>JAFMSR010000004.1:16773087-16871976 GCA_022818135.1 Saxidomus purpurata
CAGAGTAATTTACTTGCAGTATCTTTTGTTATTACATAGTGCTGTATCAAGTTGTCTTAGTGCAAACCATACCAATCCCATCAAACTATTAATGATGTCATTATTCTTGACAACTTATATACTTTCTAGCTTAGTTTGAACATACGGGTATTTTTTGGCGGCCATTGTTGTACATGTATTTACACTGTAGTCCCAGTAACTAGCCTAGCTGTCTCAATTTGTATTTTCTCTAATTTTTCTTTTTCATACAAAGAACAATTGTCCCATACAGCCGATGAGTATTCGAGTATTGATCTCAAAAAAGCAATGTAAAGCTGATGTAATGTTTCACGCAGAACCGTTAATTTTAATTTTCGCATAACTCCAAGACGTTTTGCAGAGATATATGAGTGTGCCATCTACAATTGTCACTCAAAGTTCATACTAAATGTAGAAATCTACATACTTTTCTATCAGCCGAGACGTCATAATTTACCGCAACTCAAATCCTTTTATACCGTCAGAATCTTCATCTTCATAAAATAATCTCTGAATTGAAAAACTGAATAAAAACATTATACTTTTGTGTCCGTAAATAGCACGATTTGTGATATATTTTGTCATTTCCTCTCAATTTCGGCTCGATGCATTTCTCTTATCGCAAAGCGGCGGCTCAAACGAAATAAAATGTTTACATTTTTGGCCTGGGGACTGAAAGTCCCCAAGGCCTAAGTTAGTATACCACATTTCAAACCCTGCAAGAATTTTAGCCGTGCTATGTGCGAATAACAACTGTAAACATGCGCTATGCGAAAGTAGTGCAAGACAGACCAGATCAATCTTCTGTTTGAATGCCGCATATGATAAGAACATGTTACAAAAAAAAATAGTACATAAAACTTCAAACGACTGCAGGAAGGTATATAGCTTACGGGCTGCATTACACATTTTTTTCTGTTTTAGAAATTAATGCGCTGTTAGCTGATTACGGAAGATAATCATATGCATATCACGGAAAAGTACGGATATTTACGGGAATTTACGAAAACGTACGAAGCTCGATATAAGAGTTTGTAGTTTGATTTTCAAATTTCCGATGTTATTTCATTGACAACTTTGTTATTTACGAACGATTACATATATATTTACCTAAAAATAAATGTCTCTAAAAAAAGATATAATTTACGTACATTCCCGAGAAGGAACTAACGTGATCAAATTCACCCGACATTTATCGAGGACGCTGCATGTCGAGGCCCAGTGAACGGTTTCACTGATTACAACTACAAGGTAACCCAGAATTATTTTTGGTTTTCTCTGTTATACACATTGTACAGTACTGTATTTATATTTCATTGCTGGTATTGCTTTGTTTATTTCTGTTTCAAGGTCTTGTCATTGGTACACAATAATTTTCGATCCAGATCATATCGCTTGAAGTTGTACAAAGCGCAGATCGAATTATTTGTACTGGCTTAAACATTTTATAATGTTGACTATGTGATTATTTTTCATTTAACGTACATTTCATAATAAAACAAACTTCCCTGTCACCCATATATTTGTGAATCATTCATTCTGTGTCATATATTGAATTTCGTCCTCTGCACATTTCGACCCGCGCTTTAGGTAAGATTCAACGCAGAACACGTAGGTGAAAAGTTGTTTTTCGGGGAGTTAACCTATAGCCCCTAGGCCTTCAGCGCTCACAGCGCTTTGATTAATAAAACGTTTTTAAGGATTGGCCCTTAATCTGGTTGTTGGTTGATGGTAAAGTGTGTGAGGGAGAGAGAGCGAGAGAGAGTTTGTGTGTTGTACCTGATAATAGGTTCTGTCATGAGCACGCCGTCACCGGTAATGCCGATCCGATATGAAAGGATTGGCACTTCCGGTGATTTTTTCCCGAAAAAAAAAACCAGTCTGGCCACCCCTCTTGTGCCAGATGACTTTCGTCAATTATTTGTGACGAAACGTTAGAAACATTCAAGTTGTTGCATACTGTATTGCACTTTAAAGTAGATTTCTAAATGCAATCTTATTGAAATGATATATTTTCATATAAAAACAAACGATATTCAGATGTTGTGTTTGGGAAAGTGCTGCACAATGTTTCTATCACGAGACATTTGGTTCAGATAGAAATATCCGTAACCTCAGGTAACTGTTGTTCGGAAACTCGGCAGAGCCTTGTTCCCGCCAAAAACAGTTTCCCTTGGAGACGGATATTTCGATCTGAACTGCGTGCTCATGACAGAAACTATAATCATATCATGTGATTGGTGGGAGTCGAACTCAGAAACCAGGTTACAACTGTACTACGGCGGCTTACTATATATAATAAAATAACTGCGAATATCATTTTGTTGTGCAACTGGCCGCCAGTATTTATTAGGCTGTGTTAAAATAAACATGCATGGCATTACCGTTTAGACCCACACAATAACCATATTCACTCAGTCATTATGTTTTTACAGTATCGTATTAAGTTCCGACAGACGGTCGCAATGAATGACAGATTATAACCACATTTATAGTTGTCTTTGCAAATTGGCACACATCAGATGTGATAAATGGCTCTGTAATGTTTTTATTAAATTTTCGATATCTTGCCAAAGATTATTACGTTTATGTAATGTCTAAGTATAAAATTAAATGACGCCGTAATTACTATTATACCGATATTTAAGACTGACTTGTAAAACAATTAAAAAAATGTCCTTAAATCTGATGATGAGTCTAGACTGCGATTTGTCAACAGTTCCTAAACGTTTGATCACGTTCAGCAATGTTAAAGATTCAAACACAAAACTTAAGTATATATACGTATGAATGTCGAAACTGAATGACAAAAGTCCATCTCAGAACTTTAGCATGAAAAAACTGGGTTAACCTTTTTCTTCTTCTTCGTTTGCAGGAATTAAGCAGGGACATTGTAAGCGAGGATTTTGAAGGACAGGAATGATGATGGCACGTATTGTGCTCAAAGAAGCCAACGGGTATATCAAGGTAAATTAACACGATTTACGTTTCACTTTGTACAGTATATACATACTCCCGGGATATAAATAAAAAGTCAGAGACCATGTTTTGTCTTTCTATCTTTTCTATTACTCATACATCTATTCATTATATAATTTATCATTTCTTTGTAGCATCGGTACTTATAGTGCCGTCTGCATATTCTCTCAGTTTGTCATTATTTAATACCCATGTCATAATCCGTCATATAAAAATTCGCCTCTGATTTTCCAACGCAAACAAGTATCGAAGTGCAGGAAACCTACAGCCCGACCGAGACTCAAACCCATAATCGTTCATTGACAGTAAGATAGCTTTTACGCCCGACCCACCCGTCCTTTCATACAGTTCCCCTATTCATAAATTCTGGTATCATGACACTAAATTGTCCAACATGACGCGACAGGTTGTAATTCAACCTGAACAAAAAGTGCACTAGTCACAAAATTTCTTAAATCATTAAATGAAATAAAAACGATCTAAGCGTCTTAGCAATCTCAGACGCGTTTTAGACATACCTCATGACTGATACAGTCATACATCTATGTAAAGCCATCTCCAAATTAAAAAAACCCTCAATATACAGACCAACCGGGATAGCTGCGGGCATTATATATCTGTATCTGAACGACCAGGAAGTATAAACCACCTGTTAACCGAGAATGGCGTAGAGTCGTTTGATCAGTCACTGCGGATTATGTTCACATATGCACTAGTGGTATACCTTTGAAGTAGTAAATTGTATGATACCGCGTGCATGCATATAGTGACCAAATCAAACGTTTAATATACATGTTTAGAACATGTGTAAATAGTCATGAATTCATTCGCTTAAATATTTGTCTTATGTACTAGTAGATTTTTCTGATTTATTATAGGAAGATAAACGACACAATACCCGTAGATGGTATAACTTGGGTGCTCTCTGTGCCTGCCATTTGGTGCGAGTCTGTCTGACAGTCCATGAGAGAAACCGCGACACATGTAAAATACTTCTGCAACACACATACATTTTCTGTTTTAACAGTTTTACGTATAGAGATATATACATAAGTATGAATAATGCTATGTCAAAATTAAACTATATCTGAACTCAAGACATTACCAAATAGATCATTAACACATAAATTATAAGTAGACATTTGATCTAGATGAAACTATTTGATTTATGCAACGTGCCTTCATTGCAGATGGCAGTCACTAGTACGATAGACAACACGTGTACCGTAGGGCAGTCATGCATTGAAAATAAAATATATTACTTGTAGCAAAAGACTGGATAATACCAATACCACATTTTAAAAGCTATACAACTTTCAGGTTGGATTTCCAGATTGAAACTTAATATTGGCCCTACAACTAGCATCAATATTTTGCAAAGAACTTGCAGTGACAAGACGGAGCATTTCTTTTACCTTTTTAAACCAGGACAAAAAAACATTGTTCTTGATCTAGGAGGTATAATGCATTACACAATGTACATGTATTATAATTTAAATTCTACGATGTATTTACAAAGGTAATTTCTTATACATGGTCGTTAAATGTGGCAATACTTTAGTGACATTTTGAAATTGAAGACGTATTCTTAATTACCTAATAGAAACAAATCTACGACTTTGTCAAATAAAGTTCAAGATTGACCAAATGTCCAACTTCGATTTATCAACTCTTTGACATTTTATATGTACTATTTTTTGTTACAGATACGCCAGTAATTTCCCATTTCTCTGTTACGAATTACATGACTGTTAAGATTTGGACACCAAGTTATGTGTTACAGTTATGTGTTACAGAACATGCAAGCAAATTACATTTTACAGTGTAATCGAAGTGTTGTAGTTTCAGGTACCCAAGTTTTAAATTTCCGCCACACAGAAGAAACAAATAGCGATGACAGAAGAGCAATACTAAGTCAGAGGACGAAGCCACTTTTAAAAGAGTAAATTGGGGATAACTGACTTAAGTTTTATTTCAAAACTTCAAAGAAATTAAGTCCTTAAATATAGTCAACTAAAACAAGATAAAGTCTATAAAAATGGTAAAAATCTATTTACACTGAATTTATATAGCAGCAGCGGCCCGTTATATCGTGGTTGGAAAATATAGCAGGTAAGTGAAGTAGTGTATAGTTCTTTGAACAAAGTGTTATGAAATGGATGAAAATCGCCTAGGAAGGTACGATAAAGAATGGGTTAAACCACTGTTCATTGTGTAGCTTTAAAATTGTCAAAAAGTTGATATTTCTATCTTTTATCCGTGTAAACGTCAAATTATTTTATATGCTTATGTAACGTTTGATAAGTGGTGAAAAGTTTTTATTCTTCGGCCAGTATAAAAACCGATATCGGTCAAACATGCCGGTATCTTCCGGTATCGGGTAAAGTGGGTCCAATACGTTACTATGACTCGATTTTTATAATTTAAAATTTACAATCACACTTCAGTTTGTTTTTGAATGGAGGTATCATTGTACAGTCACTGACAGTCTTTTTTAATCAGAAATGTCATGTTAGAGCAATAAACTGACAGGTAGCCAAAGTTTACTAAATGGTCAGGATGCACTTTCTATTTTATCAGACTCGTTTACATTTCGTGTTATCAGACTGGTCTACAGCAATAAACTGACAGGTAGCCAAAGTTAAATAATTGGTCGGTATGCACTTTTAAATAACGAGGCTTTTCAGTAATCGTGAAAATGTGCGTTGTTTTGTTTACAAATATTTTGACTGCAAACGATTTTGTGAGGATAGAGGCAGGAATAGTATTGTATATTCTGAGAATCACCTTAATGGAACATACCGAAGAAAATATTTCAATATTGCTGCGTTAACTTTGTTTTAATTAACGCTGAATGAAAATAGGGATCGTTTATACAATCTAATAAATCCTGATGAAAACAAGGAAAGAGCGTAAAGATTATTTATTTGCTTTTTCGTGAATATTTGTTTGTTTCTTTTTAAGTTATAAATGATACACTGGAAATGAGAAAAAGTTACTAAATTGTAAATGCACAAACCACATTGTCAAGTATTTGCTTCACACGAACCTCGAATATAAATTTATTCTGTCTTTGTTATAAAGTCTGTAAAGTTTATTTGCATCTCCCATTTCAAAATATTTACATGAAAGCTTTGTTTCTAGGCCGCTGTGATACGTAGTAAAACGAAAATGTTAAAGTCTAGTCAGGCCAGACTTGCAACCCAGCGAGCCGGCAAGAAAAACTATGTCTAAATGTCTGCGTGCTGCATTTAGAATGTGGCGGCAACATAGGGAATAAAGAATGTTGTGACGAAAGGAATTTACAAACGAGCAAACACAGATTATCGAATGAACATAGTTACTTCTAGGCTGGGACAATGATCTTAATAATCTGTATCATCGTCAAGGGAAGAATCATGAAAAAAAGTTATTTTTGTTATCACCATTGTGAAAGTAGGAGAACAAAGCAATAACTTTCGTTTGTTCAATAAAACTTAAATCAACAGACAATTGCTTCTTCTAATAGATTTGTAGAATTTCATGCACATTGCAAGGATTTATCCCATCGAAACGTTTAATTAGTCATGATTTTGACTGTCGTTTGCTTTGGTTATAATTGTCAATGTTTTAAAAAATACTGAACACATAAAAATATAAATTGGTTTTATACAGTGCTCTTAGTCACAAAATGATGACACTTGAAACGCAACATTCAGCCTTATACGATTCCGACTGAAATGGTTACAATGTAAATCCTATTGAGAGAGGACAAAATAGATTAACAATCAGTGTACGTCTCATATTACATTCATACATCGAACAATTTACAATGAATATAAAACAATAAGCTTTGCGTATTTAGTTCGAATATAAAACACTATTAGTATCCCGTTTTTGGAAGCATATTGAATGAATTCAGTTCACTTTAAAGATTTATTAGCCTTCAACATGGATCATTATTTTGTGATACAGGAATTGAAGTTCAGATTTAAACCCATTGCATATTATGTGATAACATAGAAAACCACGAAAATCTATGAAGAATATAATTTGTAATAGATAACGTTGAGATCTCAATGAAATAAAACGATTTTATATGTGATTATTTTAATGTAAAGACAAAAGATGGCACAGAAGAAAATATCAACAGAAACAAAGGATAAATTTGCTGTAGCAGCCATTGATTTTGGGACTACTTACACCGGATATGCGTTTTATCTGAAGGAGGATACGAAAAATTTCCTTAAGGTAGGTTATTGTATTGTATTGTATTGTCAGGTTGAATGTCCTTAAAGTAGGTTATTGTGTTGTATGGTCAGGTTGAATTTCCTAAATGTAGGTTATTGTGTTGTATTGTCAGGTTGAATGTCCTTAAAGTAGGTTATTGTGCTGTATGGTCAGGTTGAATGTCCTTAAAGTATGTTATTGTGTTGTATGGTCAGGTTGAATGTCCTAAATGTAGGTTATTGTGTTGTATTGTCAGGCTGAATGTCCTTAAAGTAGGTTATTGTGCTGTATGGTCATGTTGAATGTCCTTAAAGTAGGTTATTGTGTTGTATGGTCATGTTGAATGTCCTAAATGTAGGTTATTGTGCTGTATGGTCATGTTGAATGTCCTTAAAGTAGGTTATTGTGTTGTATGGTCATGTTGAATGTCCTTAGAGTAGGCTATTGTGTTTCATGGTCAGGTTGAATGTCCTTGAAGTAGGTAATTGTGCTATATGGTCAGGTTGAATGTCCATAGAGTATGTTATTGTGTTGTATGGTCAGGTTGAATGTCCTTAAAGTAGGTTATTGTGCTGTATGGTCAGGTTGAATGTCCTAAATATAGGATATTGTGATGTATGATCAGGTTGAATGTCCTTAAAGTACGTAATTGTGTTGGATGGTCAGGTTGAATGTCCTTAAAGTAGGTTATTGTGTTGTATGGTCATGTTGAATGTCCTTAAAGTAGGTTATTGTGTTGTATGGTCATGTTGAATGTCCTAAATGTAGGTTATTGTGCTGTATGGTCATGTTGAATGTCCTTAAAGTAGGTTATTGTGTTGTATGGTCATGTTGAATGTCCTTAGAGTAGGCTATTGTGTTTCATGGTCAGGTTGAATGTCCTTGAAGTAGGTAATTGTGCTATATGGTCAGGTTGAATGTCCATAGAGTATGTTATTGTGTTGTATGGTCAGGTTGAATGTCCTTAAAGTAGGTTATTGTGCTGTATGGTCAGGTTGAATGTCCTAAATATAGGATATTGTGATGTATGATCAGGTTGAATGTCCTTAAAGTACGTAATTGTGTTGGATGGTCAGGTTGAATGTCCTTAAAGTAGGTTATTGTGTTGTATGGTCAGGTTGAATGTCCATAGAGTAGGTTATTGTGTTGTATGGTCAGGTTGAATGCCCTAAAAGTAGTTATTGTGTTGTATAGTCAGGTTGAATGTCCTTAAAGTAAGTTATTGTGTTGTATGGTTAGGTTGAATGTCCCTAGAGCAAGTTATTGTATTGTATGGTCAGATTGAATGTCCTTAAAGTATGTTATTGTGCTGTATGGTCAGGTTGAATGTACTTAAAGTAGGTTATTGTGTTGTATGGTCAGGTTGAATGTCCTTAAAGTAGATTATTGTGTTGTATGGTCAGATTGAATGTCCTTAGAGTAGGTTATTGTGTTGTATGGTCAGGTTGAATGTCCTTAAAGTATATTATTGTGTTGTATGGTCAGGTTGAATGTCCTTAAAGTAGGTTATTACTGATGTATGGTTAGGTTGAATGTCCTTTAAGTATGTTATTGTGTTGTATGGTCAGGTTGAATGTCCTAAATGTAGGTTATTGTGCTGTATGGTCAGTTTGAATATCCTTAAAGTAAGTTATTGTGCTGTATGATAAAGTTGAATGTCAATAAAGTAGGTTCTTGTGTTGTATGGTAATGTCCTTGAAATAGGTTATTGTGTTGTATGGTCAGGTTAAATGTCCTTAAAGCAGGTTATTGTGTTGAATGGTCGGATTGAATGTCCTTAAAGTAGATCATTCCGATGTATGGTCAGGTTGAATGTCTTTAAATTAGGTTATTGTGTTGAATGGTAAGGTGAAATGTCCTTAAAATAGGTTCTTGTGTTTTATGGTCAAGTTGAATGTCAATAAAGTAGGTTCTTGTGTTGTATGGTAATGTCCTTTAAATAGGTTATTGTGCTGTATGGTCAGGTTGAATGTCCTTACAGTAGGTTATTGTGTTGTATGGTAATGTCCTTTAAATAGGTTATTGTGCTGTATGGTCAGGTTGAATGTCCTTAAAGTAGGTTCTTGTGTTGTATGGTAATGTCCTTTAAATATGTTATTGTGTTTTATGGTCAGGTTGAATGTCAATAAAGTAGGTTCTTGTGTTGTATGGTAATGTCCTTTAAATAGGTTATTGTGTTGTATGGTCAGGTTGAATGTCCTTAGAGTTGGTTCTTGTGTTGTATGGTAATGTCCTTTAAATATGTTATTGTGTTGTATGGTCAGGTTGAATGTCAATAAAGTAGGTTCTTTTGTTGTATGGTCAGGTTGAATGTCCTTAGAGTAGGTCATTGTGATGTATGGTCAGGTTGAATGTCTTTAAATTAGGTTATTGTGTTGAATGGTAAGGTGAAATGTCCTTAAAGTAAGTTCTTCTGTTTTATGGTCAAGTTGAATGTCAATAAAGTAGGTTCTTGTGTTGTATGGTAATGTCCTTTAAATAGGTTATTGTGCTGTATGGTCAGGTTGAATGTCAATAAAGTAGGTTCTTGTGTTGTATGGTAATGTCCTTTAAATAGGATTTTGTGTTGTATGGTCAGGTTGAATGTCCTTAAAGTAGGTTATTGTGTTGAATGGTCAGATTGAATGTCCTTAAAGTAGGTCATTGTGATGTATGGTCAAGTTAAATGTCCATAAAGAAGGTTATTGTGTTGTGTGGTCAGGTTAAATGTCCTCGAAGTAGGTTATTGTGTTGATGGTCTGGGTAAATGTCCTTAAAGTAGGTTCTTATGTTGCATGTTCAGGCTAAATGTCCTTAAAGTAGGTTATTGTGTTGTATGGTCAGGTTTTTAGTTTAACGTCTACTGTGGATAATCTTCCAATGTTTTATTACAATACCAAAACAACTTAATTTATTAACAGTTACACTGCTGAATTGTACATTGTATGTATTTAAATTTATGTTTGTGTTCCGAGAAAGCAAATAAAAGTAGTTATCGTTTTCGGAGCCTAAGACAAACAACAACAACAAGAAACCTTACACTGTTACAGAATTCTTAAACGAATTTGTACATCTTTCCATTAACTGAAGGTGTGATAATTAAAACAGTACCGAATGAGTAGTAAACATTGGAGATCATGTTAAGACTGCACGGATGTACAGGAAGATCATGATCTGCACTGGTCACAAAAAGAGCGGTCAGAATCATTTTTCGCCAGCAGGATAGGGTTTAATTTTAAAGCATTTGTCTAAACAAAATTCTGTAATATCAGCAAACATAAAGAAAGAACTGATAGTAAGTACAAAATGTAATGTTATTTCACCTATGATAAAATCAACACTTCAATTCGTACGACGTTGTTTGTAAATATTTGATATAATCTTGTCATTTGATGTCGTGGTACCACAAGTAGTACTTTTATTATTCTGTTTTAGTTTAAGATATTTCTTAACTAATTACAAAATGTTCATGGGCGCTATGTTTAGAAATTCTTTCGTTTCAGAATATTCATTTTGAGCAGGAATGGACTGGAAGTGGTGAGTCCGGGCACCAAGCACCTACGACGGTACTCTTTGACAAGTTCAGTCAGTTCTATTCGTTCGGTTACGAGGCTGAGCTGAAGTACAAACAACTCGCTGTGACAAAGGATCACCACAGCTGGCGCTACTTCAAGCATTTCAAAATGAAATTACATCACGTGAAGGTATTTTTCTGTGATATTTCATCTGTCACTTAAGGAAGTTATTAACACTTTTAGCAATAAACATTTAACACACATCAACCAAAGTAAAGGATTTTACTTCAAAGTGATGGCATGGCAGCCTGGACCAGCCTTGAGCTAGAAAAGTCATTGTTTAAGAAAAGCGGTCAATCAGTGATGTAAATATAAAAAAGGTTTGATAATTAACACTTGAACAATTAAACTATTTCCTTAAGCAGCAATGACATATGGCTTTGAGTTACTTAACACTATTTGAAAAGATTTGACATTAAGCAAAAATTAAAATATGAATAAATGACTTTCTTAAATACTGGAATAACACTAAGGCGTAAAAAAAATATGTTTGTTTCAGGTTTCCCGACCTACCCTATTTTTTTGCCCCGACCCTAGAACTTTTTTTGCGTTTTAAATTTTTTAGAATAAATATATTCAAATTTATGTTGAATTTGGTTAGTTTGAGAATAAAAAAAAATTCAAAAAACAAAAAAAACAATTCCCTACCTACCTACTCTCCCTATTCTTTTGGGACATGAAACCTGAAACAAACATTATTTTTTTAGGCCTAAAGGAGCGTAAAGATTATTGAAAGCTTTTTCATGAATATGTTTTTTTTTCTTTTTAAGTCATAAATGATATACTGAAAATGAGAAACAGTTACTCAATTGTAAATGTACAAACAAGATAGTCAAGTATTTGCTTTACACGAACCTAGAATATAAATTTATTCTGTCTCTGTTATAAAGTCTGTAAAGTTAATTTGCATGTCCCATTTCAAAATATTTACATGAAAGCTTTGTCTATAGGCTTGCTGTGATACATGGTATCACAGTTTTTCTTGTTGATTAATTACGAAGCATCTAAACTACAAACAGTGGTATAGTAACCGGCATATCACTCAAAAGTAAAATTTATTTCCATTCTTACACGTTAATTTAAACAAAAAAAGTTAAAAGGGGTACTATTTGCTGCGCTAACATGGCGTTGCTGCTTTGAACTCGTGCATTGCGTGTGCAAACGTGTGTCTGTTCATTTGAGCCCATCCATTGAAACGTTATTCGTCTTATTTTGTCGTTGCTGATATTACAGGCGATACCGGAAGCGTAATTTTTTTACTGCGATTGTTTTACATCACGTGTAATAATTTTATTTATTTTTGTTTTGTTTATACTAATTTCGTTATTCTCGATTGCAAAACAAGTTCTTACAACTTAGATTAATCGCGGATGGAATCAACCTCGAAGAGAGAGAGGCAATGTAGAATTATTTGTGTCTTGCCCAAGGACACTACCGACAAAGGCGAACGCGCTACCACTGCGCCACGGCGGCTCCACCTCATTCAGAACAATACCATTCCAAGTGTATTTAGCAGGAAGGAATTTCAGCAGTCGAAAATAGTTCCGGGCGCCCCGAGTGATATACTTTGTGAGGTATATCACGCTCGAATCCTTCTTTGTTTATATAGGAGCAATTTTCAAAAGTGTTAGAATGAGGATTGAATCACGCGGAGAAAAGAACTTTAAAAAGTAACAATGTTTTTAAAAGCAGCTAGACTATAATATTTGCCTTTCTTATTCCAGAGCATTTCTTTTATAGTGATATATAAGCAGCTTATTTCGGGGCTGTGAAAATGTTTTGTCCCTTAAATGGCAGTAGTACCGATAAGTTCGTCTTTAAAACACGGACTATATCGATACGAGATTATCATCGCATTAATATGTCTCTTTTGAATATGGCTAAAATCACATTTGAAGAATGACACTGTGATATTTTATACCTATTTTGGCAAAGAATATTATGTTCATAAAATTATATTGTATCAGCATAAACAATGGTATAATTTAAACTTTTAAACCGATATTCTAAACTACATGTAACCTCTACAACTATTGATAATTCATTATGGCTGTAGCATTATTAAAGAACCGCGATAACTTAAGATGTTTTGATCACATCTAGCGCTTATTTTACCAAGAAAGATGTCTAACTGTCTTTATTTGTGCGAAAAACATTCTTAACGTTGCTTGTTTAAGTACATGCTAAAAACTTATTGTAATATTTTTCTCGATGATAACAAAAGCATGAAACGCTCTCTGATAACCCTTTCTCACGAAGAAGCGACGTAAGTTTGAAAGAAAGGTAAACGCATTCTATCTTTAAAATCATTTTATACATGGAAAATTATAGTGTTCATGGAGCTTAACCAACTTGATTCAAATGCTAAAATCAATCTTTTTATGAATAATAAGTTCCAAACGTATTTTCTGTAATCAACGAATACTTGTTTTCTCGTATATATAAGTTTGTATTTGACGTAAAACCAAGAAGGTAATTTTGATTATAATATGTTTGTAGTTTTACGACATTGTAAAAGCGAAACATTGAACGTTTAGCTGGAACATATAACAAGGTACATTGCAACATTTTTAAAAAAGAACTTTCCTATTAATCAAACACAGTAACTGTTTAACTTCATATTTTCATTGATAAACTGCTAGCATAAAACTATCCCTAAAACTGGTGTGATATTAATGTACTTCAAAAGCATGAATAATAGAATATATGCAAGTACTTTACTTACCCTAAGCTCTACACCCAGCTCATAATCGGTAAAATATGTCGCAGTACCATCAAAACATTCAATATTCTATGAAAAGTTGTTGTTATACAGTAAATGGGTGGATAGCGATTTATAACAGGGGGTCTTCTGTGTTAATTATTGGTGAAAGCTGATTCAATAGCAATCAGCAGACACATTATTTAAGTATAAAACAATAAGCAATACTGTCAAAACTGAATGAGAAACAAATCCTCTGTAGAAATGAAGCAAAGAAAGGGTAAAAAATAACTGCTCTCTGCTTGTAGGAATTAAGCAGAGACACTATGATCGAAGATTCCGAAGGACAGAAAATATTGGCGATTATTGTGTTCAAAGAAGCCATCGGGTATATCAAGGTAAAATAACACGATAAAAATCTGACTTTGAAAATCATATAAATTATCTCAGGGTACATTGTATACATAGAGTAGTCAGGTACCATGGTTGGTCTCTTGATGTCACAGAGTGAGAAATATATGCAACCTAACCAGGAATGGAACGCCAGACTTTATCCTTACAGAGCAAATGATGTTAGACGGTAGTAGTGTCAGTAGCTACCAAGCGACTTACATATTATTTCAGTTTTTCATAATTTAACATCCATGACAGAATCCGTCATTATTCGTGTTGAAATTGTGTAATAGAGAACAAAGTAAAGATAATCTTTGAGTAATAAACAATACGTTAACATCAAGCGCCTCAAGGAAAATGTGGAGTATTATCGACATTTCAACATACGAACTTACGTTTACAGTACGAATGGTTTTATTGCAAAGATACATGTACATTCACAAACAGATCCTCTTTTCAAAAATTCTTTACTATGACATCTGTTCGTCCAACATGCGACCACGCTTTGTAAAAAGAGCACGTGTTACAAAATTTCATTACTTTGTTCATATAACTAAGATAAAGTAGCAATTGCTTTCAGTTACTTTTCACAAGCGTTTCAGACATAGGAAGTACATGTAAAAGTCAGTCTTGTATCAAAATGAAAACCTCCTACAAATACAGACCACTACCATACACTACTTATACATAATTTAGACACCAATGAATTGAAACAACCTCTTAACAAAGAATGTTGTGATTGTCGTTTATATTGGAAGTTTTACAACACCTTTAGAAATGCCCCGGACATATCACTTGCTTCTGAATTGTAGCTCTGAGAGGGAAGCGAATCAAACATTTAGTATTATATGTTTAGAACACGTGTGGAAATTCATCAGTGTATTCGCAAGGTATTTATCTTGTCTGCTTCTTTTTTATCAAATGTAGAATCATCTGTTGAAGAAGATAAATGAAGCGATTCACGGTGAAATATCTGTTGATGATATTACTTGGGTACTCACTGTGCCGGCCATTTGGCGCGTATCTGCGAAACAGTTCATGAGAGAAGCTGCGACACTGGTAAGATCATTGGACTGCGTATTAACACTTTCGAATCATCCTTTTTATTTTGATACTTTTGCGCATAGCGCTATATACATAACTATAAATAATGCCATAATAAAATCAATATACTGCAAACTTCGTATATAACGAACACATTGGGACCACTTAAATGTGTTCCTTATTTCCGGCGTATGTTATATCTGTATAGCATTTTCATATTTAGTGACGAAGAAAAACATGAGCGTGTCCTTATATCTTATATACTATCCGAAGTCTTTATATACGGACTTTACTTTATAATTAAACTTCATACTAGAACAAATCGTTAGAGCTCCGCCAATGGTATATTATAATAACAAACACCTATAAGAAGAAAGTCAATACATAAACAACTAGTTTTTTGTTTGAAATATGCAACGTGCCTTCAATGCAGATTGTAGTCACAAGGAAGAGAGTAAGACAGTCATGCATTTAAAATAAACTACTTTTCCTGTAGCAAAAAAAACTGGAAAAACTGTAATTCTAACATTATACAATTTTCAGGCTGGAATTCCAGACGGAAACTTAAAATTGGCCCTAGAACCAGAGTCTGCTGCGATATTTTGCAAAGAAATGGCAGTGAACAAGTCTGATGGCATGGACGGAGCATTTCTTTCAGCTTTTAATCCAGGACAAAAGTACATTGTTCTTGATCTAGGAGGTAACGCAGCACATGTAGAATTTTCATTGAAATCTCATGGTTTCACTATTGTAATTGCTTAAACATGATCGCTGTACGTGGCAACATTTTAGTGCAATTTAGAAAATTGAAGACATATTTTTAGTACCATCTTGAAACTTATTTTTTCCTCTGTCAGCTAAACTTAAGGTAAGCCAAATGTCCAACTTGGTCTATCTGTTGCAAATCTTTGATGTTTCTCTATCTGATACAGATATGCACGTTATTTCTCTTTTCTTTACTAAGAATGTTCAGGACTATCCACATTTAGACATCAGCGTAAGTGTTAAAAGAACATGCAGGCAAATTTAGTTTTTAATGTTAGCATAATTTATTTTAGTTGCAAACAAATTTTAATCAAATAGCGGCAAATATTAATCAGACGATAAAATTGCTGAAAACGAATATAGATCGGGATAACTGACGTCTATTTTATCTTAAAACATTAAAAAAAAATTAAGACCTTAAATAAAACATCTAAATACAGGTAACGTTTTACAAGAATGGCATAACGCTCAAGTTCTGGAATGCATGGTTTTCGTGTCCGTACTATATCACCTAAACACATTGAAAAATTATCCTGGAGTTAAGGGTGAAAAGTCATGGTACTATCTTTCCTAAGCCCGTTAAAGGATTTTCTTGAAACTTTGGTCGAATGTTAAAAATATTGAAATGATGGGCATGGTGCATGTTTCAGCTATATTGGTTTAATTAAAAGGATCAATGTTCATGTGACTTAGTTTTTGTGTTAGCACACATAATGGCTTTCAAAAGAGCATGACACAAATGTACATCATGTAATAATTGAGGTTAGCTAACTTGGAAAAGCTATTTTTCTTGGGGGTATTTCAATCACGTTAAGTAGCAGGTTCGAACCTAAGTTATTAGGCAAATGGTTCATTACGATTTTTTACTAAATCATGTCAGTAGATTTTAAGTCTTGGAAATATGTCAGTATAGGTATTTGTTATTGTGACATCAATAATCTTAACTGATCACTAGATGGTTTGGATTTCCAACGTCGAAAGATAAGAGTGTTTCCGAAATTTGTACGGGAACGATAAGCGTAATTGTTATGAAGGGTTACACTTATTTCATTATGTGTTAAACTATAATACGTGTATTTGAAGGGGGAACAGTTGATACCACTGTACAGGAAGTTCTTCCGGATGGCATGCTGAAGGAATTACATACTGCAACAGGCGGTCCTTGGGGAGGACAGCTTGTCAATCAAGGGTTTGAAGACCTACTGGAGGAACTGGTATGTATTTGAAGACAGTGTTTCGATGTTTGATAGTTCTAAAACAGATAGGTTTAGTATCGGATCTGAGAAAAAATAAACATGGTCGCCAATTATAGTAGTATGCTTTCTTAAACTTTTCAACATGAGTATTTGTAATCAGTGATCTACATTTCTTGTTTCCAGCTAAGGCCAGATGCGTTTAAGAATTTTATTGACGAGCACACGAATCAGTGGATTGAGCTCCAGAGAAGTTTTGAAAAGATAAAACGGGAATTTAACCAAACAACCGAGACTTCTGATGTACCTATTCCTACTATTGTTGAGGACACACTCAAAAGCCACCATCTGAAGGATGGCATCGAGGTTCATCCCGGCACATTGCGCTTGAAGCCTAAAATAATGTTCTCCTTCTTTCGGAAACCTCTCGATGAAACAACATCTCACATTACAAAGCTGATGTCAAAATCAGAACTGAGAGACATCAAGTCGATGTTAGTTGTGGGGGGTTTCTCTGTGTCATCGATTGTGATTCAGAGACTAAGGGAAGACTTTAGTAAAATGAAAATGTTAACATCTAGTCAGGCGAGACTAGCAACTCTCCGTGGAGCTGTAATGTATGGAATTGATTCACATATCATTGCGTCTCGGGTCAGTCCTTACACATACGGCGTCCATACCAGGAAGCTCTACAACGCTTCGCTGCACCCAGTGAATCGTAAAAAGCATGTAAACGGGAGAAGGGTCGTTGATAATGCATTTTGCAAACACATTGAAAGAGGTGAGAATATCTATATTGGGAAGCAGAGTAATGAGAAATCATATCGAATTGCTAATCCAAAAAAGGATGAAGTTATGTGGAAGGTATACCAGTCTAAAAATAAGGAGCCTTTGTTTTGTGATGAGGACGGATGTGACTTTATAGGGAGTTTGAGTATGGCCGTTCCGAAGTCGATGAAAGATAACGTTATGATGATCAAGGTCCATATGACATGTCAGGGGACGGAACTTGCTGCTACATGTACGGCAACTGTAGAAGGGCGCGACGACAAACATAGTAAAATCGCCACCTTTGATTTCTTATGTGACATCAGCAAACCTGTGAGACAGTATGATGACATAGAAGAAAAAGATTAACAAACTATGGACATGTGCGACAGAGAACCTTTACTAGGCACTTAATAAGAACGTTAGTAATTAACTTTCGATGTATATTTCGTGTCCTAGATATTATCTCTATTCATAATAGAGTAGGCTATGCCGAGACATTAAACAGTAACGAATATTATTATACAGATGCCGTGACGATGACCCGGTAACACCGGTCTGATATTTTTTTTAGATTGTGACGACTGATACCACACTGTTACATGTATGATGACACTGATCTCATATCACGTTTGAGGCCCCGCCCACTTTAGACGTTTAATATATATTTTACCAAAATAGTCTAGGTTATAGTAGTACTGTATACAGTTAAGATTCAGTTTTTAGTAGCTTATACTCCTGGGATTTAAGGGCAAGTTGGTTGATTATTTCAATGTTCCGCTATTAACCGTGTGTAAGTCTTTAGTGAAGCATAGCGTTAACGGTACTGGGTTTAAACGCTGAAGACACTTAAAACACTTCTTCGTTTTGATTTATGAAAGAGGAAAAAACTTGGCAGCAGCTACAAAGTAAACAGAATACAAGGTGACTGTCTTTTAATAACAGTTTATATCGGGCTCGGGTGAATATCAGCCGGAAAGACTCGGTCCCGGACGATAATTATCATCCTCGCCCGATATCAACTGTTCACAAAAGGCACTAACATTGAATTCTCTATTTATCGTCTATAATTTTGCTACATCCAATTCTTTTCTATTTAATCAGTTATGTGAAATTACATTTTAAAATCCTTTCTCGAGCTTTATGCTGAGCTTAAGGCATTTTCACGTTTAACGAATTTTTATGACTTGATCTTCAAGGGTTGTCTGTGCATTTCTGTTATCGTCATGAAATTGCAACATACTATAATATCCAAGGAATATGTACATTTCATTCTGCATCCTTATTTAAATTTTTATATTATTACCCATATATTAAGCGACAACCTGCTTTGATGTAACTCTTGGATGGCTGTTTAAGTAAGGTTTGATTGTTGTTGTTTTTTTATTTCGTTTCATGTATTTACAAATTAAGCATTTGACTATAAGTATATATAGTATATCGGAATCTACAGCATTGTTATTTGCTATCAGAATCTTGGATGTTTCAACACAAGCTGTATAAAATGGCGTTTAACCTAAACTTTTGCACGAAGCAGCCGTTACTAATAGAAGCGCGATGAATGAAATTAATTAGTTTGATTCGGGTGAGTATTCGATATGTTCTTTTGAATTTATCTTCTTTTCTTGTAACTGCCGATCCTCCGTTGACAACTTTCCCAAGAACGATATGTTGGTAGATCTATATACTTAAAATGTCCACCTGTAAAAATGACAGCATGGCATTTTTTTATGTTCAAGCAAGTCATAGATACTTTTCGAACGTCATATTATACAGTGTGGTATTCCAATCAAGACCCATATCGCATGATATTTAAAACATTATTGGGGCCATAATCCAAACACAGAACAAAACAAATATAATGCTGCATTGTTTTAACCTTGCTGATTGAGAAAAAAGATAATATAGAGTTTAGAGTTCAATCTCCGGGTCATCTGTATGTTCGTTTGATTTACTGAAGTATTATCTTTTCAATAGATAGACATCTTTTATTCCTCCACACCAGGGAGAACACAACACACTAACTAAGATAACATAATTAATATTTGAATGGCAGTCAATGACCCTAATAATTATAAATATTAATTTCATTGATATTTGTAGAATATTTTTACCTGAAGTATTGTTACAGTAATGAATTTATTCGTAAAATAAACGCACTTCATATTGAATGTGGTATACTTTTTACAATGGTTTCATTGATTTTTGTACAAAAAATGTAGAATATTTTTACCTGAAATATTGAAATGCATTGAAACGAATTTCATATTGAGTATGGAAAACTGTTAACATTATCTTCATTGCTTAATGTAGGTTGATACATGTATTAACAGTACTGTAAAATATATTGGAAATTTAACCAAAGTTCAAATGGCAAATTGGAGTTTCTTTATGTTAATCTTTAGACATTAGTTGTAGTATGACTGTCATATTGGGACAAAGGACCAACGGGAGATCACTTAAATTTGTTTTGGAGCGCACGCGGAAGCAGCGTTTGTGTTGTCATCTCTTTTCTTACGTTGAATATGAGATAAAAGAATATGTCGTTTTGAATGGTATGCAAGTCACAGGACATGAGTGCGCCCCTGGTTTGTATCACTATGGAAACAACAGTAAGATGTGCCTTACGGTAAAACAAACTATTAGACAAATTCTGGACCAGATTTATCGTCTAAAAACCCGGTCATCTTAATTTAGTCAGATTATCCACATCCGATCTTCAGTTCTCACATAGTACTTCCCATTATTCTCTGTCTGCTCCCACAAGGGCCTTAAGACTAACAGCAAACACACTACTCTTCAATTACCGTAAAGGAAACGGTATAAAAAGACGGCATTTATAAAATAAAAAAAAACTCAACTTGTTCAGCGTACAGTAAGCTTTAGATGCATAAAGGTAGGCGGGACTATTATACGACAAAGAGCAGACGAAAAGTCAAGAAAGGGGAGAATATGTCGTGGAACGTCATTGTATTCCTCATGTTGTACGCAAGCTACAGTCATGTCCGTCGTCCTTCAGTCCTTTTCAGAATTGTTGTGTTGTCTCGCATTTTCCTGTGGTCGGCGTTTAAGATAATTTGCTTAAGCTATCTCAAGATAGCTGCTTCCTTGTGTTGTGTTCGACCACATCCAATGCTCGGCACATGAATTATCCATTTAACAGCTCGAATTTCATCGATGTGGGTCAATATCATCCTGATTTCAGCATCATATGCTGTTGCAGACCTCGGACTGCTGCGGGCCAGCGCATAACCCGGCAGCTATCGGAATAATAGACTGAAGAGTCTTGGGGTCAACGAACGAGTTAAATTAGCTTCCTGTGAGAGACAGAATCATGTATAAAGTTCTTGTACAGTTTATCTGCAGAACACGATTGAATGATTTGCCTAACAAACTTTGACACATTGAATAAGAACATGTACGTACTTAGACTTCCCCTCAAGACACCCTTATTTTCTAAGTACTATTATATATTATTAAGTTAAAATTTGAACATGTATACTAATAAGCTGTTTTGATTCATTTTAAAAGTTTGATATCTTTGTAAACCACAACAGAATGCTAGATCTAGGCATAATAAGCGCTATTCGTTCAGATTGTTTCTAGCTCCGGCCGACCCTTGTGAACTTGCCGTTAAATACCCCCATATGACTCCCATGTAAACTGGTTAATAGTGCGCTATAGAACTTTCATTTGTTTTTTTTAATTTTATGGTCGAGCATTGTAAACAGAAAAAAGCTAAAAGTTTCATCAAGCTTGGTAGCAAGACAACTATTTTATATTCAAGAAAGAACGTAAGGTCGGCCGCCAGAAAGTCGTCACAACATATATTAAAACTACAAATACTCGTACACGTCTTTTCCTGTAGTTGTTGAACTGTATAAGCACAGTAGAAAGACAAGCACTTCACTTTAAATGACGCAATGGTGGCGCAAAGTAGTGAAGGGTGAGGTTGGTTAATGATCAGTTCAATAGTTGATGGAACAAAATGAGATGACCAGATCAGGGGGGAAATATCTGACAGTACAGTGACTATCAACGGTACGTGGTACCAAACAGGCAATGCAGGGGGGGGGATATCTGACAGTACAGTGACTATCAACGGTACGTGGTACCAAACAGGCAATGCAGAGGGGAAATATTTGACAGTACAGTGACTATCAACGGTACGTGGTACCAAACAGGCAATGCAGAGGGGAAATATCTGACAGTACAGTGACTATCAACGGTACGTGGTACCAAACAGGCAATGCAGAGGGGAAATATCTGACAGTACAGTGACTATCAACGGTACGTGGTACCAAACAGGCAATGCAGAGGGGAATATCTGACAGTACAGTGACTATCAACGGTACGTGGTACCAAACAGGCAATGCAGAGGGGAATATCTGACAGTACAGTGACTATCAACGCTACGTGGTACCAAACAGGCATTGCAGGGGGGGAATATCTGACAGTACAGTGACTATCAACGGTACGTGGTACCAAACAGGCAATGCGCTACTGATCATCTGCGGGCTTTGTATCTAAAAGTAGTGTGGAGATGTGACTGAACCTTTACCTTTTCTAATGAAGACTGCAGCCAATCACCAACATATGAGGAATAAAAGGGGAACTTGGAAATACTATGGACTCAGATTCATTATAGGTACTCGGTTGAATTATCAAACTAGTTAACATTTTTTATTTAATCTTGATGAAGTTTTATTTGTTTGCGCATTTGTACAATGTAGCTGCAATATTTTCATAACATATCGTAAACAGTGTTACCTTCTTCCACACCTTCTTATTGTCTTCTCCAGTCCATCGAATCATGTAGATAAAACGACAGTCTACAAGGAAATCTTTGATTTATGCTCAAATTACCCTATGTTTAAACAAGAAATAAAGCAAGTTCTATATCGTATGCTTTGCATGTGTGCTGTTCACACGACATGTTTAGCACATGTGCTCAAAACGTCCAGGCTAAAATATATCGTGTAACCCCCCTTTAGATGCATGCATTTTAAAAGTAGGTGAATATGAATATGAAAGAAAAGTAGTTTGATTAAGGAATCAAATTGTATCTACGTTACAGTTTTTTTTACCTGCATTTCAATTATTACTTTCTCTTTTTTCCCTTTCTGCGCTCATTTTCATGGGACAGTTATTTCCCATGGTACTCTACGGTACTCTTTCACAATTTGCTTAGCTATTACTGGGCTATTACTCAGCTTCTACGTCATTGTATACTCCGGACACGCCAGTTTATGCCCTTAGATTTCCGTTTACCAGTGTTCCTACTTCGGACTTTGTCACAAATTAGCAGAGCCGTTATCGGTACTAATGGAGAAACTTTGAAATTTGACAAGGAAGGATAATAACCCTTGATACAAACGTTTGCAACTCATATGAAATGAACTAAATATCATTTTACTTGACATACTATTACATTGTTTTATCCTTTTTCTTTTTAGAAGGGAACACTTGAACGATGTATTTGCGATAAAATACGATAAAAATAGGGTTATTAGTATTATGATATAATCTAGAATAGTGGATTGGCTCGAGTCATGCGTTAGATTATACGAGTGCAGAGAACCGCCACGAGAGCCAACCGGTTTCACGATCTAAATTTCTGTGAAAATAATCCTTGCATTATATACTTTTGGATATTTGCCTGTGCGAATAAACAGAAGTAAAAGGACATTTTAAGCTGAAGACAAACTCTTTTTATTCACAGTAGTACATGTGTAACAACTTATTATAATAATCAAAGGCGACATTTTTAACATCATGTTAGTAATGCATGCTTCCACTGGATTTGCCTTGTCTTTACAAATAATGGCACGTACATACACTACAAACTGTATTGTTAAAATAAATGAGAGAATTAAGGTTGCATTTATATATAGCATTTATAATAGTATAAAATAGTATTCAAGTAATCGTAATTGGCGACATCGGGTATAACGAGACGGGAACTATTTTATATTTGTAGATTGTCTATGCAGTCCTGCTGCCGCTAATTTGAAAGCTCGCAAATGAATTGAAAATGAAATTTGTGAACACAAATCATATTCAAAGCAGTATACAGAAAGTGAATTTCATTAATCAGGCAGTCAACTCAAGATTTTCAATGAAAAAGATGCGAAAACAATTAAGACTCATTTACAAACTGCCCACATGATCTAAATGGCATGACTGGCTTCAAAAGCACCATATTATGGTCAATGTCGTCTAGACTAAATATTGAATTTGTTTGCAAAATTGTTGATACTGGCCTTATTTTGTTGAGGTTACATTCCTATGTAGCTTACCAGTTGAGGTCGGGCTTTCTTACATCCTAAAGTTTATTTTCATCTTGTTGTTTATCCTCCTTATTACTTATTAAGTTTCTTCAACTTTGCATCAGACCTTAAATGTTGCTCATACAAAATATCTATATACCTCTGTTGTTTATTGAAGAAGTCAGCTTTGTTCATTTGTATCATTCTCCACCTCCATTACATAGGCTTCCAGATCAGCGCAGTAAAACAACAATAGATTCCGTGCATCTACAATCTGCATCACTCTGAAACATAAATACCTGTTGCATAACAACACAGTACAACCGTAATTAAAATTATCGTTGGCAAAAGTCATTGGTATTCTTCATTACATCCACAATAATTAGGATCATACTTAAAATGTCAGATTTCAAAATACCTCACTGTAAGATTTTAGATAAGGGGTCTCGAATGCATTTAATAAATCTGGTCTAATGTAGACCATCTAAGTATTTGGATCATTTATTTAAATCTTGAAACAGATTTACACTATCAATATGTTGTTTTGAGGTATATATAGCCAACAGGTTAGATAAAGGGAGATAAAACAGTGCAGTATCATCTTTTTATAACCATCCAGAGTTGTCTCCATAAATCTGGGATTCAACAATTATTTTATCTTCTTGTAAACTGTAATATTCAGTACCTTCTGAAAGGCTGACTGGCACATTATATCTAAGCGTATTAACAAGTAAAATAGAGTGAGCTGTTTATAATCAAGCTTTATTACTTACCTTGTCGGTTAAAAAATCCTAAAGTCGATTCTGAGGCGAATGCGCTACCACTGCGCCACGGCGTCTCCAAATCTACGTGCATGCGTGGCGAATGGGGCCAATATCAAATGTTAATACGAGCTCTGAATAAAATTTGAAATTTGATTGTCAGCCATCTTAAATTTTGTATGCTTTTTGACAAAAGTTTTACGCTTAATGTTTGTCCTCGTGACTTTAGTCAGGGACATTAACATTGTATTGATGGACTTTTCTAAATAGTTCGTTGACCTGCAATGTTGCTTGGCAAACTCTCAAGTTCGCTGAGCTTCTACATGAAATATCGTTTGGTAAACTCGCAGGCTCGCAGAGTTTATACATGGAAAATCGCTCAGTAAATTCGCAATGGTTTCCGAAGAAAACCCAAGACCAGATTTGCTTTTAAATCTGCAGCAATATTAGTTTTGCTACTGTTTCTTTTACGTATTGTCAAATATTTTAGGATTTCTGCATAAAGAAATGTCCCACAATTTGTTTTAGCTTCCAGTATTCTAGGTAGACGTGATGGAAATATGAGGATATAGATGAAGCGTCTACATGAAATATCGTTTGGTAAACTCGCAGGCTCGCAGAGTTTATACATGAAAAATCGCTCAGTAAATTCGCAATGGTTTCCGAAGAAAACCCAAGACCAGATTTGCTTTTAAATCTGCAGCAAGATTAGTTTTGCTACTGTTTCTTTTACGTATTGTCAAATATTTTAGGATTTCTGCATAAAGAAATGTCCCACAATTTGTTTTAGCTTCCAGTATTCTAGGTAGACGTGATGGAAATATGAGGATATAGATGAAGCGTCTCCTGAAATTTGTCTTGTACTATGCCACGATGACAACTTTGAAAGCTACGAACGGACCGATTACTTTGTCGTTTAAACAGAAAATATCTACTTGGTCGTTAAAAATGCAACGTTATTCTGGAACTTTTTTCCCACTTGCCTGTATTTTCTATTATCGTTTTAGTAACTTGTAAACTCTTAACTCCAAAACTCATGGATACATAGAGTATTTTGACATGGCAACAAATGTTTACTGTGGATTGCCTTACAAATGCATCGTTATTCATCCGATTTATCATCGCCCAACCTTGTAACCGAAATATTGATTTTATCCTTCAACTTTTACCAATTTGATAAAATAAGTTATCACAATCTAACGCAATTGTAGTTCATACTTCGATAACACCGAGACAATATGATAAAACCAGCGATTCATAAAGTCGTACCATGGCACTGAATGTCACTGAGCACCCGTTGAAACAAGGAAGCTGATTAAAAGGTTTTACGCAAACAATATGAAATGTACATTGCACTGGTTTGACCAAATATAATGCTTAATTAGGTTGGAAGGTGTAGGGGGCAGAACTTGCCAGAGAGTAAAGTTAGTCTTAGGCGTAAAATACCGGTACTAACTGTAACATCAGTGATCTATTGACTATTGTAACCACACTTATTATAAATTTAGGCATCTCATCAGAGGTGAGCCTAAAGCTATGTTAAATAGACGCAGATGTCGTATTCTCCCTATAATTTTAGGAATTCATATTGATAAAAGTTTAACATTGAAAACATACATAGATAAAACGTGCATGAAACTGGTTTCAAAATTATTTCTTTTAAAAAGTATTCAGCATTTCCTTTATGCCGGTCAGAATATTGGTCTTATTACAGGAAGTCTACTGTACAAAAATGCAAGTTTCATACTGATATTCTGACTCCTCTTGTAGACTTTCCTCAAGATATTTAAAATCTTGGAGAATCTATCGTTGTAGATATGATAGGATGTAAAGTTTTGAAAGCCTTTCGATTGTATTATCTAGCATTAAATGTCCGTAATTTATTGCAAAACGACTGATATTATTATTCAAATGTAAATTTATATAACCGTTACCCGTGGATTATTGTGGACTTTTTGGGTCGAAGCAAAACTTGACATGTGTGTTGGCTTCATTGGTGCATTCACAATCCAGTGTACAATAGACCGATACGCAGTCAGACCAAATAAGATAATTACATGTATGTCTTTAGATAATGCACTTAAGGTCATGTATGCCTCTAAACATTTTGTTGTAAATATATACAAGTTGCAAAAACTACTGACACCACCGAAATATTTGGTTCGATCATGTGTCATTTACCGAGAGCGACTTAAACGAGCTGGAAGAACTCTGTTTTGGAAACAAACTATATGTTGGTACCTGATCTGCTTTCTGTACTTTCAGCGCTTTGATAAATCGCTAAAGCTATGCAGTTTGTAATAAGAATACTACGCATCTGAACTTGCACATTATTAATAAATATAACGATTTATTTAAACAGAAAAATATATTTCCGATGTAAAATTTAATGCGAGAAACTATTTATATATAGTTATTATGTGTCTAAAATATGTTAGGACGTAAATGTCACTTTAAGCGTCTGACAGACTAAGACTGCTTTCAAGCGCTCAGAAAAAGAATTGCAGATAAAATGAAATTACTGGTTATTTCTCTTGTAATTCATCTGAAGAAGTAAGAATCTATTACCGGAGAGTAAGGCGAGTATGATGTGATTCTTATACATGTAAGATGTCACCTTAAGTAACCATGAAAAATACAGTGCAACATGTCAGGAGCGAATACCCTTGTATTTGTTGCAGAGAGGTGTTGTTCGTGAGGGTTCGATTCCTTATATAAATGGCACAATGGGAAAGAAAAGGTTTGTCTTTTTAGGGAGGTGTTTTCCAGAGACACATTCATAGACGTTGAACTGTAGGTAGAAACGTTCAAAAATTGAAATGTGATCTAGTGATAGAGGCCCGGATTGATCTTGCTACTCATGCATCTTCGCGAATGAGTCGACAAAGCTGTCTGATATTTTCACAATTGTACATATCTTATATCACAACAAAAACTACAAAGTGTAAGACATTTGATTCAAATGCGCCAACACATACGCTGTTGTGCAATTGTTAGAGGCATACCGCTTCTTTAACAGTGTTATAAATTCCCTAACAATACATATATTAATTGATTACATTCCTGTGATGCAACGTAATCTAAGGTTATTAACAATGTCATCTTTTCTCAATGTCCTACATTATATACCCGTGTTGATAACGGGAGCACATTTTCAGTTAAATTTATCAGTTAACTACAATGTCATCGATTAGATGTCTTATATTTGGAACGTCGAAATTTACTACATTTTGTCTCTCGATTTTTCATATTTCTTTAACTACCATAAAAATATCTAAATAAATTATTTCAATGTTTTAGGTTGACAACATATAATGTAACAAACAGTTTTGTCTCTATAGTTTTGCTTTGATTTCAGAACTATGAACTTGGCATGAACAAAACAAGAACATTTCTGCAATATTAAACATAGAACTGTAAGGGTTACTCCCTTACAGACTTTTACAGACATCGCAGAAACTGGTGACTTTTCACATTTAGTGATCTGAATCATTTTACATATAACTTTAAACGAACTTATCTTTACCTGTATAGACTGTTTATCATATAAGGATGTTGTGATTCAAGTGAGATCAGCAAAGTTTCTTCAACATTGTCATATTTTGAGAGACATTTCTTCGGTAAATGGACTGTTGTTTACATGCATCTCTCCAAACGAAGATTTTCAAAGGTGCATAACTTTTGTGTCTAATTTATTTACGACTAACCCATCTAGGTGTGAATGAACAATTTATTTACCATTTTAATCAGACAGTTCTTAGTAATCATTCACTTATATTAACAGAGAAATCTGAAGATTTCCGAGAGGTGTTCGCGCCTCCATTATTGTTATTTAAAATATGGCGGCCAGTCAACTTTGGGAGTGAAGGACTACTTTTCTGTTAGCACCGCTGGCTTATTCTTAATACAAGTTATTATGTTTTTAAATGTTTAGAATATTATCTTATTCACAAATACTATTTGTTAAGGGTAAAATTAATTATTAGCCAGGCTTGTATCGTTATTCATATATTAAGGACTATTTGTCTCTGACGTATTACGATTCGTCTGCATGTATTCATACATTTCATGTATTGACATCTGGCTTTTTAGTTTAGAGCCGAATTAGGAATCTGTTCGTGTTATATTACCATGCTTTTACAAAAAGCATGCCCTTTGTGGGTTTAACTCTATTGTACATTAGCATTGTTATGCTTTACTGTTAAATTTGTGCTGGGACTAAGCACAGAACCCTGCAGTAGTCCTGGGTTTTGATTGGTACTTATGGTCACATGACATATTCCTAGAATGTATAAATACAGCGTTCGCCCTCAGTTTCCATCTTTTCTCACAGGTCAAACTCTGAGAAGCTAAATACAACAGTACTTAGCATACATTCTTACATCCGTCGACTTACACGTGCAACATCCACCTGCTGAAGGTATAAACAAATGCTAGTTTGCATATAGTCTCTCCAAGTAGCGACAAATACAGAAATGCAGTTTTAACTTTAATAAACATCGTGTCAACGGTACAATTCTTCAATAGCACGGCAATGTATATAGGCTACATATAAGTAAACAGATGTAAGGCTCTTCCTTGAGGTATGCCTCTTCTAAAGTATCATGTGACCGCAGATCCTAGAAGTTGTGTTGGTCTCCGTTCTGCCATTTACTTACAGAACTAGATGTTATATATCTATATATACACGTTTAAATACATGTAATGAGCTTACCGTTTAAACACCTGGGAAAAGATCCCATTACATAGGCTCGGTCCTTCGATGTATCTATCAAACTCCGATGTATCTTGTAAACAACGCCAGTATCAATGTTATGTACGGAATCTTTACAATATATGTTTATCTAACATATGATGTGGTCATGCACGTAGATGTTATTGTTATTAAATTACCATGGTCAACTTTTGAGTGTGTTCCAGACTTTTCAATCTCTTAGCAGGGTTTCTACGGGCCATCTGATGTTGGAGATGTTATCCTGACATAAAGACACTCAGTGCACATTGCAGTGACTGAGTTGCTATACCTGTATACGTATATGTCACAGGTGTGGCACTGTGCGTACTCAGATTATCCAGAGAATCCTATCGTACTAAAGTACACAGTGTGGTGACTGAGTTGCTTGTATATGTACATGCCATACAGGATGGCAGTGTATGTATTCAAGTTATATTATAGAGAGAGCTATGTTACAATCGAGCTCGGCATTCTTGACTACTAAGGAGCACCGCCACAAAGGGGGCGGTACCTTACAGAACATTATGTTTAAGAGAAAAAAAAAGAAAGGCAAGAAAAGAGTTAAGAAAATGAAACGTCTAGGAATAGTTTTTCCGTTTCTTTCAAGCACACACCATCATTAAATATTCAGAGAACAAGAACTGTTTTCTTAAGATAGAAAGACTAATCCAAACTTGAGGGTTCAAAACAGTAACTTCCAACTGTTAAGAAATATATACACTTTCTCACACATTTTCTGATTTAATATGTTTTTATTTTGAATTTGCGACTGTATCGTACCGCAAACAACCTCACAGCATAATCATTGTAATTTCGCATTCATGTTAAAAATAGCACAAGGTCTCCTAAATCTCGCGATAGGACTGGTTTTAATTGTCAAAATTACTAAATTGCTACGGCTTTGTCGCGCTGTCTTTTAACAATGCTCGAATTATCCATAGTACCGCCGAGAACTCTCCGGTTATCTATTGATGCTCGTGTTTACAAAGTTCTATTGTGTAGTAAAATTTCCATTGCATCAACATCTTCGGCTAAAGAGTCTGATAAAATCTCAAGATAACACATATGGGTTTTGTCATTTATTTGCAAGACAAAATTATGATTTTGCTTAACTATACACTAATTGTGTTCCTAGTAAGGAAATCATGGAATAAACATTATGCAAAATCTTTTCTTTGACCCCAATACAATTGCATGAAACTTAAAGATCGGTGGTATGCTTTTTTAAACGTTCAATGTATGTTTTGTATTCTGAAGATCCTCATAGTTCTTTTTAAAAAATGTTATTCCGGAAATGATGTCGGTGCAACTAAGTTAATTTTCAGTACTGCACAAGTCTTCCACATGAAGTATAATTTCAACCAATTCGTATTTCCTTTCACACGTATATCAGTGTAACTAGATATTCTGTTTGTGACCTCTCTTAAAAATTGTAAGTAGTACAGAAGTTGTCTTCGTTTTCATTTGTTTGGGAACCAAACAAATGTACTTACCGTTTTCCGATGCTTACTCCTTAAGTACCAAATCTGAATGAAGCTCCGGCACGTCAGTCAGCATATAATCCCAAATTATGATTCTTCTGATAAATCATATGGCCATTACAGACATGAAAGTTGTATTGTTTGAATATATAATGTTATAAACTCATGCAATATCAGCTAAATTTTGTAAATATAGCTAAAGTAAACTGTTTCCGAAAAAGAACCGCGGATATGTTTCATTTTACAATGATGCGCAAAAATATGGGACGATTTACTATATATATACGCCCTATAGAAATAGTTCGGATTTCTTAACCCGCCGGCCATTTCTTAAACCTTGTGTGGTAAAAAACATATGTTTTGGAGTTTCTGTGACAACAAAATGTCTACACCTGATCGTCATTTTAAAGAATGAAATATTTTGAACAGCCAGAAATATTTACGCGCATGTTTACAAATTCTCTTTTACGAATACTAGTATATCCATCCATTCATAAATTTAATTCAATGCGCGGCAAGGGACGTAATTATAACTTTCCTTATTGTTGATATGTTTATTATGCGGACCTGGCGCGAGCTAGTCTGCGTTACATGTATTAGAAATACGCGTGAGCAACTTTAAGGTCTAGTTGATTGACATTTTTCCGTTTTAACATTAGAATTTTATTCGTCAGCTTATACAAATTGGATAATTGTTGACGAAAAATACTGAGTGGTTACCTGTCAGTAAGACCATAAAGTTCTCAAAATAACACATCTGTACGGAAAGTGACGTTAATATTTCCGGAAACCTACGAGCTGCAGTTTCGGAATCGCTAGCCTGGAGTGACGTCATACCAAGTACAATCGTGGTCGATAACAGGTACTCTTACAACAGAGAAAGCGATTTTTTATCTTATTATGCATCTTCAGAGAGTAGAGATGAGGATATTTTGAGCCCGTAACGTATAGAGCGAAGTCCGTGTAATGTTATAAAATTATTTGATTAAAGTATAAAAATACAGCAGTTATGCCGAGTTTTTTTATGCAAATGACACCAACTTCTGTTTCTGTTTGTTTCTATCAAAATGAAATCTGTATTTCATTCTTAAATGTGTAAAAAAAGTACCATGTAAGTGTATCGAAACGATCTAAATGTACGCATGCACGTGACTTACAAACTATTCAATTATGGTCGATATTATTTCCATTGATGATTAAAACTTGCCTCCGAAAATGAGAACACAAATGCTCGATCTAATTACAATATCTAAAATGATATGCTTGATTTTTCATGTGGGTAGTTTTATTGTGGGTAGTTTTAAAGCTGCTCGCTCTCAGATTTTGGTAAAAAAAATAAAGTTCTTCAAACTGCATGCAAATAACGTATTTTAGAACATATGGTGATATTAAAACGCTCCAGTATAAATTCATGTCACGTTTATCTCTAAATTTCGAAAAATACGCCACCAAATTCAAAAGCGTTGCAAATGTAGCGGTGCCGTGTTACCGATCTTTTCAATCGATTTCTGCAAATTCCTACCTAGAATTTTGGTTATTTCTTTATTCTAGCCTTTAGTTTTATATTAATGAATAAGAATGTTAATTTTTCTAAAAAATATTTTTTTCAACGGTAACTGAGAGCGAGCAGCTTTAAGAATTAGATTAACAATTGATTTAAGAATGTAATCAAAATAGTTTTCACGATTTTAGTGGTTAAAAAAAATCTGACGCAAATCTATTTGGAAACTCCTTATAATTAAAATCACGATATCTACCTAAATACTTGTCAAAATTCACTTTTAGAAAAAACATTTCATTAGAGTACATAAATAGTTAATAAACTATATTGTTGTTGTTGTTGTTGTTGTTGTTGTATATTGTTGTGTAATTATCAAATGCAATTGACCAATGTGCAATATGTAATAATGTGTGACAAGTTAGGTCGCCAATTAACAACAAATCATATCGCATCCTTTGTTGTGACTTATGCCCTTGAGCTAGATCAACTGAAAATTCTTCAATGGTTAGATCTACGCTAATTATTTACATTGGCAACGTTGTTAAAACGAGATATTGTTCGTGTAATTTGATTTTATTCAAAGGAAATGTTTTAAGATTTTATGGATAACTGGAGTGTTCCGCAACATGTAAGTTAAAACTTCTAGTAGAGTAACTGTAGATTCTATATAGGGCCTTTGTTCTACATTATTTTTTGAAATTATTATGAATATAAATGCCAGCTCTTTTATAAAGACTAGATCTTAAAAATATATGTCTCAAATAATATCATAATATTCTGTAATAAAATACATTTTCTAACAAAAGTTTCCACCTAACATCCTCGTATATGATGTATTTTGGCATGATTTAAGTTATACAAGTAAAGTTGCACTTGGGAAAATCTAGATTGAAAATGTTTGTAACAAACACATTCTTAATCTTGTTATATTTATTTATTTATTATTAAAGTCTCATAAATGTACATTTTATCATAGTACAAACTACATTGCATACACTATCAGTAAAACAAAAGTACTTTGCCACTCATAATTGAGCTACTGTTAATATAGCATAATCTGTACACAAATATCACAATTTACATAAAAATTCTAAAACTGACCAGCAGTTGTTAATTATAACATAAATCTCATCATACATGTTACATAAGAAACTTATCCCTATAGATAAATAAATTAAATAGATCGAGATCATTCTACAAAACCGAATTTAAAACGTTCGACATACAGATACATGAAGTTCGGACAAGAAAAGTCATTTTCATAAAACACCCCGGGCCGACCATAAAACATAATATAATTCGTATTAAATATGCTTGATAGTCGGTCCGGGGTGTTTTATAATAATGACTTTTCAGGGCCCAAACTTCATGCGACTGCGGGTAGTCCCTATTGCCTTAGCCACTGACTTTTTATATCAGAGTCCCAAGGTAACTTGGTGTAGGCTTATTCTCTCACTCCATTATATTTTTTACGACTTCCTTTTGTAAAACTGAATGGCTTAATTAGTCATTATTATTATTTAGATGTCAAATCAGAAACATTTTATTAAAAATACATCTACAATTTTGCAAAGAACTGGAGTAAAGTATGTATCTTTATGAAAAGAATGTTATAATCTACGCTAGATAAGTAATTTACCCATTGCAACTAGCATTTTCATGTGCTTTTCAGCTCAACTTGTACATAATGTACATTTCATGCAATATATAAACAGTGACTAACATGTCTGTCATTCTAACAAGAATTATGAGAGACAATAAAAGAGTACACAATGCACAAGGTCACATGCTATAATTTACATTATGTTATATTATATTACAATATAAAAAGATAGTTTATCAATCCAATTTAAATACATTAAACGTTTCAGACCAGCTGAAGATAATACTATAATGTTATTTATCAAGTGATTTCATATTGGCCTTGTTATTTGTCCGAGGGTGGTCGTATTGGCCCAATACGACTGCTCGAGGACAAATAACAAAGCCAATGTGAAATCACTTGATTAATGATAATTTTATTATTCAACTTTACAATATTAGCTAAAAAACATGAATGTAAATGTTCTTGTACATTTAACAATAACAATTTTATTTGTATTAAACTTAGTAAAATAAGATATCAACATGAGTCTAAAAACAAGCTGGCGTCATTTAAAAATCTAACGGAAGTGACTTCTCCGTATTGGCCCCCTCTTTTAAATCAATCAGTATGCTTGAATTCCATATTGGCCCTGTTTTCTCGTATTGGCCCTGCTTTTCTCATATTGGCTCAGTTATGCTTTGTATTAGCTCTACCTGTTTCATATCATGTGCGCAATTGATCTAGCACAGTGTGTATTATTGTAAAGTTGAATAGTAATGTCATTTATCAATACTTTATCAGACTACAATATATCTGGAATGAAAATCAGTAATCATTACTATAATAGCTAAAGACATTGTTTCCTAGTCTGTTAATACATGATTATAATCACCAGCATGAATAAGGTAATAAATAAAATAAATAACAAGCTGGAAATGCCACTTCAGTATCAAGAGTGCTTAAAGTTATTTTACACTTAAAACCTGTGACCACATAAGTACATACATAATATACATATAAAACTAAGATTGTTCTAATCATTTTATCAGGTAATAATATACAGGCAATGGCTTCAATCCATTACTACATATCCTAATCAATCAATCATTTAAAAACAGTGCTTAATTAGGAACGGACAGCTATATTTATGAAATAACATCCGTTCTAGCGGTGTTCGTCGTTTAATAAACAATGATTTGGAGTACTGATACGCAGTAATTAGCCACGAGTGGTTAATAACTGCGCATCAGTACGACAAATTATTTTTTATAAGACGATAGCAACGCTGAAAAGGATGTTACATCGATTCTAACATGACCAGATATTAGATAAAGTGAATAAATGCAAAGCGTTATTTTCTACGCGAACGCCCTTTTAACGTCATGCGGTGCAATATGACGTCATGATTACAGCATATCTATTCCCACGTTGTTTATGGTTTAAAATAACATAATTTTTCTACTCTTTGTATATAGAGACAAAATCGTGAGTCATATTAGAATTTTACATAATGTATCCATTATTATGCATTAACATGTAGTTAGTATGAATGTTCTCTCTGCGTTTTCCTAGCATTTGGTAGCAGGTTTTGGCAGTTAAATTTACAATATCTCTGTATATAAATAGATGTTTCAATTTCAAATTAGTGTCAAGATCATCAAAATATTAAAAAAAGCACATGATGTATCTGATAGCATATATAACAACAGCGAAATGTCACGCGGTCAAAGTACACACGGATTTTTATATATATTCGATAAGATCATTTTTAAGCTTGCTCTGTATTAACGATGTGCTGTTCAATAAGACATTATTAAACACCTAACAGAATTTCAAATCTTTAGGTTGAATTGTATTTGATCGTGTGTTTATACTAAGGAGACTTTTAAATACCTTGCACTTTTATTATTTGGACTTTGTTTTAACTCTCCATTTGCTGAGATATGGCTAAAAGCGAAGACCTCATCTTTAACGTGACTTGATAAACGAAAGTAAGTAGAACGTATGTTCTTACCAATCATAGTAACGCCTGTAGGATATAAAGGTATGAGGTGTTAACAAGCAAGTATGTTTATTTCTTGGTCAAACCGTTTGAAACACTTTAGCGTACACTTACAGGCGTTTCAGAACAATAATGCACTTCAGTTACAGTACCGTTGTTTATTATATATAGTACTAATGGTTCATTCTCAATGCCTATACAGTGATTGACCCATCTCCATTAAGGTTGTGGTTTGCTTGGTGAGCAGGTATACTACATATTTTTCACAAAAAGTTTTCCTCATTCGAAGTGTTGCCCGTCTAATTTCACAAAACAAAGATTACTTTGTGACCAGCATCCAATGCCACTGCTCTCTCGTTCATTGGACAGCTAGTGATTCAGCTGAAGACAAGACTTATTTTGAGGGTGTGTAACTTCAACTTACAATAACTTCTCGGCTGTTGACCTTCTGGGCAGTATCTGTGCACGAACGTTTCTTTTGCCGTTTTATACTTGAATTGAAACGAACCTATTAGTAAATGTATAAAAACAATATGCAAATGTACTGAAAATCGACTAGTCTATTAACTCTAGAAGGACTCGAAATTGTCCATGGCCGTTTCAAAATTACAAGCACATGTTTCCTTCCCGTAACATTAGTTGCACATTTTTTTTGATCATAGGTTGAAAATATTGTCATTAGTTACTAAGCCATTTAACACGAGCCTTCTTCTGCCATCAGCTAAGGATTTAAGCCATTGATACTGAAATAGCCATTGCATGTGATAGATTGCAAACAATATATTGCAATACAAGTACAATATTCAGTATTGTATCAGATCAACTACTAGTCTAAATTTTCTATGGCCATTGCTGAGTTTGTATGTCCTGATTTTGGTGCTGCTTTGGGAGATTAGTTCTTTTTCACAACGGTAATATCGTTCAAAATAATTCTTTGCTAAGGGAAGCCTTATGTTAAAGCTGCTCGCTCGCAGTTTAAACCGTTGAAAAATAAAATGTTCAACAATGCAATACTTATACATGAACTGTAAATGTAATGGCTAGAATAAATAACGTAAGGAAATTTCTAGGCAGGAATTTGCCAAAAAACACTGAAAAAAAGAGATTAGTTTGGTTTAACGGCACCGCTACACTATAAAGCAAATGACTCTGCTTGTAATCACCTGAAACGAATTCAACTCCTCTGTAAAGGAGCATTATACTTAGCATTTCCCTCATCAGACGATAAAATGATACTAGGGTCATCATGGCACATTATTTGAAGTCAAACGACCACGTTATTCAAAACACCTTTTCGGGAAATATCAATCAGTACATCACCGTTCTTCGATATTCTCTGAATCAGCCATTCAAGTACCCCTGTTCATTCTGATATACACCTTGTAGTGCAAACCTTATTGAGTTGATGAGTCATTGGGTGTGTTTAAATATCTTAAATTTTGAAGAAGTTGAAATAAGAGATAGAATGTAAATACTTAAACAGGCTTCGTGTTCTTATGTGTCTTTTCCCTAAACGAGATAATCTGTCCACTTATTGCATAATGATATCGTCCCTTATTGTACAACCAATAGCATATGTCGTTTACAGTTATATTAAAATATAACATTTCCATCAAGCATAGTTTGATACTTAGGTTAAAAGGTATAACTGCGGTATACGAATTGTTTCTTTACCTCTACATATTATAAAATAGGATTTGTTCGGATGGACAGAAAGATTCAGGATCGAAGGGCCCAGGGTTCGATCCCCACCATAGCTATGTTGGGAGTGTCCTTAGGCAACAAAAGTTGAGTTTGAGTCATAAAATAAACGGACAAATTGTTTGTATCGATGTAATATCACGATAATTTTACTCGTGAACACAAAAAGTTGTTATTTTCACTCGTGGCTGCGCCACTCGTGAAAATAGATCACCTTTTGGTGCTCACTCGGTGATATTACACCGAAACCAACAATTATCCTCTATTTCTTCTTATTTGTCTAAAAATGCGGTTAAAACGGTGAGAAAATAAATCTACCATGTCCATTAAGTTGTGGATAAGGAAATCCCACCCTCGGGTTGAGATACGTAAAAAAAAGCCTCGTTTTTGGGACGTATCTCAACCCTCGGGTGGGCTTTCCTTAATCACAACTCATGAACAAGGTAGATTCACTTTATCTAAAGTCGACAAGATACGATTAACAACAAACATAACCAAACGCGAGTTATCTGTGGGAGTCTCCAGAAAGTGAGAGTAAGTGAGGGATTAGTATGGCCAAACAATGAATTAATGTATCGTATAAGTGATATCCCTCAATCTTTGTAAAATAAAGATATATCTTTATTAACGAAAAAAAGATATATCTTTCTGGTCATCATACATATGCTTCTTTCTCCGCGACTCGAGGGTCTAAGGAATGATTCTGCATATTAAAAATACTTTTTTTCAAATGAAACTTTACTCTAAAAATCTTAGATAACTATTCATTATTCCTCTTAGAAACACAATTTCGAGGATAAGAATTTTCAGCTTATTTCCATGAAATATGTTAAAATGGAGTAGTTTTTTTAATACTTTTGAAGATAAAGGTATAATTCTTCAAATACCTGCTTGATTCGCATGATTTTTCTCGTAAACGTGTAAAATCGCTCGATACCAAACTTGCATAGAATCCGGATGTTTGGAATTATTTTTTCGCGTGCGACCATTCGTCGGAAATAACTATCACGCGAATCACGGAGAAACCTCGGATCGCGGAGAAAGAAGGATATATCTTTCATCGAAACAGAGACATCTCTTATGATTAAATATATTCATAACTTTAGCTAATAAACACATTTTATTCCTTCTCACAGATGCGATGGAAATTATGTTTTATAAAGCTTCCATATTGCCAATATTCGATTACTGCCGTACAATCTTGGGAAAAGATAAATAAAAGTACTAAAGCCTTTTACCCGATATTTCCATGTAAGCAGCCAGAGTATTGTTTTTGTGATCATAAACTATCGGAACATCGTAATACATTATGGAACCACTAGGTTTTGAATTTTAAATTACAAAACTCGGAATTAAACTCGGAATTCAACATAAAAACAACGAAATGTTTAACTTGCCAACGCCAGTGTACATACCTTTAAATCGTCCGTTTTATGATATGCCTCACTATAGCGTCTGAAACTAGTCTAAAATACGCGTTTATGTATACAACTGAAACTCATCAGCAAATAAACTTTACAGATGCACTTGAAGATGTCTTTTTAAAATATGACAACACATTTTTATGCTTTAAACACGTTGTAATTGTTGTATTTTACGTAAATGCGTGGTTCGAAAAGGGTACGAAAATGTCCGCATTTTACCGAAGTCGTTTCGTACTTGGGTATGAATAACTGTAAGAAACTGTAAGAAATCACATAGATCTACATGTCTTAAATACGATTTTTAAATGTAGACAGAAATGCAATAATCTAAGGGGAAAATCAAATTCATTTCTCTAGATCATGCTGTCATTTACAAAGAACAGATATTAACTCAATATAAATACAAATAAAATTTATTGTATTGTATTGTATTGTATTGTATTGTATTGTATTGTATTGTATTGTATTGTATTGTATTGTATTGTATTGTATTGTATTGTATTGTTACTAAAACTTTCAAATGATTTCCATGATTCTTTTGCTACACTTAATTTTGGCGGGTACATTCATACATACATTAATTATATTGTATCATTATCATCATTATCATTATTATTATTATTATTATTACTTGTTACGAAATACTACTAGAGTCTAATATGTTAGATATGAAAGACAATAGCCTGCTATCAAAACATTCAGTTGTTGTTTTAGACAAGTTATGAAAATTTAAAACAGCATGGTAGAGAGGCTTGTTATGACTAGGGGTGCGCAATAGACCCAATATATTGCAATTCGCAGTATTTTGGAGTAAATAAAAAAACTGCAATTTCTCCGCATTTATTACCTGTAACTTTAATTTGATCTAATGCTTTGTTGTGGGTTTCCAAATAATAAATTTTTATGTGGAGCCGCCGTGGCGCAGTGGTAGCGCATTCGCCTCAGGACTGAAGGGCCTCGGGTTAATAAGATTGATGAAAAATATCGTAGTATAAATTATACAAATGTAAATCATTTCTAAAAAATCACAGTTTAAACTTGCTGTAATTTTGTTCCGTGACGACTATGACGTACGGTAGGCCTAAAGTTGCTCTATCTCAAAAAGGTAAGCCAAAAAACATGAATGACGTTGTCCAAGGAATTATTTAATTACTTAATAACCATAATATATCCACGTTTGAATACTTCAAAGTATATTTTTGTATGAGTTATTCACTTTCAATATATTGCAATAGGGATCCCAATACAGTGTCGCATATTGCAATATATCGCAATACGGGTTCTGGCAATACCCATCCCTATTTATGACCAAACCTAGACCGAACATAATTATATTAAAGTCAAAAGTCAAGTCGACCTTGGGTCAACAAAACAAAGCTTAGGCTTAGGAAGTACAGTCTTGGTAGGGATGCTGACTATGACAATTGAATGATAATTATGTATGTTTAGGTTAGAGGTCATGATGACCGTGAATAGACAAAAACTAGGAAATATCGTTAGCGCAAACTTTGTAGAGGTTACTCATATTCAGAAGTTGGCCTTTGTCTATTATTTACAAAGAAGGTCTAGGTTACGGTCACCTAACGTTTATGTCTTGGTTGCTGAGATAAGATGTCTTTTTTATTTTACGGTCAAAATTAAAGGTCATTATTTCTTGGATATTGACCGTAGTCAGCAGGTTTAAACGGCGCCTGCAGAAAATGTAGTCATCTTGACTCCCCCCTATTAACAGTACCCTTGACCTTGACCCTTATGACCTTGACCCCAAAATTTTTTTGGCTACAATTTAAAAACTAAAAAAAATTACATTTTTGGTAACAGTCACCTTGACCTTGACCCTTTTTTTTGCTTAAAACAATCTAAAAACTAAAAATAAATAAAAATCTATTTTAGTAACCCTGGCCTTTACCTTGACCCTAGTGACCTTGACCCCCAAATTGTTTTTTGCTTAAAACAATCTAATAAATAAATCAAATTGAAATCTCTTTTTAGTAACAGTGACCTTGACCTTGACCCTAGTGACCTTGACCCAAAAATTATTTTTTTGCTTAAAACAATCTAAAAACTAAAATCAAATAAAAATCTATTTTAAGTAACAGTGACCTTGACCTTGACCCTAGTAACCTTGACCAAAATTTTTTTTTTCTTGAAACAATTTTAAAAACTAAAAATAAATAAAAATCTATTTTTAGTTACAGTGACCTTGACCTTGACCCATGTAACCTTGACCCTAGTGACCCAAAGGTTCCTCTTCATGCAAGCTACCTACACACCAAGTTTCATTACAATTGGTCACTCCTAACTCAAGTTATTGAGCGGAAACCATTTTTCTATTTTTAGTAACAGTGCCCTTGACCTTCAACCTAGTGACCCCTTATGTAATCTCAAGCTTCCTCTCTACACAATCTACTTACACACTGAGTTTGATTGCAATTAGTCACTCCTAACTTGAGTTATTGAGCGGAAACCATTTTTCTATTTTTAGTAACAGTGACCTTGACTTTGACCCTAGTAACCCCAAATGCAATCCCAAGCGGCGTCTTTACGCAAGCTACCTACATACCAAGTTTCATTGTAATTGGTCACTCCTAACTTGAGTTATTGAGCGGAAACCATTTTTCTATTTTTAGTAACTGTTACCTTGACCTTGACCCTAGTAACCCCAAATGCAATATCAAGCGGCGTCTCTACGCAAGCTACCTACAAACCAAGTTTCATTGTAATTGATCACTCCTAGCTTGAGTTATTGAGCGGAAACCGTTTTTCTATTTATAGTAACAGTGACCTTGACCCTAGTGACCCCAAATGCAATTCCAAGCGGCGTCTCCACGCAAGCTACCTGCACACCAAGTTTCATTGCAATTGGTCACTCCCAACTTATGTTTTCCAACGGAAACCAATGTTTGACGCCCGCCCACCCGACATACGACATCGCCATTTTAATAAGTAGGTTTTTTTTCCAAAAAAACCTGCTTAATAAATTAGTGCGTTATAATGAAGAACGGATACATTTTGAAACATATTCTTGATAGTTGACAAACAAAGACTCTGTGACAGATTCAGTAGAAATAAAGAAACTAAAACATAGTTACCACCATTATCAAAATACTCCCGTTTCATTTTTCTGTATAAAATACATAGTTTGAAAAATATCTGTAAAGACAATAGGAGCGTCTTGCAGTATTTGATATGGCTTGGTAAACACATTTTTTACAAGAGTATGTTGATAATAGTATAAACTATGTGTAGTTTCTTTAATATGATATTATTCCTTATTAAAGGAAAACATGAAAAAATTGAAAAAAACATGCACCCAATCCACTAAAGACAATAGTGCTCTACCTTAAACCATAAGCTGAAGCACGCGGACTTACTAATTGAGTGATGTTTTATAAACTGTTGATGTGTAAGATTGAAAGGACTGTTCAACTATTCCTATGGTCGAGCATCTAGAGGAGACAATGAACTAGTAATAAGTTCCAGTTTGAAGAATTTCATTATTTGACTTTGTCAGGAAACTTGCACAAAAATATGATAGTTTTCATGAAAGTAACCCAAGAACTGTATTGGCATTTTTTAACAATATTTGCAACAACACACACTAATACAGGTTCTTAAAGCTTATATAACAGTAATTTGGTTGTGTATCATGTCAAAAGATCACCAGACTACATTTTAGTGACAGCATATTGTTTTCACTGGTGTCCATTTTGTTTTGGACAAGGTACCTTAACTGTTAAATATGCTGATAAAACGGTAAAACTGTGCTATGGGAATGTAGTGCAAGATAGAACAGATCGAGCTGCTGTTTAAATGTAGCAAACGATAATACGACATTACAGAAACAGTACAGACAACTTCAAGTGATTGCAGAATAGTTCATACCTTACGGGCTCAATAAAACAGTTTTTTCACTCATTCTTGTTTTGAAAATTACTGCGCTGTTAGTGTAAGGTACTTCCTGCTTTGACTTCAGATTTTATAGTTGTGCACATTTTGTACCGTGGTGCAGTGTTAGGGCGTTCGCTTTAAGATCAGGAGGTCCTGGGCAAAATACCCATAGAAGCCAATGTTTTTCATGTTTTAGTAATTAAATATCATTTTGCAAGATTTGATAACTGTGTCTTAGTAGTCCTTAATTTTATCATGCTGTACAATTTTTTGAAAATTTAAAAGTTTACCGTGATCATTTTTAAAAGTTTAATATTTCAAAAAGTAGACGGTAAAACATTTTCAATTTTTCATATTGCAGTTCATATATTACTCATTAAATATCCATAAACAGTAAGTCATGCCCCTAGTCCGAATCTTTTGCTACATTCTCGTATTTTTATATGTGTGATATGTCTCTGGACAAAATTAGGTAAATAGAATCCTCAATTTTTCGACATAATTGCATATATTTGTTACCCGTGTCCAAACTTGCCTGCAATTTTTTGAGAATACTTTTGAATAATGCCAGCATTTTAGTAGGGGTGGCAACAAAAAAAGACATTATATCTTTTTAATTTAAGGTGAAATGTTTTCAAATGTTGCACACTTGTTAGTTAGTTTATACGAATTTATTTTAGTTCGATTATGAAACAAGCTCCGTAGCTTATTGTGGTGTCGTCTGCATAGAGGTTGTTGAACCAGTACATGAAACTACATCATTGATTTATAACAAGAACTAAAGAGGGCCCAGTATAGATCCCTATGGAACACCGGAAGTGAACGATAGACTGACCGATGAAATGTATTTCGCCTTTGTAAACTGTTTTCTGTCGGATTAGAAGCATTTTCTGAGGAATGATAAAATTTCAGTTTATTGATTAATATGGTGAGGTCAACAAGGTTCAAAACCTTTCGTGAATCAAGAAACACTGCATCTATAAAAATTCCAGTGTCTATCTCTTTTATCTTTGTATAGAAGTTATAGCACATACATCGTAAAAGTAGACACATCAATGGCAATTAATCCGTCTAAAATAGTGAATTGAAAAATGCCGACAATAGGTGACATCCATCTATCAATCGATCCAGACGAACAGACATGACAACATCAAAATGTGAAAACAGACACAACAATCAATCAGGTTGAAAAAAAATCACAATTTGTCACGATTGCATTAAGACACATTAAAACAACACTACGTTGACCAAATTGTCCTTGATAAACTAGTCTAAGAACTGTAGAGTTACATGTATACGATAAGAGTCTGAATATTTGAACTATTTATCGATTCTCACTGTAACTGTAGTATGTGCAATACATATACACTAATCCAAATTACACATTTGCACAATTACATAAAAAATGCGCCTTAACGTTACAAGTACATGATACACTTTTCAAGCTCATATCAGCGATAATAGCTTTAATAAACATCTACCCAACCCATCTTATTAACATAATTTGTCTAATGTCAATGCCAGTCCATACAGTTTATACTAACAATGAAACTAACACAGATCTACTGTTACTGTTAAAACGTCGTGTTTTCAATGATATATGAAAATCAACATGAAGGTTATATTATTCCATGTTTAGTATTTAACTCGCATTGTGGGTTACATTTTTAGAATTAAGACGATCGCTTAAATAGTCTCCTCCAGTTTGGCACGTGCTTGGTTTGTATTGTGAAGTTCTTTCTACTTATAAGCAAAGATTTTGTTACTTTAACAAATATTCTGTATATGACTTTACATATGTACAAAAACTCAGTGTTCTTTAAAACCAATAGTTTGATTCGAACTTTAGTTGATAACTTTAAACATAGTTCAAAAGGATCATGAGGTCAAAAGGGATTACTCTAATGTCCTTACGTTTTTATATCAAAAACAATTTGAATATTGTTTCTATGATATCGTGATCATTCATTTCTCTAAAATTTCTTGTTCGGTTCTTCGTCATTGTTGTATCACCGAAGGGCTAGCATGTATGTATTATAGTGGTACACATTTAAGACAGGCACAATCAAACATGATAAATCTTCGGGGGGGGGCGATTTCCAGTAGTATTGTAATAGTATTCAAATATAAGTAACAACGTGTATGTATCAATCGTAACTTTGTAGATATGACAACTTCAAATACAGCGGATGAAGATGTCTTAGACAAACATCTTTATAAAAATTGGGTCCGTGGCGCTAAGGGACTAGAGTTCCTCCAATGTGGCCTGGAAGATTTTGTTGGCGACAAAGCTCCAATGTGTCGAGACCAGCACTTACAAAAGATAAAACAGGTCCCGTTAGCATCTTTTCCACAATGCAACCAATGTTCATCTCAAAATCTTTTACCTGAGCATGCAAATGGTAAAAAGGCGTGTAAAAGAGATTCATGTATACAGAAATTTGCAAGTACCTGCTTTGGAAGCAAACCTTTAGGACGTAGGAAATGCCCTAATGGAATATGCAGCAAACTTTATGATGCGATTGTGTTCGATCATCGCCACAGAGATCCTTTATGGAAAAATACAGATTCGAGTACATGGTGTTCAGATCCACTGGGTTGGAGCTTCGCAAGGTGTTTTCAAACAATAACAGGGTCTGGAACATCGGCGAAAGATACAGATGCTTCTGGGCTTCTTAGTTTCATTATCAACAACTTATCGATGGCAAACTGGTTAGCTTGTAATAGCATGGACTCAGTTACTACCTGTTTTTTCTATAAGGTAACTTTTTATGATCTAAATTCAGTAAATATTGTTTTATTATTTTCCTTGGTGACAGTTTAACTGATTTAGGCTCATCTAAAAGTTCAGTAAACGACGGCTTCATTGTAGCGAGTTCAGACCATTAAAGGTTTGACACATAATCAAACATTAACATTCGCCTGACCATTATAGCTTTGGTAACAGCCTGGGGACTTATTTTTGATAAATTAATTAATGGTTCCAATAACAAAACACGACTGGAGGGCTGGTAAATGTACATATCAGGGATGCTAAATATTGCTGCACTGCTGTAGTTTGTACACGTGATGGATTAGACACATCACTGAAATCATCTCAAGGAAATACTATCAACATTATTTTGCAGTGTAAACTAAGTAGACTCGTACTTTTTAACTGAATATCAGTCACGAGTTCTCTGATTTGCTGAGATACAGATAGCTATATTAGAAATCCGTTCATGCAAGAAGAAGCAACTGAATGGGCCATTATCAGATCTTACTTGAGGGAGATCGTGTACTTTAGTCAGATTGCACATTGCTACTGAGTGTGTGATCTTCCAAACGCCTTGAGAAAACACAAACGTTATCAGAGAGAGAGATCAAATTCTCGAAAGAAATAGATGATATTCTGTTTAAGATTCTAGAGAAAGAGAGAGAGAGAGAAACAGACAGAGACAGAGACAGAGATAGAGACAGAGAGAGAGAGACACACACAGAGAGAGAGACAGACAGACAGACAGACAGAGATAGAGACAGAGACAGAGAGAGACAGAGACAGACAGAGAGAGAGAAAGAGAGACAAATATAAGAGTTATAAAAATGACATAAAATGCTGGGATAACTTTTGCCAAAATAATGTACAGTAAGATCTGTTCTTGTTTAACAAGTTTCACTTTTTAAAATCATTTGCACGTTCCCTGACTTAAGTACCAAGTTAGTCGCGAAAAGAGTGTTCATATGTTGCAGTTTTTAACTTTAATACATGAACTTCTTTGACCTTTCAATTGTTTTTCCAGGCAAGAGATATCCGTAATGAGATCCTGCATAAAGCGAAGATGGAGCTTGACGACCAGACACTGGATGAATATTTAGATGCATTCATTGCAGTTCTTCAAGACCCAAAATGTCTACTGGTAAACGCTGCTGCTCAGGAGGCTGTAAATAATCTAACTAAGGTGATATATATGTTTATTTTTTTACAATACCTGTACTTTCTCTTTATTCTATTACAGAACAATTATCTTCTTCATGAAGTGTAAGGCAATACCAAATTTAATTGATATTCCAACATTAAGTAAGTAAAGTCCAAACTAAAAGACACATGGAAAAGGCATGTTTTACGTGAGTATTCGTACTATTGTGCCTTGACTCCAACCGGATCTTTATGATCGAAGTATCAACAATCCATGTCCCAAACTATGATATCGGAACTGACATCATGTGATTATTTTAAAAGATGCTATATTGGTATTGAATGCCTTAGCTTGTGATAAATTACCTCTGTTTTCGAAAATAAATGTCTAGGAGAAAGCGTCCGTTCAGTGAATATCCTCACACTGCGGTGTCATCGGAATAATTGCACAGACAAAAAACGAAATACACATAGTGAATGAAGAAGGTCAATATTGAAATATTTTCATCATCATCTACATTTTTACGAGAGCGAAGACGCAGAAAAATAAATATCACGGTCATCTTTATATGTAAGGCGGTCGTTCGTGTTAGAATGCAATATAAATCATAACAATTATCTATCTGAAACAAAGACCTATGCGAAAATTCCAGACAACTAAATAAATTGACATCTTAACATAATTCAAACAAGCGATTCTACACACCTAAAAAATACACACTTCAGTAAATAAATACAATGTATTTAAATTCGATTTTCCTATAGCAGAAAACTCTTCTACATGTGAAGTAGTTTATATAAAATCGTTTATTATTACATTTTTAACTTCTAAACTACATGTACTAGTATCTGTTATCCATTTTCATATTTTAAAGACTTAATCTATCTTTCATTGCTTTAAGTTAAAATCAAGGCAAATAAGCATCAGTCAGCAGACTGAAGCACAAATCCTCGAAAGACGGAACGAGGCCCTGTCGGAACTAGAAGAAAGAAAACAGGATGCGTTACAAGAAATAAATAACATGACGGATAAAGGGTTATCAGATTTGAATAAGACTAGCTTACAGGCAATGCAGAACATAAAGGACACGACAAGAAGTGGAATTTTGGACGCGAAAATGACAAAAACAGAAACTTTGCAGGATTTAAAAGACACGACAAGAAGTGGAGTTTTGGACGTTAGCAAGATAAAAACGGAAGCATTGCGAGATTTAAAAGACGCAAAAGGATGTGCAATGTCAGATATGAATAAGGCAAAAACGGAAACATTGAAGGATTTAAAGGACGCAAAAACTAGTGGGATTTTGAACGTGAATAAGACAAAAACAGAAGCAATCGGACATTTAAAAGATGCGACGAGTAGTGGAATTTCGGCCGTGAACAAGAAAAAAACAGAAGCAATGCGAGATTTAAAAGACGCCTCAGTCTGTGCACTGTCAGATGTGAATATGAAAAAAACGGAAACAATGCAGAGTTTAAAGGACGCGAAATCTACAGGGATCTTGGACGTAATTAAGACAAAAACAGAAGCAATGCGAGTTTTAAAAGACGCGACGAGTAGTGGGATTTTGGACGTGACTAAGACAAAAACGGAAGCATCGCGCGATTTAAAAATCGCAACATCTAGTGTAATGGCCGACATAAATAAAACGAAAACGAAAGCATTGCATGATTTTAAAGACACGACAAGTACTAGCATTTTGGACCTGAACAAGACAAAAAGGGAAGCAATACGGGATTTAAGAGATGAGACAAATAGCGGAATCCTGGATGTAAAAACAGCAAAAACTGAAGCAATACAAGAGATTGAAGGGGCAAAATTAAACATACTAGATGATCTCAAAAAGCCGTTCAAAATGGTAATACGTTTAAAAAATGGTAATACGTTTAAATTGAAATTAATTTAATTGACTCAAACATGTAAATTAGATTTTGCTTTGATTTCTAACAAAGAACTCGGTATGATACTAGTATTTTGCAGAACTCAAGCATCGTGTCACCATAGTAACATAAGACCGAGAAATTAAACCCTATCCAAACAAATGTATCTGAGGACATGAGAGTTATGTCAGTATCATAAAGGAAAACGAATAGTGGAATTGAGTCCAAATGACATTACATTGTACCGTGTAAGAACATTTGTAAAGATGAAATAGTATCATTCTGTTTTTCAAATAATCAGGGACAACATGCTGTGTTACAGTTTTATCTTTTCACATCAATTAATCCTCGCTCCGGCTAGTTACGGCAATATTCAACTTTATTTTTTCCTATCAGATAATTTTATTTTAAGATAACTTACTTACAGGTTTGACATTTAGACCTATACAGCAACGAAACTAAACGTTGTTTAACAACAGAATTGTACTTTCAGATCGTAGCAATTGATGGACATAAGTCTTTAACATATGCTGATGCGCAATCCTCAACAACTCTTCCAGGTAAATTATGTCCAGTTTAAAACGTTTTTATATATCCTTCCATTCATCTCCTATGTGTATAAAAACGAAAACATCCCGCAAATGGAAAAATACTGACGGAATAGCCTCGATATAAGACAGCTTAATGAATGAGTATGTCTTACACATGTAAATCAAAATTGAAATAAGCTCTTTTGTCTTTTGATCTGAAGTAAATTAATTTAAGTACTACCGAATAAAACGAGCGAACTTTATACATGTACTTCTTTACTGAAATAAGGTCCACACGGAAATACACGCGCAAATACATATTTTATTTCCTTTTGTGGTATTTTTGCGCTTCCATGCGATCTTTCCTAAGTTAGATTTAAACAACTATCATTATATACTGACCCAAAATGAAAACTTTACAGGTTTATAATGGGATTTACTCTGCATGAGAAAGAAACACCAATTCCTCAAATGCAGGAGGTGGAATTCAATTATTTGTAAGAATGTTAAACTTGATCAGTTGGGGAGTGAGTTTATCCAAAAAGACAATTAAAATCATTACAGGAGCTTTCAGATTCAAGGTCCAAAATTCACCTATATATTCAATTCAAAGGGAGGTAATTTAAGAATTTGAATCTTTGGAATCTCAACTCTCGCTTTTGCATTTTGTTTTCATAAAACATTTTTGAGTTTTCTAGTCTTGACATTAGTTTCTCTCAACTGACAGCAAAATTAATATCTTTTCTTGATAACCCATTTTGTTTTTGATAAACTGTCTGTTTTCACTATATGAGTTATATCCCTTTTATGCATGATAAATGACTTTAACTTTTAGGCCTATTATCGCCTTTGTTATTTGTCTTATTTTATACAGTCAAAGTGAAATACATTGATTTAATATTGTGTTAAATATTTGTATAATAAAAGTGTAAAGTTTTCATTTTGGGTGAATGTCTGAACGACACGGTAAAATGTGCCTTCAGACAAAATACTTTGAAACCAACTTTCTTGCATATGTTGAACAAACAATATTTCAATATTAATATGGGAAAATTTTAGCTACCTACGTCAAGTAGATACAAAATTACAACATTCTGAAAAAGTAAACCAAAGGCGTCATTGTTCACTCTAAACATGACGTCACATACCACAATCTGACGTCATAACTTACTTCAATTTACATTGGCAGTTAATCGTTGCGATAATCATTTTCTAACAGCATCATTTATGTTTGGTTGCAAAATTATATACTCTTTCGATATGTATCGTATCTGGTGAAATATTTCGTGTCCTCTTTCAAAATATGCTTTTTCATAGGTTATTGCCAATATAATCGAATCGCTGTTGCCAAAGCAATAGCTCTGACGGATTTTGAAGCAAATAGTGTGTTTCTATGCAGGAAAATATAGTGGCTATCAGTTTTTAACATTGGTTTTGACAAAATGTAAATTGTATGTTGTTTGCAATCAAATATTGTCGAATAATGTAGCAAATGTCCGAATGCCCATTTTCGCGCGACGCCGGTTATATGTTATCAGTACTACTAACTAACAGTGCTTGAAAGAAAAACAAAACTATTGGAACATCGCTTTATATAGTACACAACTGTTATTACGGGTAGACAGAGTCGAGGCCTATACGCTACATGGCATAACCTGAAAGTTTTGACTGCGATGTCATCGAGCAAGGTTTTAATTTATTAAAGTTTTGCTCTCAGATTTTTGTGAAAAAAAAGGTTCTTCTAAATGTTAACAAATTTTAGGGCAGGTTTCAGTATAAATTTCTTTAAAGGATTTCTTCATTTTTCACTTGTGTTGTTGATTCTAGCATTTGCTCTTACATTTCATATTTCAATATATGTTTTGAAAAACAAACTTAAATGTCTGACCGACGACTGTGAACGAGCAACTTTAATACGAATCGTTTAGATTATTCGAACGCCTCAAAGACCAGAGTCTACATATGGAGATGTACCACGGTGTGCTTTGCTCACACTTAGACAAACAAATGAAAAAATTACTTATTAGATGTAAATAACGAAGTGGCTCATGTTCTTTGTTTTTTAGGCTTGTTCTAACCATTATGCTGTGCCTTTGAACAGTTAAGCCGAGAAACCTATATTTTTGTCCTTCGTTTCTTGCTCTACTCGTTATATTGTTGCTTTTACCATTACACAAGGTGACTAGTGCTCTTTGACTTCGTTAATTGCTAGAGCCGCTGTTCTATTGCCACTTGCATTTAAATAAATGACTCATTCTTTTTTCCGTTTACTTAGTAGCTTGTTCTGGCCGTTATGCATTTGTTACCACTGATAAACTGAACGACTCTTATTATTTCTTTTCCTTTCGTGCTCTATACGTTCTCCTGCAATTGCTAACAATCATCTGTGTGCTCTTTTGCTCATGCGACTATCAATTATCCGAGTGAGTTATGAATTGTGTTTGCCTTCTTGGCTTTCTGCTGCCATTTCACTGTTGTTGTTGCAGTATACTAAAGTGATCTATGCATTTTGCCTCCAAGACTTGCTCTAGTCGCTCTACTGTTGCTGCTACAGCTTTGCCAAGAAACTTCTTCTTTTACCTCATTGATTTACTTAGGCCATTCTCCGTTGGATAGGGTGCACAACTATTTATTGTTGTATTGTTTTTTAGTTATATTGTTATTCCTGTCAATTTGGAGAGTGGCTTGCACTTTCTTCCTTCACGTTTTGCTCTGTCCGTTCATCGTTTGCTGTTACCAAACAATTGAACAAATTTTTTTGTTTGTTATGTTTCGCTTGCTCTGACTATTCTGCTGCTGCAACTATAGATTACAATGACAAGTCGAGCTCCTATCTTCTTAGCTTCCTTTTTACATAGTTTGTTAACTTTATATTCTGCTTTAAAAGTAAACTAGTAGCACAATGAAAACCAGCTTTTCTTTCTTATAGTTTTTTTTAGCTATTTGAGTATCTCCACAAAACCTGATCTTTTTGTCTGTCATCATTTACACCAACCTTACCCTCTCCAAACTTATCACAAACACCATATTAGTCTGCTAACAAACCGTTATTCTAGGATTCAATCTCAGACCAAACATAACCAATCAGGGGACCTTTGGTGTACTAAAACCCAAACCAGTACCCCATTGGTACCATGATAACACCAGGTACCCCATTGGTACCATAATAATACCAGGTACCCCTTAGTACCAAATAAAACCAGGTGCCTCATTGACACCATAATACAACCAGGTAACTGCGCAACTTCGCCTACTTCCTGTTTCAATATAAAGTAGTCTTACATAAACGGGTGAGACAATGTAAGAACGCCTAGCCCTTATCGCTCTCTGGCCAGTTCTTACATGCTCAAAAAACCACTCCCAAAAAACTGTAATTTTTAGCCGCATGAGTCTCCTCCATATCACAGATGACTGCTATGGTATGTTGAAAGACCCATGGGCATGCAAACAAATGGATTTGAAATATGCAAATACATAAGTAATATTTCGTTATGCCCCCGATCGCATCCAAACGTAAGAATTTTCCGCAGACATGACAAAGAGAGAAGAAAGGAAGATAAGGAAAACGCATAAGAACAATGAAGAAGAAATAGGAGATAGCAACTTTCATAGATACATAACTATAGAATATACATTCCAACGTAGTTGTCATTATTACGTTTGCCTAAGACAATCACTTTGTTAGTTCTCACTGTTTTCACTTTGAAACTATATCAACGTCAGTTCGTTTCCGCCATTGTTGGCACGTTCGAGGATGCAACATGTTAACACTGCATTGTTACTGTTAATTATTTAAACTCAACGGTTCACAAACAACGTCTGGACCAAAATGTTCATTGACTGCTCAGTTCCGAAGACGAGATCGCCACAATTCTGATTGTTGTAGTGCGAAGCTTTTGTGTCTTTCAACGTGCCTCAGGTCCATGGTGTATAACATGTACTGAAATTAAATAACTGACCAACAGTTAACATGTTAATTCTATATGTATAAAATAGAGGAGATTTTAAAAAATTGTAACTTGGTTAAGGGTGCGATGGGTGGGTTGATGTTTTGCCTTTTACCGGTGCAAAATGAAAGTGCGCGGCGACGTGGCGGTCACATGGCCTTATATACTCGACCAGTTCACATCCGATATCGCGAGGATTGGTTACTATAGGGATACTAGTGTCTTTAAAATACAGCTTGCTTCCGTAAGGCGTGTCCGAAAATATACGGAAATTGTTACCAGAATAACCAAGATTAATCTTTAATATTAATCTCTATTATTTACTAGGCTAAGCCTAGATATTATTCTTTGTTTATGAAAGTCCGCGGCGACGTGGCGGTCACATGGCCTTATATACGCGACGGGTTCACGTCCGATATCGCGAGAATTGGTTACTATAGAGATACTAGTGTCTTTAAAATACAACTTGCTTCCGTAAGGCGTGTCCGAAAATATACGGAAATTGTTACCAGAATAACCAAGATTAATCTTTAAAATTAATCTCTATTATTTACTAGGCTAAGCCTAGATATTATTTTTTGTTTATCTCTACAAATTTATTTACGTACATGTATATGTATTTGACATTTCCATTTGACTTTTGTTTTTGTTTACAATTTAATCAATTTAGGGATCGCCCACTAACCTATTTAAACCTCATTTCCGAGTCACGTGACAATAACATATTTCGATAACCAAACGGCGGGGCCGGACCCTATTCGATGAATGCATCTCACTTAACAGTTGGTATTCATAAGCATCTATTTTAATCGTAAAATGCTGTGACAAATGCAATATTTATGACCTTGAACATTTTATGGCCTAGTTTTCAAAATAAGTAATATGTAACGCGCCATTGTAAATATTAGACGACAGAGACGACTGGCGACCACGCTTAGATGCACACTGTACGTGCTTCTTTTCTCAGTTTTATTGTGGACAGAGTGTATATCTATTCGTTATTTGGCATTAGATTATTGTACTTGATTATACGTATGTTTCTATTTTTATCTATATTGGAATATTCGTTCTATCTAGACTAAACTTCTAAAAAAATCGTTTATGAAATGTATAAGTATGCACATTTGTTTGTTCTTACCAATACTGCTGTATGAAATACAAACATATCGCATACGTGTTGCTTCAGTGTACAAATGTTTTTAACGAAACTAACGACAGTTGTTATCACGATGGATATAGAGTGCGGGACCTATTCTAGAGGTATTTTAATGTATATTGGCTGTTCAGAAAGCAGGAAAACCTAACCATTTTGATTTGCTTCTGCGAAAACATAATGTTATCCATGTGGAATCGAAACAAGATGTTGATATGCGCACAATGTCTATTTAATGCAAATAATTATTGTCTTGCAGCAATAGATTTGTTAACTTCAACAACTTTAAAAAGGAATGACGATTTAAAAACCAAACTGTATTAGAACTCGAAAATAAGACACTATTGTATTTCTACAAGTATTCCAGCGGTTCTATGATTTATTATTCCGGCAATGTTACTCTTCTTTGCACGTCAGACATAGCCTTTTTATCTTAGTGACGATACCAAGATCGACATTGATCTTTTAACTGTTTGGCAAATAGTTAAACACTCATAGAGTATCCAGGTGTCACATTCCATCGCATCCACTTCTTTGTATAGCGGAGTAGTACATTGTACAGGCACAGCCACACACGCCAGGGAAAAGTTACCGTTATTCGTGACGATAGCCAGTAAAATGAATATCATGCTTAGCAATTTGCTTTAGAGTTCCTTAATTTTATATTTTTATTAAAAATGCATTATATGAAACAGACATATAGTTATAAAACTGATCCTGATAAGAAAATACGTAAAATGGTTGTAAAAATAAAGGGCATCTTTGAAACAAAACTTTCGCCCAATATGTAAAAAATTTGACAGCCAAATCTTGAAATGAGCTTTTCTAACGATTAATTTGTAACAGTTTCCATAGATTAATTTTCTTTATACAAAAGAATCAAAAATGCTAACTTTAACTGGGTGATTTTGAAGTTTAAATTAATATCAGAGCAAGTAAGCTATAAGTTTGTTAATGCCATAAAGTCAATGTATATTTCGGTTAAGTCATGTGTTCGATATAACAACGCATATTGCGAATATTTTAACTCACATAGGTTTGAAACAAGGGGACCCCAGTTCGCCTCTACTATTCATGTTGTTTGTAAACGACATCATTCAAAATATACAAGCAGATCTTGATGGCGTATTCACTTTAAATGAGCTTGAATTATTTCTTATTTTATATGCAGACGACCAAGTCCTTTTTGCTAAATCGCCCGAAACACTACAATCATTGTTAAACGATGTAGTGCAGTATTGTAAGATGCGGGGGCTAAAAATAAGCACCTCGAAAACAAAAGCTATGATAGATATACACAATATAATTTTTTATATCGATAATACACTGATAGAATTAGTTGATTCCTTCAAATATCTAGGTATAACCCTGTTCAAAAACGGAAGTTTGTCTAGAAGTCAGAAATGCATACCGCAACATGCGTCCTTTTCAATATTTAATCTTTTCAAATTATTTAATTATGCAGAATTTACGATTGAACAAAAACTTTTTGACATTGTAGTGGGGTCTATTTTACACTTTGGTTCACAAATTTGGGGTTTCCATAAAACACTAGATATCGAAGTAATTACATACTAAATGTTTACGACGAATACTTTGTGTTAAAAAATCAACGAACCTATCTGCACTATATGGCGAAACTGGACGACTACCTTTAAACATCATTCGCAAAGTCAACATGTTAAAATATTGGATACATATACTTAAACAAAATTTCCCTCATCAGACAAACATTTATTATGTTAAACGATGATGTTGACCTCAACAGAACATACTCCGATAAAAACTGGGCATTTCAAGTAAAAAGAATCCTTGATAGTCATGGATTAAGTTATATCTGGGATTATCAGTTTCAAATAGACATACCTTTTGATGCCATTAAAATAGAATATTTGATACCTATAAACAAACCTGGTACGGTGAAATAAATAACTCCGGCCGTTTGCAGTCATATTCAATATTTAAACACGAGTTTTGCATAGAAAAATACCTTTCTTTTATCACTGAAAAGAAATATAGAATATCGCTAAAAAAAATTCAGAACTTTCTGTTTGTTTGTAATTGTGCTTATAAGATCCGCCATCCTCTAATGAGGCTATAATCGGTACGACCCGGCATGTTCTCCTATTCATGCCCCTAACAATGCAATGCTTGAGTCCGAAATAGGAGAAAATTTACCTGGCTGCAATTTCCAGTCAGTATAAGTCAGTTTTCCTGGTGAGATATCTAATGAGTAGTCCGCCGTACAGTGCTCTACAGTATTGGTTTACTCTTAACTAAGCCACATCCCCATCACACACACAAAGCATGTCTGTGGTCTCTCTGCCGGAATGCACGACGAGCTCACTACGGGCCCATAGGGAAGGCCGAGTGATCGCACATTCTTGCACAGTGTCGGATTTCGGGTTCACAAGGAGGATGCACATACCAACCATATACCTCCTCTCTACGGAGAACCCTTCGCCGACCTTATTCGAGAGACAGGCTAGACCTACATCTATTAGACTGTGCGTTTGCCCATACAAAAAAACCTAGTTTTAGCCGGTGCCCACAGTCAAAACTAGTCGACTGCAAACACCAAATCAAACCAGTTCCCCGGCCCATATAGGCAGATACTCTCAGTCAATACTAGTCTACTTCAGGCATCTACTCGGACTAAGGTAGCTCCATATGTGATGCGACCCTGTAGCCTAAGCGTGAGTGTGGGATACCGACCCCAGCTCACGAAAGCTGTCCAGAGCACATGTCAGCTAACCACTCATTTCCTTCTCCCCAGTACCACTGGCAAAGATAGAATTTAGAGTCCGAAATAGCCCTAACAAGGGCTTGTCTGAAGCGCAGTCGAAAGTAGAAAGTCCTTAAAAGGACTCTCGTGCCTCCCCCCAGCACACGTCACCGGCACGTCGGGTTCTTAGAGTTCTTCATTGCCGCCGCCACATCTGGCGCATCGCCATCACCGCATCTGGTAGTGTTCTGCACAACATCGCGCGAATAAAGACAAACGGCTCTTGTTAGGGTCACCCCTTCGTCGTTATCCTAGGCCCCGACAGTTACAAGACCTAAGTCAAGCAAAAGTCGAGACCCAGTGCCTACTCCGCGACGTGAACGCCACGAGGGACAGAGAGCAGCAAAATTCAGAACATCGGCACACAATTTGCTTATTGAGACGGGCAGATGTGATAGTGTACATCGAACAGAACGAATATGAAAATGCTGCAACATTAATCATATAGAAAACGCGTACCATTTTTTATTAGTTTGTCCTTTTTATAGAGATCTAAGAATCAAATATTTCCCGAGATATTTTTGTCAATGGCCAACTATTAGAAAATTTGAGATCATATTATCGTTTGAATTCAAGAGGACTGTGCAAAATGTAGCTAAATTCCTGTACTTTGCGTTCAAGAGACGTCAGTAATGCTAAATTATTAGCCTGATTATGACCATGTAGCCCGATAATATTAGTAATTCATATTTACAAAAGAAATAGAAATTTATGCTTAAATATAGAAACCCAAACAATAGTTTGATATAGGTTTTTCTGTATTGTATATACTCTTCTGTAAAACACAATTTGCAAGTAAATGTCGTTATATTTATACTTGCTGTAACCATGTTACCTGCTGTATACTTTGTATTTGCCAGAAGCATTGTAAAATGTTTAAAGCAATAAACATATTGTATTGTATTGTATTTTAGAATTTTTCTAGCGAAATGGATCGAGTACAATTGTATCGGCTGCTGTGACGTCACAGAGCCGCACGCACGGCTATTACTACGTTTGCCGTTATAGCATAGCATCAACTTTCAAATCAGAATATACCCTGAAAAATATGCCTTCGTCTGTTTTTCTGTAAATAGCCGTTTTTCGGAGATACCGCGAGCATAGGTTCCACCACTTTACATTAAGCCTCACATCATGCAGACAATGGCGAGAATCGTTCGAGAACTCATGCTAAAATATACAAATATCATTTCTTCAAACAAATATCGTATCTTTAAACTACCTATTAAATGTTGGCCAAAGATTAGCCTCATTGCACATAACGAATTGGCCGAAATTGGACCCGGGGCCTGCATGCTATTGTCAATGCAATAATTCATATCTCTTTGACATTTTCTATCCATAACCAGTAAGAACGAATTACACCCGTCATTTATAGAGGATATTCTTTTGATTTGGTGAAATATCGATTTTATCGCGTTAAATAAAATTGATATTTCACTGAAACAAACAAATTTTCTTTTTATTTTATGTTTGTTGGCAATCTTCTAGGAAAATTTGGAATTATAGTGTTCTTATTCCCCGTGAAGAACACCATAATGTACTGATAACACAACAAAAAAAATTGTTCAAAATATTTTGATTATTTCAGATAAAAGTATTTAAGAAGTCATAGATATCTTTATCATACAACAAAACTGAAACATCAATTCATAAGATAAAGGCCTAAATTGAAACATTTTTTAAATAAATAAGTCTGCACTTTGTCACACCATGAATCGCGAGTAATACCCAATTACCTGTTCATCTATTTAAAAAATGCAAAATTTGTCACAATTAACTGCATTCGTGAATAATGAGCGATTGTAGAGGTAGTTTTTTCAACTTTAGTAAGTGACATATCGGTTTCAGACCATGGTCTTACATTGTACGTCAAGTATTAAGAACGTACTTTGAAAATGGGATGGTGATGAAAATAAATGAATGGTGAAAAAAATGAAAATCAACTTTTTCTTTCTCAAATTTTGATTCAAAATTGCTATACTGTCGATGGATAGAAAATGATCTAATTAAGAAAATGAATACCCACAACACTTTATTTATTTCAAAAACAAAAATCTTTACATCCATTTTTCGATTTTATTTTATGTTCTATCACCGGTAAATAAGGAGAAATATGTACTATCTCATAGGTGAGAAAGGATATAGCTAAGTAATTATAGCGTGATAAATCACTGTCAATCATGTGTATGATACTTTTGTATGGAGGACGAACTGGAGAATCTTGGTGTGAAATTATGGATCTTTTGTTTAGAATTTGTGATAATTGCTGTGTTTCATTTCTTGTAGTTAAAAAGTAGTTCGGCCAAAACAGTAAAACATAAAAAGATATTTTCACTGCTTTCAAACAGTAAAATACCAATTTTATTTCACCAATATATTTCAGTATTTCACTGAAAAGCATAAAATAAAATTGTTTCTTCTGTATTTCCTTTTATTTATCAATAATCTGCGCGGAAATTATACCTTATAGTAAGAGGTCACATTAAAACCACAATATTCCTCAGAAACGGTGGAGTTCTTTCGTTAGAAAAGTAAATTCTATGTCACATACAGTATATACTGTACTGTGATCAATCTTATACACGAAGATTGAATCTGAATCAAACAGATGCGAAAATATCTTGCTTGAAAGATTGACCCAATAACCATACATTAAAGGTCCATTACTAAGACCAAATCGAATTTTCTTTTTAAAATGGAATTGTATTGGGGATGTACAGTTTGAAACTGGCTTCTAAAACTTTGCAATAGCCATTGAGTATTTCCCTGTTTGAAATACTGCTGCAGAAAAGCAAGTGAATGTTTTTGTATTTCCTTAGATTGACCTGGGTGGTCTTTTTGTCCTACTTTCGCTTTATTGCATGTTTTTAACACTCAAAGATATACGTTGCACATCATTGGAAGTAAAGTTATTTCAACCCTAATTCAAAATAGGCATGCTTATAGATGTAAAATCTAATTACACCCCTTTCTGGGAGACTTCTAGAAAATTACAAAGATATTTATTAACTGGAAAACCTACTTTCGTTTTTGAAAAGGCAAAATATAATTCATTAATTATTGTTATTAAAAATTTGTTAAACTCTAATTTTCAACACAATATGGTCACATTTGATGCAGTATTTCATATTACATGTGTCCCCGCCTGTAACAATTCGAGGTTTAAATGAAAACTCGATTTGGTCTTAGTAATGGACCTTTAAGCTCATGTCTGCGACAAAGCGTTATTATACTTATAGTTTAAAGTTCATATAAAAACACTCGTCTCTGAAAATCTTAAATATGTTGCTTATTTTGTGTGATTTATATTTAAGCGGTATCAGATGATACAGTTAAGAGAAAACCTGGAATACTCCGCCGGCTGTTTCAATGCGTGAGTTTTAAATCAAGCCGTCGAAGAGGTAAACATATAAATGTTTATCATACTGGTATAGTTAAGTTCACGTATTTGAAATAATGCTTTTCAGTAATGATATGAATCTGTATCGAAATTGAAACATTTAGCAAAATGTTTAGCACTTGTAAATCTTAGTTCGTTTATATTTATCTTAAGTTTGTACCTTTTCGTTTTTATGTCAGAATTACTCTGAGACTGTTGTTAAACATGCTGTATGTGATAACAGTTTTGTACTTTGCATTGCAAGTGCAATTATGTATTCATCATCTAAACAAAATATAAGGTGCATTGTAAATTACAAAATACGAATTAAATGATGTTTGTTTCAGAACAACACTCTGTTGCTGTACCGCTACATGTATCACAGCCCGATGAAGAAACTATTCAACTTCAATTAAGTAAGTTAATAAGTAAGAATTTGGTCGTTACATAAACACTTCTATTATGATCGTTATTATGTTGCCGCTACCAATTAAGATAGTGACTCGACATTTACATTTAGTCCGGAAGTTCTTTTATTGCTGATTCCGATTAGAAGCAAGACTCGTGGCATTTGCCTTCGTAGCAATTTGCCGTGGTAGTCAATTTTATACCCCGAAACGATTTTTTTTGGTGGTGGTGGGGGTATATAGGAGTCACCCTGTGGTCGGTTTGTCGGACGTTCAGACAGTCCGTTGCAATTGGATCGTTGCATTGTTTATTGTCCGGAGCATAACTGGAAAACTATTAGTTGGAATTCAATACAACTTCTTACTTAAGCTAAGCACATTAAGAGGACGTGCAGTGTATGTGAACCGCAACGCTAACTTGACTATTTACAGAGTTATAGCCCTTTATTAATTTTAAGTTTCCGGAGCATATCTTATAAACTATTGGTTGGAATTCAATACAACTTCATACAATGGTCAAGCACAATGAGAGGACATGCAGTGATAAAGAATCATCACTCTATCTTGATTTATTACAGAGTCAGTGCCCTTTGTCCGTTGCATTTTTCTTGTCCGGAGCATAGCTTGAAAACTACTGGTTGGAATTCAATACAACTTCATACAATGGTCAAGCACAATGAGGACATGCAGTGAACAAGAATCATAACTCTATCTTGACTTATTACAGAGTTATTGCCAAGAACCATAACTAGTTAATTTATTTTTACAATTTTTTTTATTCTGTCAGGAATAACTTCTTCAGTTCACAAAGCAGTCGTGCGGGGGTATCAGTCGCATTAAGAGATAGGTCTAGTTTTCTCTGCTAAAGATGAGACATGCAAGTTTTGCTCGTTGCCTTCATGGCTTGTAATGTCCATAATATTTCGGTCCGTTCTCTTCATCTGTGTACGTACAAGTCGTGTGATATTGGATGTAAGCATCATATCAGTCAAATAACGGCCACACTGATCTCAATGGCGGTCACTTTCTAGAAGTTCAGACACAGCTCATTTACTACGCAATATTTGACCGAATTACAGCCGTATACATTGAGGTCACATCGCAAAACTACTGCTTGCTGTTGACTTTTACCGATAAATTAAACGTACCTAAACGCCTCGCGCTCTTTACATGTCCGGCTTGTCCTATCTGCTATATTGTTGACATTTCTAATACATAAGTGACTCTAATTCTTTATACCTCTTCTACCGGACACCAAGTATTAGAAAGGTATACTTGATTCAGCTTGTCTGACTGTCCTTCTGTCTGTTGAAGGAATCTTGTGGACTCTAAATCTACAAAACAAAACAGTTAGAATGTACAGTAAACTTCCTGAAAACCGGACCCTGTCTGGATAAAGGAAAAAGTCCGGTTTTCTGAGATTTCCGGTTTTCAGGAAACTTATCAACATATTAAAATTTGCTCATACTAAGAATCGGACTTCTAGACTGTTTAAATTGAAACAAAGAACATAAACAATGTTCGAGTAAACAACTATATGTTTAATTTAAGGAAACAATATCCTACGCTTAGAAGGAGGTTCAGACATTTTTTTAGACTTTTGGATACGCCCTATGGTATGCAGAATGAAGAACTCTATCAAGTAAATACAAACCTGGGCAAACCTTGCAAAGTTACTTAATATGATCTATTGTAGTAATTAAACCCTGTTGAGGTGCTTTATTCATCTGAATGTCGTAAAATATATCTACAACAAAATATCAAAAGTTACGGCAGTATTTAATTTGTTGCGTAATTATGCAATTATTCAAGCAACATTAATCGTAGTCGGCGATATTCTATCACAGCTACATGTATTTTTCACTCCTTGTAGATTACATACGCGAACGACAATGATAAACATTTCAAATAAAAAACACATGTTGAATTGATAATATCCTTCCATATGACCGAATCTCTGAATACACAGACAAAAAATGCAACTTGAATATGACATGTAGCGTCCGGTTTTCAGGGATAAAATATCCTTCAAAATCTTTAAGAAGTCAGTAAAAGCCGTCCGGTATCCGGAATTCCGAGAGTCCAGTATTCTGAGAGTTTTATATAATGAATTTAATAGAAGAAATTACGGGACTTCGAAATTCATCCGATTTTCTGAGGATTCCGGTTTTCTGTGAGTCCGATTGTCAGTGAGTTTACTGTATTGATACTTCACATAAGCGATAAGTACAATGCCTAGTTATGTATGGTCAATGTTTTGGGTCAATACGTCAAAGGTTTAGGTCACAGGGGCTCGAGATCTTGTGGACGCTGGTCAGAATTGAATGATTCTACACAAAATGGATAAGAACTATGTCTAGTTGTAGATGGTTTATGTTTCCGGTCACTAGGTCAAAGGTCAAAGTCACAGGGGCTCGAGATAGTAAAATCGTGTGGACGCTTAATCTCCAAGACCCCATGTCACAATTTAATGATACTTCCCAGAAGTGATAAGTACCAGGCCAAGTTATGCAGGTTCATGTTTCGGGTCACTAGGTCAAAGGTCACAGGGGCTCGAGAATGTAAACCTTGTCCACTTTTAAACTCCAAAACCATAGTTACAATTTAATGATATTTCACAGATTATAAGTACCATACCTAGTTGTGCATGTTATATGTTTCGGGTTACTTAGTCAAAGGATAAGGTCACAGGGGCTCGAGTTGTAAATTCTTGTGCGCTCTTAATGTCCTCAACTCCTAGTCACAGTTTGATGCCTAGTTGTGCATGTTCCGTTCTTAATTCTATAGTATAGTTGCTTTCAATTAAGCAAGTGTATCATGCTCTTTACTAGGTTGAGTGTGTTGAGACAAGAGCATAATATCTTTACATACAAAGCATGTAATTACCTTGCACTGTAGTTACGATTATGAACATGTACTTCAATACGTTTTTGAGACTTCCATTTAATGAAATGTTACAATACCTTACAATGTTTCTTCATTCTGGCCTATTACTTATAATTATAGATCTGTGTCTCTTCAATAAGTCAAAAAAAAAATTATAAAGTCAAGTCATTTTATTGTTTCTGTTACTGTAACTCAGGTTACAGTTAATTTCGTTGAGTACATACTCATAGTACAATGATGAAGTAAAACAGCATAATTATAAAAATCATGTCGTAAACTTTACAAATGTACGATTACACCATCCATAAATGACATTAAAACAAAACATAGCAAGTATGACTTTTCAAAACGTTATTTATTTTCAGGACAACACTCCACTGCTGTACCGCTACCTATTACACAGCCGGATGAAGAATATCTGCAACTGAAACAACGTAAGTTATTGTTATTAAGGCACTTTGACATCTTTTTACGAAAGACCAGTGTTGACATTTCAACTTCAATATTTCACGATTTTAATTTCACGAATTCACGATTTTACTTCACAAATTCACGATTTCCCGAATTCACGGATTCAACTTCCTGTTTTCACGATTTCCCGATATCACGAATTCAAGATTTCACTAATTCAAGAATTCACGAATTCAAGATTTCACGAATTCACGATCTCACGCATTCACGATGTAATGAATTCAATTTTAATATATCACGAATTCACGAGTTCATGAATTCATGATTTTACGAATTTATGATTTCACGAATTCACGATTTAAACCAACCCTTTTTTAAAATGATGGACAAGATTCTTTTAGCTACGAAATACTTCAGATTTGATCAACTTCGATGAATTGTAGATGTTGCTGACTCATTAAAAACGCTGGGTAATTCTTGCATATGCATTGAAATGAGCTCAGTGTGTGAATAAAGAAAAAAAGAATGTTAGCAGAAGAGAGAAGATACATGTAATATTAGAGATAGAAATGGAATATTCATTCAGACTTGACTTCATTATCCATTAATAAAACCAGTGTAAAACAATTTTTTGTCCACATAGTGGAAGGATCCCTGATAAATATGAAGCGCATGCCATACTATGATTACCCTCAAATATTGTGACTTGATACTGAGTTATCAGGTTTTTTATACTGGTTTACTTAAACAAGATCTTACAACTTATATTAATCGCTCTCGAGACTCACTCCAGATGGAATCAACCTCAAAACGAGAGAGACAGGGGCAATGTCAAATTATCTGTGTCTTGCATAAGGACAATACTAGAGCACTGATTGTGATCGAACCCGGGACCCTCCGATCCTGAGGCGATCGCGCTACAACTGCACCAAGGCGGTTCAACTGTCATCAGGTTAACACCCAGGCTGACAATGTTAGTAATTTCAGGGTTTATTCTTATGTTATTTTCCTATATAAATGATTTCTTACAAGCCCTGTCATTACCCATGGCTGAAGAGCATGTGAGGTTCATTATGAACAACCCAAGGACAAATACAAGACTGTTATTCAACTACATGTATATGATTACTTATTGACAACACATTAATTAACGATCTCATGTACTGAACTTTCTAGCGAAGCGATTTGTATATTACGATACTAAATTATAATGTTAAGGAAATAATGTAAGACAAGCACTACTTTCGTACCTTTTCTTCTGTTTTTTTTGTCTGCGGTCGTTCTTAGCAACGGTGATTACCCAGTATTAAATTGATCGTAAGATAACCCCGGGCATCAACAAAACTGTCCGATATCCGTTTTAAGACGAACGCCTTAATAAAACCCAGAACATTTCGCGGGAATCTGTCCACAAGAGACACTTAGTGACATACAGCAAAGATGTCTAGCGGCAGATTTCTATCGCTAACTAATAGACCAGTGTCGAGTTGGTTCTTTGCTTTTGTGACGATGAGCACAAACCTGTCTAAACGAATGAAGAACAATAGAGCAATTTGTCGTTTTCTGACATATTTTTATGCCCCCGAAGGGTGGCATTTTAAAATCGCACCGTCCGTGCGTCAGTGCGTCCGTGCGTGCATCTGCTGAAGGATTTTAAAATAACTTGGCACACGCATTCGTGTCCGGACTGTAACATTGTCATGCATTGAAGGATTTTAAAATAACTTTGCACAAATGTTCAGCACATCAAGACGATATGTCAAGTACAAGACCAACATCTCTAGCTCAAAGGTCAAGGTTACACTTAGAGTTTAAAAGTAATATAATCCTGTATATATGCTCACATTCGTGTCCGGACTGTTACTATAACTAGGTCATGCATTGAAGGATTTTAAAATAACTTGGCGCAAATGTTCAGCACATGAAGACGTCGTCACGCATGCAAGATCCACGTTCCTACCTCAAAGGTCAAGGTCACACCTAAGAGTTTGAAAGTAAAAGAATCCTGTATACCTTTTGTATGCACACATTCGTGTCCGGTCTGTTACTTTGTCATGCATTGAAGGACTTTGAAATAACTTGGAACAAATCTTCAGCATTTCATGACGATGTGTCGCGGGCAAATGCCATATCCCTTCCTCATAGGTCAAGGTCACACATAGAGTTTGAAAGTGATATGATCCTGAATATATGCACACATTTATGTCCGGACTGTAACATTGTCATGCATTTAAGGATTTTAGATTTACTTGGCACAAAGGTTCAGCACATCAAGACGACGTGTCTCGTGCAAGACCCACGTTCCTACATCAAATTTAAGGTCACACATAGTGTTTAAATGGTTTCAATGCGTGAGTTTTAAATCAAGCGGTCGAAGAGGTAAACACATAAATGTTTATCATACTGGTAGAGTTAAGTTCACGTATATGAAATAATATTTTTCAGTAATGATATGAATCTGTATCGAAATTGAAACATTTAGCAAAATGTTTAGCACTTGTAAATCTTAGTTCGTTTATATTTACCTTAAGTTTGTACATTTTGATTTTATGTCAAAATTACTCTGAGACTGTTGTTAAACATGCTGTATGTGATAACAGTTTTGTACTTTGCATTGCAAGTGCAATTATGTATTCATCATCTAAACAAAATATAAGGTGCATTGTAAATTACAAAATACGAATTAAATGATGTTTGTTTCAGAACAACACTCTGTTGCTGTACCGCTACATGTATCACAGCCCGATGAAGAAACTATTCAACTTCAATTAAGTAAGTTAATAAGTAAGAATTTGGTCGTTACATAAACACTTCTATTATGATCGTTATTATGTTGCCGCTACCAATTAAGAGAGTGACTCGACATTTACATTTGGTCCGGAAGTTCTTCATTTGCTGATTCCGATTAGAAGCAAGACTCGTGGCATTTGCCTTCGTAGCAATTTGCCGTGGTAGTCAATTTTATACCCCGAAACGATTTTTTTGGTGGTGGTGGGGGTATATAGGAGTCACCCTGTTTGTCGGACGTTCAGACAGTCCGTTGCAATTGGATCGTTGCATTGTTTATTGTCCGGAGCATAACTTGAAAACTATTAGATGGAATTCAATACAACTTCTTACTTAAGCTAAGCACATTAAGAGGACGTGCAGTGTATAAGAACCGCAACGCTAACTTGACTATTTACAGAGTTATAGCCCTTTATTAATTTTCAGTTTCCGGAGCATATCTTATAAACTATTGGTTGGAATTAGATACAACTTCATACAATGGTCAAGCACAATGAGAGGACATGCAGTGATAAAGAATCATAACTCTATCTTGACTTATTACAGAGTTATTGCCAAGAACCATAACTAGTTACATATAATACATTGAGGTCACATCGCAAAACTACTGCTTGCTGTTGGCTTCTACCGATAAATTAATCGTACCTAAACGCCTCGCGCTCTTTACATGTCCGGCTTGTCCTATCTGCTATATTGTTGACATTTCTAATACATAAGTGACTCTAATTCTTTATACCTCTTCTACCGGACACCAAGTATTAGACAGGTATACTTGATTCAGCTTGTCTGACTGTCCTCTGTCTGTTGAAGGAATCTTGTGGACTCTAAATCTACAAAACAAAACAGTTAGAATGTACAGTAAACTTCCTGAAAACCGGACCCTCTCCGGACAAAGGAAAAAGTCCGGTTTTCTGAGATTTCCGGTTTTCAGGAAACTTATCAACAGATTAAAATTTGCTCATACTAAGAATCGGACTTCTAGACTGTTTAAATTGAAACAAAGAACATAAACAATGTTCGAGTAAACAACTATATGTTTAATTTAAGGAAACAATATCCTACGCTTAGAAGGAGGTTCAGACATTTTTTTAGACTTTTGGATACGCCCTATGGTATGCAAAATGAAGAACTCTATCAAGTAAATACAAACATGGGCAAACCATGCAAAGTTACTTAATATGATCTATTGTAGTAATTAAACCCTGTTGAGGTGCCGATATTTTGCTTTATTCATCTGAATGTCGTAAAATATATCTACAACAAAATATCAAAAGTTACGGCAGTATTTAATTTTTTGCGTAATTATGCAATTATTCAAGCAACATTAATCGTAGTCGGCGATATTCTATCACAGCTACATGTATTTTTCACTCCTTGTAGATTACATACGCGAACGACAATGATAAACATTTCAAATAAAAAACACATATTGAATTGATAATATCCTTCCATATGACCGAATCTCTGAATACACAGAAAAAAAATGCAACTTGAATATGACATGTAGTGTCCGGCTTTCAGGGATAAAATATCCTTCAAAATCTTTAAGAAGTCAGTAAAAGCCGTCCGGTATCCGGAATTCCGAGAGTCCAGTATTCTGAGAGTTTTATATAATGAATTTAATAGAAGAAATTACGGGACTTCGAAATTCATCCGATTTTCTGAGGATTCCGGTTTTCTGTGAGTCCGATTGTCAGTGAGTTTACTGTACTGATACTTCACATAAGTGATAAGTACAATGCCTAGTTATGTATGGTCAATGTTTTGGGTCAATACGTCAAATGTTTAGGTCACAGGGGCTCGAGATCTTGTGGACGCTAAATCTTTAAATCTCTGGTCAGAATTTAATGATTCTACACAAAATGGATAAGAACTATGTCTAGTTGTAGATGGTTTATGTTTCCGGTCACTAGGTCAAAGGTCAAAGTCACAAGGGCTCGAGATAGTAAAATCGTGTGGACGCTTAATCTCCAAGACCCCATGTCACAATTTAATGATACTTCCCAGAAGTGATAAGTACCAGGCCAAGTTATGCATGGTTCGTGTTTCGGGTCACTAGGTCAAAGGTCACAGGGGCTCGAGAATGTAAACCTTGTGCGCTTTTAAACTCCAAAACCATAGTTACAATTTAATGATATTTCACAGATTATAAGTACCATACCTAGTTGTGCATGTTATATGTTTCGGGTCACTTAGTCAAAGGATAAGGTCACAGGGGCTCGAGATAGTAAATTCTTGTGCGCTCTTAATGCGTATAGGCAACAGCGTTGTTAGTTGAAATTTGGCGAGATACTTGTTATTGTCGTTGTGAAAGTGGACAGGTGGATAAATCACCCGAGGGGGAGAACGCACCTGGACACCGCCTAGGCGAAATAATAGGATTTCGCGAATGCGGAAGTGAGGTGATTATTGTGAAAAAGGTCAATTTTTCGAAGAACAATCGATTATAATAGATTAAAATGGCTAGTGTTTGTGGGAACGACTGTAACAACTGTTGCAACTGTAAAAACACAGAGGAGGAAGCTCATATGTACGTTGAAGCAGTTATGTGTCCGAACAACCAACCCAGTGTAATAAAGACACCCGACAGAGGTGAGAGGAAACGGAAGTTCGAAGGAAATAATGTCACTACTGTTGAAAATGCAAAAAAAGTAAAGCAGGGCGAACGTGAAGGTAAAGCTCCAGAAATAGGAAAGAATGTCAAGCAGTGCGAACTTTCAGGAAATACTCCAGAAATAGGAAACAGTGTTATTATGCAAAGCAGTGGAGAACTACTTATTCAATTATCAAAAGATATTAGAAGTATAAAAGAAAAAATGGAAACTAGGTTTGATGAAATTGAAAATCGTATTGACAGTGTAGAAAAAAGAATTACAGATAAAGTGACAGATAAACTGATAAAAATATTTGATAAGCGAATTAGCTCTGAGACTTCGAAGCTAAGAAACGAATTGGATAGCAAGATAAGTGATATAAAGAAAGATCTTTCAGAGGACATATCTCAAGTGGCTGAAAAGATAGAAAATTTTACACCTGTTTGTGACAGTGCACATGTCTCGGAGGAAACCCAAATTGCAGAAAACATAATTCTACGTAATTTACCTTTTCACGAAGGGGAAAACCTCAAAAGAAAGGTCACAGAGGTCATTCAGCAGGGGCTGGGGCTACATGATGTCACAATCACTCAGACAGAAAGGAAAGAAACCACAGACAATAAACCGGGTGTGGTAGTGGCAAAGTGTGGTAGTGTAACTGAAAAAGATAAAGTATTGAAATTGAAAAATAAGTTAAAGAATAACAGCAAATTTAGTGAGGTGTTTATTCATAGTGATAAAACAAAAAGTGACCGAAAGCTAGAGGCAAACATGCGTGCCATTGTGAATGCTATCAAACATGGTCGCAAAAATCTTATGGTTAGAGGATCGCGAGTGATAAGTAACAACATGCAACAAACACAGAGCAGAAATGCAAGAGGCAATAGTGAACATCAAGTTCAAAGTAACTTGAATAATCAACAGAGCAGTAATGGTTATTATGGAAACAGGTCGGGAGGAGGCAAAAACAATGATAACGCTCAATCTCGGAATGATGGTTGGCAACAACAAAGAGGACGTGGAAGAGGTGGACCCCGGGGTGGACGTGGAAACTCCTACAGACATTAATGGACTGCAGGGTTTTGGAATGTAAATAATTGGAATCCTGACCCTGAATCAATAAACTCTGTTTTTAGGGAAGCTTGTGTTGAACATTTTGATTTAGATGTTATTGGTGTTGCTGAAACCCATTTAAAATTTAATGAATCATTGTCATTTGAAAATTATGTATGGTTTGGTAATAATAGAAAACATTTACATAGAAATGCTTGGTCTGGTTCGGGGGGCGTGGGTTTTTTGGTAAAGAAGGAGATGTTTCAACATTTTGATATATGTATAGTTGATGATGATAATGATGATATACTATGGATAAGATTAGATGATAAAAGTACGGATACATCTTATTATATTTGTGTTTGTTATTTACCTCCGAAATACTCAACTAGATATGTTGATGCAACTGCCTTTTATGATAAATTATTAAGTGGTATATACATGTATCAGAACAAAGGTACCATTTTTATTTGTGGAGATTTTAATAGTCGCTGTGGCAAAGAGCCTGATTATATTGAAGGAGTTGACAATGTGCCACTTAGAAATGTTATAGATTATACATGTAACGAATACAGTGAAATATTTTTGGATTTCCTCACTAGCTCATCTTTTTGTATGTTAAATGGTAGAAACCATGTAAAGAATGATTTTACATGTATAAGACCGCAAGGTTCATCAGTTGTTGACTATTGTTTAGTAAGTCATACAGATCTACATCTATTTGAGAATTTTAAAGTAGTTCGCCCTTCAGATCTAGTGTGTGAGATAAATTTCCAACAGCCAACAGGTATTCCTGATCATTCGCTTTTGACTTGGAATGTTTGTCATTCATTTAATAATGTGTCTGATCCTGTAACGATGTCCAAGAAAGTTGAAAATATTAGGTTTTTGACTGATAAAATGCCAGAGAATTTTTTACAGAATGAAGATACTGTTAAACAACTTTTTCAGTCAGTAAATGCTATGGAGCAGGGTTTGCGCACACAAGAATGTATTGATCAGTGCTACATGTCATTGTGTAAAAACATTAAAACTGAAATGATGAAGAATATCCCTCATAAAGTAGTTGCTGACAACAATTCAAATTGGAACCGAAAATGTAAGATTAGTAAACCATGGTGGTGTGGTGAACTGACTGTATTGTGGAATACTGCCTGTACAGCTGAAAAAAGTTGGCTAAAATGTTCTTGTCCGAATAGAAAAAAGCAATTAAAAATGCAGTATAATAGTTATAGAAAACTTTTTAACAGGGCTGTCCAGCGTGCAAAGAGAAAATATTGGTACACATTACAGGAAGAATTGTTGTCTTATGTTCAACATGATCAAAATAGTTTTTGGAAATCAATTGGGGAAAATTGGTATTCATTCGGCTAAGAAAAATACAATACCTTTGGAAATTGTTGATGCGAATGGTTCTGTTGATTTAAATCTAGATCATGTATTGAAATATTGGAAAAATAGTTATGAAACTCTGTATAATGGTGATCACGATACAGACTGTAATGCTAACCCTATTACAGGGAGTAACAATAGTCGAATTAGTGGAACATATGTGCCAGAATTTAATGATAATATATCTATGTTTGAGGTTGAAAGGGCTATAAATAAAGCTGGTAAGAATAAGGCTAGTGGTTTAGATAACTTACCTTATGAAATATTTAGAAATAATATTTGTATTTTTATTTTACATAGAGTTTTTAATGTGTGTTATGAAACTGGTAAAGTACCAAGTGATTGGGGTAAAGGAATTATTAACCCAATACCAAAGACAAATATGGTAGACCCTAGAAATCCTATGTCATATAGAGGAATTACTTTAGCATCCACAATGTACAAATTATACTGTTCAGTTTTAAATGATAGATTGTCAAAATGGTTAGAAAATAATGATTTACTGTCCGACGAGCAAAACGGTTTCAGGAAAGACAGAAGTACCATTGACCATCTAGCAAGTTTGACATCAATTATTGAATCTAGACTTAAGAAACGAGTGCCTACTTTTGCTGCCTTTATAGACTTCCAAAAAGCGTACGATAAAATTAATCGGGCTACTTTGTGGAACCGTATTTCTGAAATGGGTGTCAATAGTAAGATGCTGAAAGCTGTAATGTCACTCTATACACATGTTCGGTCTTGTATAAGAGTAAATGGTTATTTGTCTGATTGGTTTGATATAAAGATTGGACTGCGCCAAGGATGTATTTTATCGCCAGTTCTTTTTAACTGTTTTATCAATGATTTAGCAATTAAACTAAATGCACTAGGTTTAGGTATTGAACTTGAAAATGGTAAACATCTGTCAATATTGTTGTATGCAGATGACATAGTTATTATGGCAAAGAATGAACATGATCTACAGATGATGTTAAACTGTTTATGTGAATGGTGTCAAAATAATCACATGTTAATAAATATATCGAAAAGTAATGTAATGCACTTCAGAACTTCTTCTATGCAAAAGTCTCAGTTTATATTTAAATGCAATGACCAGGTGCTTGAATACACAGATAAATATACATATCTTGGTTTAACGCTTAATGAATTTATGGATTATAAAGTAATGGCTAAGTTTGTGTCACAAGCAGCAGGAAGGGCACTAGGTTTATTAATAGCAAAATTCAAAACAATTGGTGGTATGCCATTTCATGTTTATTCCAAGCTGTATGACGCCCTAGTCTGGCCAGTCATTGCATATGGAGCTGCCATATGGGGTACAAGACAGTTTTCCTGTATCGAAGCAATACAAAATAGAGCCATGCGGTTTTTCATGGGTACGGGCAAATATACACCTAATCTTGCTGTTGCTGGTGACATGGGCTGGGAGCCAGTTTTTTCTAGGCAACTGAAATGTGTTATTAATTTGTACTGTAGATTTTCAAAAATGACTGATAGTAGAATTAACAAAATGGTTTACAAACATTGTAAAGATATAGCTGGTAAACAGTGTAGAAACTGGCATTATACAGTAAAAGAGTTGCTTAAAAAATACCACTGCAATGAGTATGCTGATATGGAAAATGTTCATTTGTATCAGAAAACATTGTTAGACAAAGTTCAAGAAAATTTTCTTAATCAGTATTTAGATGAATGGATTGAGTCTGTACATTGTTTGTATAGTGCACATAGAGCTAGAAATAGTAAGCTGAGAACATACAGAAATTTTAAATTTAGTTTTGAGACTGAAGAATATCTTAAAGTGCTACTTCCACTTAAACAGAGATCGGCTTTGGCTAAGTTCCGATGCGGAGTTGCACCGATTAGACTAGAAACTGGTCGTTATGAAAGACTTGCAGTAAATGATAGAATATGTCCTGTGTGTAACAATGGGGTGGAAAAAGAACTGCATGTTTTACTGAAATGTCCATACTATGATGATATTAGAAATGTTTTGTTCAACAAAGCTAGTGAGGTTGACAATGGGTTTCCAAGACTAAATGATGTAAGCAAGCTCAATTTTATACTTTCCAATTGCAATATTGTTAAAGAAGCTGCAAAATCCTGTTTCCTAATTCTGGATAAACGTACTAAATATCTGTACTATAGCTAACTTTTAAACTTTTAAAGTTTTAGGTTTTAAGATGTATAGACTGAAATTTGTTATTCTTAATCTGTATTATAGTAGATAGTGATAGATTGAATTTATCCCAAGTTTAGAGGAGCTGGTAATGGTAGATCCAATCGGCAATTACATTTTTTTTTTTAATATATATTTAATAAACTAGTGGTAACGTCTAGACTTCAGGATGAAATTTAATATTCTGATGCTTGGTTAAAAATTTTAAGCTATCAAATAAACTAGAATTGTAGACTAATACCAGCTTTTCAAACGTTTAGAAATTATTTAATCATAATATGCTTGTAGTAAATAAGGTGTATTAGTGAGGGTATTTTATTAGGTAGTCATTACCAGACTATTGAAATGTATTCCTCACTCATATACTTACCACATACTTGGTATATTGTTATAAACAATGAACCATTTCCTTTTATATCAAATGGAATATGTGTTTTAATTAATGCATGTTTTATGTATAAGTGAAATGTATTTGTAGTCTCTTATAATTCTACATTGAATGACCATTTACTTATTTTATGTTTTATGTATGAATTCTTATGATGTACTGTAAATGGATGAGACTTTAATAAACATTATATAATGTCCTCAACTCCTGGTCACAGTTTGATGTCTAGTTGTGCATGTTCCGTTCTTAATTCTATAGTATAGTTGCTTTCAATTAAGCAAGTGTCTCATGCTCTTTACTAGGTTGAGTGTGTTGAGACAAGAGCATAATATCTTTACATACAAAGCATGTAATTACCTTGCACTGCAGTTACGATTATGAACATGTACTTCAATACGTTTTTGAGACTTCCATTTGGTGAAATGTTACAATACCTTACATTGTTTCTTCATTCTGGCCTATTACTTATAATTATAGATCTGTGTCTCTTCAATAAGTCAAAAATATTTTTATAAAGTCAAGTCATTTTATTGTTTCTGTTACTGTAACTCAGGTTACAGTTAATTTCGTTGAGTACATACTCATAGTACAATGATGAAATAAAACAGCATTTTTATAGATATCATGTCGTCAACTTTACAAATGTACGATTACACCAGCCATAAAAGATTTTAAATCGAATCATAGCAAGTATGACTTTTCAAAACGTAATTTATTTTCAGGACAACACACCACTGCTGTACCGCTACCTATTACACAGCCGGATGAAGAATATCTGCAACTGAAACAACGTAAGTTATTGTTAATAAGGCACTTTGACATCTTTTAACGAAAGACCGGTGTTGACATTTCAACATCAATATTTCACGATTTCAACTTCACGAATTCACGATTTTACTTCACAAATTCACGATTTCAAGAATTCACGGATTCAACTTCCTGTTTTCACGATTTCTCGATATCACGAATTCAAGATTTCACGAATTCAAGATTTCACGAATTCAAGATTTCCTGAATTCAAGATTTCACGAATTCAAGATTTCACGACTTCAAGATTTCACGAAATCAAAATTTCACGAATTCACGATTTCACGAATTCAACTTCCTGATTTCACGAGTTCACGAATTCAATATTTCATGAATTCAAGAATTCTCGAATTCATGATTTCACGATGTCACGCATTCATGATTTAACGAATTTAATTCTAAAATATCACGAATTCACGAGTTCATGAATTCGTGATTTTACGAATTATGATTTCACGAATTCACGATTTAAACCAACCTTTTTTATTTGATTGACAAGATAAAGCGCAAGCCATACTATGATTACCCTCAAATATGGTGAATTGATACTGAGTCATCAGGTTTTTTATACTGGTTTACTCAAACAAGATCTTACAACTTATATTAATCGCTCTCGAGACTTACTCCAGATGGAATCAATCTCAAAAAGAGAGAGACAGGGGCAACCATCGAGCTGTCATAACCCATGGCTGAAGAGCTTGTGAGGTTCATTATGAACAACCCAAGGACAAATAACACGACTGTTATTCAACTACATGTACATTACTGATTGACAACCCATTAATTAACGATCTCATGTACTGAACGTTCTAGCGAAGCTATTTGTATATTACGATACTAAATTATAATGTTTAGGAAAAAAATGTAAGACAAGCACTACTTTCGTACCTTTTCTTCTGTTTTTTTTTTTGTCTGCGGTCGTTCTTAGCAACGGTGATTACCCAGTATTAAATTGATCGTAAGATAACCCCGGGCATCAACAAAACTGTCCGATATCCGTTTTAAGGCGAACGCCTTAATAAAACCCAGAACATTTCGCGGGAATCTGTCCACAGGAGACACTTAGTGACATACAGCAAATATGTCTAGCGGCAGATTTCTATCGCTAATAGACCAGTGTCGAGTTGGTTCTTTACTTTTGTGACGATGTGCACAAACCTGTCTTAACGATTGAAGAACAATAGAGCAATTTGTCGTTTTCTGACATATTTGTATGCCCCCGAAGGGTGGCATTTTAAAATCGCACCGTCCGTCCGTCCGTCCGCGCGTCTGTGCGTCCGTGCGTCCGTGCGTGCGTCCGCTGAAGTATTTTAAAATAACTTGGCACAAATGTTCAGCACATCAAGACAACGTGTCCTGTGCAAATTCTATGTCCCTACCAGAAACGTTAAGGTCACACTTAGAGTTTGAAACTAATAGAATCCTGTATACATTGTATATGCACGCATTCGTGTCCGGACTGTAACATTGTCATGCATTGAAGGATTTTAAAATAACTTGGCACAAATGTTCAGCACATGAAGACGTCGTCACGCATTCAAGATCCACGTTCCTACCTCAAAGGTTACACCTAAGAGTTTGAAAGTAAAAGAATCCTGTATACATTTCGTATGCACACATTCGTGTCAGGACTGTAACTTTGTCATGCATTGAAGGACTTTAAAATAACTTGGAACAAATCTTCAGCATTTCACGACGATGTGTCGCGGGCAAATGCCAAATCCCTACTTCATAGGTCAAGGTCACACATAGAGTTTGAAAGTAATATGATCCTGTATATATGCACACATTTATGTCCGGACTGTAACTTTGTCATGCTTTGAAGGATTTTAGAATAACTTGGCACAAATGTTTAGCACATCAAGACGACGTGTCTCGTGCAAGTCCCACGTTCCTACATCAAAGTTCAAGGTCACACTTAGGGTTTAAAGGTAACAGAATACTGTATGCATGGTCTTCTATACATGTAATAATATCTACAATACTTGTATAGTTATTGTATTAAAACTATAATGTTTTTTTTATTAAAGCTGCTGATCAGTTCCCTCCAAATCTGATTTGGTGTAATAAATGTTTTTAATACATATATTGTCTTGTCGTTGCACTTTTGTGTTTCTTTTACTTTTCAGTTTTTTATTCTATATAATTCTTTATTGCATTTAGTCCATTTGGTCAAGATCAGCAGATTTCACGCATTTGTTACAATCTTTTAAAAAGTGTCTGTGACAGCAATTTGTTTGCGTCAATTTGTCAATTACTTATTTAAGTAAAATACAAATTACTTAACAAGTAATATATAAGTATTTTCTAAGTTATATAAACGATTGTGGTTTAACATTACACATGTACCCCATTAGAAATTAGCTTTTGTATTTAGCATAAGCCTTCCGTGTTACCCTGTGCAATATGACAATACAAAGTAGCAATTCTTAATTATTAATCTGTATTATGAATTGCAGTATTAATCAAGTTAATTTAAGTATTTATAATAACATATTTCAAGAAAAGTATGTGTTTAAACGAAATCTGTGATAAGAATGAAACAATTGCCATGTGTGCTGTAATTTATGTTATGTATACAATAGCATGTACACTTATGTTGCTATGTGTGTCTATGCCTTTATCATGTTTATAGTTAATTTTGCAAATATTCAATTATGTATGCATTTGAATTGATTTTTTGGCACCTATTTTAGGGAGTCTCTCTTTGATATCATGGTAATTCTTACACAAAAATCATGCCAATGCAAATGTAAATGAAAATTCTCTAGTAACTGGTGTACATACTTCATAAAATGTCTTATGAAAATAAGATAAATAAACAAAATAAAGATGAATAAAACCAGACCATAATCATACTAGCAAATATTTTGACACTATAATGTTCAGTAACATTTTACATTGCCCGCAATTAGAGTAACTATAACCTCTCAAAGGTTGAGTGCCATGGGTTCGAGCTCTGCTACCGACCATGTCTCTTTACGTGAGAAAGTTGGCAGTCTCTTACGGAGATAGGAGTCAGGTACTGCTTCGTCCCAAGAATGATTGTTGGTCAATTTTTTGTGTGTGGAAACTACAATGTATATAATTTGTACATCTATAAAGAGATTTTGCAAAAACCCTAGCAAGAATTGGACAAAACTTCACAGGATTCATTGGTACCAAGCGTAGTGTTGTGTATGCTTGCAGCAGGTTCCGTTCCGATTATTTTTCACAGAGTTGTGGCCCTTTGTTTTTATTTTTTATACAATGTTTATTTCCATATTCTGTGCTCTTCATCTAAAATCACATTTGCTAGAATTTTCCGAAGAGTGATTGGTCCCAAGTATAGTTGTGTTATGATAGAACCATATGATTTCCTATTCAAAAGCTTTATAATATTCTTGTACCGCTCGTGTTCTGTGTACATGCGGTTTGGGGGAGGAATTCATCACCTTCAGTGATAGTTCTAAATGCAACCATGCCTCACTGACTGCTGTTTTTATTTTCGTTCATTGAAGACATACGTCTTTTCATAACTTCAAAAGAAGAAAGTCGCCAATTTATAACATAATAGTCTCTGGTGTCCTTAACGAAGCACGCCCTATAACGTACACTTTAGAATAATGTTTAAACGTTAAGTTACACATTCTCGACAAAGCATCCAACCATAACCGGTGCAATTAGCAAATTTAGACGTGTTGCAGTAGCGTTTGACTTTCAAAACATTTGTTTTATCATTTTTAAGTCGGTCGCCTGCGGACAAACGCTTAAATAAAAACGAGAACATTTGGCGGGAATCCGGTCACCAGACACCTACAGTGGCAAATCTATACACACAAGCCTTTTTGTAGCTGCTTGTCTGTTGTAAAGCTTTAGCGTGAAATGATCTATGTACATGTATATCATGTTGATTGTTAAAGTAAAGAAAATCTTTGATATATTTATGTAAAAAGTACATGTTAAATCTCAGTTACGAACAAGAGTTTAGCTATTGGTTAATTGATAAAGCATACATCTGGTAAATAAATTGTCATAAATAAATTCTAATTTAGTTCTGGTCGTGGTCAGTAAATTGTTTGTTCTGCATTGGTACAGGTGGCACTTTCCTGTCCTTACCTAAGAGTCTTCTAAGCAATTTCCTAAGAGTACTAGGGGGGAGGTACCCTTGGTGGATCCCCGTATTTAAGTAGGGCTGATAAGTTTATAATATATTCTTTCAATAACTAAATTCTAATTGTCATGAAAAAGTTTGAACAAATATATAGGCTTCATATGCATTAAAAAAGATTCAGCTTGGTAGTTTATTTATCCCGGAGATACGTAAGTCAGATATACCCAGAGAACGTGAACCTCAGGGTTGTAGCCACCCTGTTAAGTGGCCTTGTCCTGAGAGTTTAAGTAAAAATATCCCCGCTTTTTTATATAGTACAGCTTCGGCTGCACTTGCATTATTCTGAACCGAAATCAAGCGGTTTAGTTTTTTAGTTTACGAACCAGAACGGCTACAAAGTAGTGCCGGTTTTCTCTTTGCTTTTTCTCAATTGACCGGATTAAGTATTTTAAAATTAAAAAGCCGGCCTTATATCACGCCTGACATTATGATTCCTCTATACAAAGTTTTCTCTCTAAAGCCCAAGAAATTAGTTTGCACACAAGACCGCCTTTTAGTACTTGAGGAGTACTTTGATTGAGATTGTAGTAGGTCGCTGAGTTATCATTTTGTGTACGAAATAGGCATTCGTTCTACTTGTAAAATGATCATTTTATTATGCTACATATATTAAGCCAATTTGTAACAAAAATAAGGCAAAACGGTGCACTGGTCTCAGCGTGTATGCCTATAGATCAGATTTACACGTTTTATTGAAGTTTCATTGACAACTAATCATCACACCGGGATCAGTTGAAACAAATTTCTGTATATTTCTGTTTACATCTGTAATGACAAAGGACCATTTGAAATGATGGAGTGAGTCGTTGTTTTAGTAATAAACGTGTTGTAACTTGTTTTAATGCAAAGTAATCTTTTGAAATATCTTTAACAGATATTTAGTTTACGTTACTACTGAAACTTATCTAGATCTTTCTTAGTAGTTTGTACATATTAATGAATGTTTGTCAATTGTCATTTAAAATTTAAGTAAAAAGATCAATGTTTGTAAATATTGCTGTTGCCATTGGCATGAAATGTCATTTCAAGTACGGTTTTTGACCAGCATGAGATCTATTTACAAATGAGTTTCGTCTGCAGTAATAGTTGAATTAAATAGATTGACATATCAAAATGAAAAGAAATATCGACAGTACGTTTAAACTTCACTGGTTAATATGTTTTTCGATTTCTTATTTGAATGGTCTCTGCTACTTAAGTATCAGTAACATAATTATGTTCTAATAAACATATATGACATTTGGCAATTGGCGAAAGATAAACAGAATAAAACATTTAATCCTATAACATCATTTACTCACTATGGCTGTAATGATACATAATGATATGCACAATCATTATGTCATTTCAAGTCATCAATTGTTTTATATTCAAGGATTAACAGATGATTTGATAGAACTGTACCGGCGCCAGCACACTACAATCTGTCTTTCTCCTCTGATTGAATGGCAGACGCCCCTTCTGGATTTCTACATAATGCCAGATATTTTATCAGTAAAAGAAAAGACGGCTCGTGACAGTACAAATGATAAAGAACCACTACCAGTGTCATTTCGCAATTTGTTCTTTAAAGAAAACAAGATTTGTACTGAAATATATTTGACAGCAGATGCTGGACTCGGAAAAACTGCCTTCAGCAAAAGACTGGCCTTAACATGGTGTCACACTAAAAGATCTCTCACAAATGAAAAGCATTTCTCAGGGGAAGAAATTGAAACCATCAATGGATTTTGTTTTGTTTTCTTACTGTTACTACGTGATAGTTCAAAAGAATGTAACATTGATGACTTTATCTGGACACAGATCGTTTCACAACTTGCGCATGATTATACCCGAGAAGATCTAGTAAACATCATGTGTAAGGAGAGATGTCTTGTCATACTTGATGGTCTTGACGAATGGAGCCATCCATCTAATTCCTGCATACAAAGATTGAGTCCCATTCCGCACCGAAAAGCACGGGCACTTACTGCAGTCCTGACAACCACTAGACCATGGAAGTTAAGCGTGAGTGGTCTACAATCCAGTCAAATCGATCTCAAACTCAAAATTACTGGACTGAATAAGACATCTGCAAACACATTAAAACGTTCAGTGATTTCACACCTTTTCGATGAGAAAGACGACACCACTTTGCAACATTACGTGACAGAGTTTACCAGAGCTGTGGAAGAAAAACAAATTGCCGACCTTGAGCTCGTTCCGCTTCTTCTAATGTACATGTTATTTTTGTGGTATTACAATATAGAGCTAGGGCAATCTCAGTGTGATTTATACAGTCAGATTATAGAACTTTTGCTGTCAAGAACTGTGCAGAACTATAATAAGTTATCGCTGAAGGGTGTCCTTCCCAAGGGTGATATCCCTCGATGTTTCGTTGGAAAAAAAACTGTGCGCAATTCTACAAACTTCTTACAGCCTTAGGACAATTAGCATATGAAACGTTATTCAAGGAAACAAGACAAGAAAACACACTTGTAATTGATGGTTCGGTTGCAGAGCAATATCTCAAAAACAGCCGTTTGAATTTCTGCCTAAAAGCAGGAATTATTACACAAAGCAAAGTTCAAGGAACATTGTTAGAACAGAAATACAAAGTATCATTCGCACATAAAACAGTGCAGGAATTTTTCGCGGCATTATACATGCATTCCACCTCTAATCAAATGTCAGTAACAGAAATAGTACTTTCAAAATGTAAATCTATCAAAGACATTCTCGAAATGTCGTCCATTATTAAATTTGTTTGTGGTATGAATGTAAACTTGCTATATTTGATTTCAAGTGAGATAATGAAAATTATCAATGAAGATAAAATAACACATGAATACAGAAGCACACTAGACTACAGCAATGCGCTAAACGATTTCCAAGACATGTGTATTTCATGTTGCAAAGAAATCCCCCGTGAAAATAGAGCCAGTCTTATTCTACAAGACGTGTTTATTGACTATAGCTGTAAGCAAGAACAATACCGCGAATATCTCAAACAACTGATTACGAGAAATAAAGATCATGTTAGATCACTTTATATTGACATGGATGGCAGTTACGAATGTTACAGCAGTGTACTCGAAGTTATTAAATATTTAGAACTTGATGGCCTGGATACCATCGAGAAAATACACTACAGGTGTGAATATAATGACAGCGACAGTATACCTTTACTGAACAGTTCAGTTAAATGTTTACACTTATCGAGTAGTAAGCGAGGTTCTTGGTCTCATTTACTGTTTGAGAAAGTGTCAATGTTACAGAAATTAGAAGCCATACATATCAGCAGGTTTGAAATGGGACACTGTGAGTTGACGTTGTTATATGATTATATATCGCAGAGACATTGCATGCGCCAAATTGAGCTGGAGGTGTTACACTGTACCGACCACTGGGAGTCCTGTACTGGGTACAGTCTGGAATTGTCTCAACATTCAAAACTAAACAAGTTAACACTGCACTATATACCTGTGTCAGAATTGAACATTAATATGGCGTCGTTAGAAAAGTGTCGTCTAAAGTGGTTATCTAACCCAGATGTTGTGTTGCGCTTTATAAATTGTGTTCCGGCAGACACTAGTAAACTAAATACATTTGAGTGTTGTGGGCTAGAATCTCTTGTCGCCATTGAAACAATGCTGGAAACATTACGCTTGTCAGTGCACGTAAAACACATAGAGCTGGTGGAAGTTGGGCTCAATCTTGGTAACAGAGAATTGTTGACATCTGAAATGGTAAATATTCAATGTGTTGAGTTGAGGGAGGTGACAATGACTGCTTCAGTATTACAGGGAATAGTTGACGTACTACAACGACAACCACAAATAGTTACAGTTGTTATAAAGCACTGTGATATAAAACCAGAGAGTGAGTTTGCTACAGTGAAACAAAAAATAAAAACATCTCGGGAATTTTTTAATGTTATGATCGACAGTGGTGATAGGCTCGGTAATGGCTGGTTTAAGTTTGAAACAATCAAACATAGAGATTAGGGGACTTCCAAAGTACCAAAGTGGATTGGAAGGAAGAAATCTTAAATTCCTGAAAACTTTCCCTGTACCTTATTTAAAATAGACGTTAGGGTGTTTCCTTGTGATATACCAGTCTAAAGGTAGTATGACTATTTTTAAAGGCTAGTAAATGTATTATTAATGAATACAAGCTCAATTTCTCTTGACATCCAAACGCAAAACTTAACAACACAAAACATCAGTTTAAATGCCAACATGAGTAACATGATACCGACAACAATATCTTGTGTCGTTTTAACGAACTTGTAATTGTGAAGATCAGCAATTTTAGTCTCAATGTCACACTTGACCAAAACCAAGACAACCAACAAGTATGTTTTGCGTTGGCGAGGCGCATTTATAGAGATATACAAAGCTTAGCGGGTATAATTCAAATTCAAATTCAATATTAAAACTCAACAACAGTCCCTGTAAGTGTTAAGTACAAAAACCGTATTAGTTAACTTATAAGCCTAAATGCTTGGATATGAAAAGTCTTTGCTCTACAGAATCTTGAATATAGCCATCTTTAGCAGTGTCAGATTTCCAACGCCTATGCCTCTTTATACATCTGTCTGAAACTCCATCCGCATTTGCTGCGGAAGAAGCACCGGTAGCTCGCAGCGTATGTGTACCGAGTCTCAGACCGGGTGCTACTAATCTAAGTTTAGAAACTATGTACTCTTTTGCTCTCGTGTAGCTTATTGGCTTGTTTACGTTAACCAGCCTGTATTTACCCTTTCATTTTAACAATGGTCTAAACAAATATTGTTGTAAAGAAACAGTAAGCCCTGCCTCGGACATGTATCTCTGCAGTAACATGACGTACGGACAGGCATTAGTTTTACCCTTGGCAGTAAGAACCTCATTGCCTTTTCTGTAAATGTCTGTTTTGCTCCCTCTGATTTTCAAAACAATGTGATCAACATTGAACAAGACATCAGTACAATAAAGAGAACTTAACTCGTAAAACCTTAAAAAATCCGGCATAAGAAATAATAATCCTCGAAGATTAATGAGTGTCATATCATTCTCAAACAATGTGCACAAAGATTGCAATGTACTAGAATCAAATATGTCTCTTTTTTACTACAGGTTTCGACCTAAGCCGTTTTGCGGCGTCTAAAAGGTTTTGCACTATAGAATTGTTCGTTGGATCCGGCAATCCGTGGGTAGAATGCATCCATTTTATAGCGTAAGCGGAAGATGTCACAGCATTGGAAGATTTGCCATCGTCGCAGGCTATGCTGATAATGCTCTAGAATCACAAAAGTCTTAAAATGTTTAAAGTGACCACTGTATTTTTTGACTGTGTTATCTGCCCTAGAATGTATGATATAACCAGCCATGTGGTCCACTATTTCGCCCTGTTTATGCATCCCCGACTCTGACAACTTGTGTTCAAGACTGGACCTTAGGTCAATACCTTTAAACGATAAAATGTTGTGAGAATGTGCACGGATGCAAAATGAATACATGTACACGACAAAGGATCTCTTTCGAAAATACCATTGTTTCCCCTACCTACGCATACAACCCCGCTTCTAGGTAAAATCTTAAAATCTGAAATATAATGCTTAAAATTGCCTGCGCTATCAAGCAATTTCGGCCAAAAGTACGCAGACCTCAACTTCTGGACAACTAAAGAACACATTGCACTCTCATTTTCTTTTTTATTCAAACAACTTGAAACAAGCCTTGGTGGCGGAACAATCCAGCTATTGTCGCCAGCCCAAGGCTGATCAAATGCGTTTACTCCCTCTGTGTTTGGGGCCTTCCATCTTGAATTGAATCGTTTACAGTGACTGTTATAAGAAGATAAAAATCTATCTATAGCATGAACACTCCATAAACTATCTAAAAAAGCAAATTGACCACTGGCTATTGACCAGTCATCGCTGTCTGTACACCTGCTGAGATGATCGGCCAGCTGATTTTCCTTACGAGGTACCCATTCAGGAGATAAAACAATATTATTTCCTTCACAAAAATCGTTTATATTAGATGAAATTTCTTGCAGTGCATTGTTTCTGCTACAGTTTAATAAAATGGATTTTAACATATGTGTCTTTCAAAATGTGAACATGGCTTCTAAAAACTATTTACCGTCTCAGTCTCCCTCCAAGTTGAACTTTGCAACTTTTCGTCAGGACTCCATAGTCCTATTACCCCGTCGTCCGATGTTACCTGAGAATCTAAACTGCATACATCGTTGCAGTCACTCCCGGGACATACAGGTGAGGTATTGCAAAAGATACTTGCACCAGTTGACTCAAAACTTACTTCCGGAAGCGTTGACGATAGAAATAGGCCCGCTTCCGGGGGCAACGCAGCAATGCCTATATCTGAACCAACAGTGTTCACTTCCGGGAACACTGTCGTACAGTCACAAACATCTATCTCGCCAGGCCAGAAGTTCACTTCCGGGAACAAATGAAACCACGTCTTGTGTACTGCCGTCCTACCCTCTTCCGGGGGGTAATCCATGACCAACTAAGGCTCTTACCTGTTGATTATCAGATCTTTGCTGTCGAACGGTGTTATCAATTACAAACCCGCCGTAACCTTGACCGCTGGCATCACAGAACAGAGAATATCTATACATTCAGGTACCTCGGCTATCAACTTACCCTTTGCGTTCAGGTTTCGTACATTATTCATTCAGAACTTTAACTCATCCAATGCATTCTGCGTAACAATCACTGGAGAGTTCCAGCTGGCCCTTACGATAATACAATTGTACATTTCTCTAGTCCTAAGCCTAACTTTGTGGCCCAAAACATAATGCAAGGAAATTATATGACCGACAATTGAAGCCAAAAACCTAACAAAGGGTAGAGAATTGTACACGTAAAAAGAAGTTACTTTATTAGTATTCCAAGAAAACCCAAGAAAAGTCCTATGTTCTAGAAAAACGTCAATGTGATGATATGCGCTCTTTAAATCAAAAGTAAACAAATAGGAATCGGGCGGAAACATGTTTTACGCTACAGTGATATCCTCAAATTTTACCTTGAACAAATGCAAATGCGGATTAACATGGCTGCAGTCTAATACCAATCTGGGTTTCCCGCTACGATTATATGCTACCGTCAAAGGATTGACTATAAAAGGCCGATTTTTGAATGCGGATATTACCCCTTTTTGTAACAAAATAGTAATTTCTTTCTCGACAAAATCAGTATTTTCCCTAGCAGATTTGTTATTTTTCAATAAAACCGGAGACGGCAATGTTTTAAAAGGGAGCCTATAGCCGGAATGTAGTTACATTCAATATATATTAATCACCGGCCGCTGACTGCCATTTTTCGGCATGTTGTTTTAGTCTGCCTACTGATGACAATACCGAACTATTACCAACTGTGTGAAAAACGTTTTCATCCTTACTATCTTCTCTTACCTCGTCAATTTGAGTTTTGAGAGTAGCCTCCTCTGAGGCGGTGGTGATATCGTGAAAGATATCGGCATGACTTGTAGTCAGTAAACAACCACTGTCGTAAGAGGAAGGTACTGTAGCCAACTTGTTAGAATTAGTACTCATCTTATTGTTAGTAGGAATTCCAGGACATTCACTTTTCCAGCTACAGGCCGCCTGTAAGGTGTAGGCCTATTAGATTTAGGTTTCTTCGCGCGCTCCGCCTTCAATTTCTGGTTAGCTCGTGCTTCGGTCTTGTATATACGCTTCTCATCCTCAGAGCCGACCACCAGAGGAATTGTGTCGTACTCGTTGACGACTCTGCATCCCAGTTCGCTGGAGTCTGCCAGCTGAATAAGTTTTTGTCTGTGTACGATCATGTCTTTAGCTGAAAAGATGAAAATATTGGTGAATGAATGTGAAGAACGTTAAGATTTAAACATAACGAGAACACAACGTTTTGCGGTTCAGTGCGGAAATACTATTATTATTGTTTGACGAGTATACATGTGAAATATCTTTTACACACAATTTCGTGTCGCTAGAACTTTACAATAAGATACATGCTCATGAAATATAAATTGAAACTCTCCTTTAACATTTACCTGACTGTGTGAATAATGGCCCTTACGTATTTCTCTGTTTTTATCGTTGTTTTATAATCAGCCCAGTGCTCGAAATCGTGCTATACTGAATACAGTCTGACCTTGTGTATGATAGACAACATGATTTACACAAAGCGATGGACATTAAATGGTGACGGGAGTTCTAGAAAAAAGCCCGTGAAAATTAGAAATTCGAAAAACAAGCGACTGTATGAATGTGTGCAATGCAATAAAATATTATTCTGTGATGTTTCATTTATACATGTATATAAAATACTGCTAACGTTGCTACTAAGCATCTGAATAGTACGACTGAAAAAACGCAATCGCTTTCTGCGTAATAACGTTGATAAGAAAACTAAAAAGCCTGTTATGCAACATAGGTTCCAGAAATGAATAGAAAAAAGAACCTTCAGCGATCTTAGCTTTGCATTGCTCATGGCTTGTCCCAGCCAACTGCTTGGCTTCGCACACCTTTGAGGAAACTTTAGCGTTATGCCTATACTGCTCTTCATTACTTTTCCTTATCACATGCCATAATATTACTTATTTAACTCAACTGAGAAATGTTGGTATGTTCACTTATCTTTTCGAACATTGAGCCAATCTCCTTCAGCATGTCTGCCTTTTGGCTTTCGAGCGAACGCTGAATTTTCTGTTCCACCATTCTCTCCACATCAGAAACGTGAGTATTTGAAGACTGTGATTGTTCCTCGCCTGAATTCACCTCAGTGTCGCTCATGTTACGAAGTTACCCGATGAAAAGCCTCGGTAAAAGTGACCACACATACACGCCCCTGGTAATTTATACTGACCAAAACTTGAATAACCTGTTTTTTGTCACGCTGTGTTGAGACAACAATTCTCCGCTATACGCCGTAACGCGGAGAATTACATTTCCATTGTCACATATTTTCGCGCCCAGAAAACTCAAGGTCAAACACTTGTTTATACATGTGTTTGACAAAAGGACACAAAATATTGTTGTCGCTATCATATTACTTACGTTAGCATTTAAATCGATGTTCTGTGTTGGTTAGTTTTTGCGTTAGGATATAATAAATAGAATATTGTTCTATACAATCCTGACATTTCTAAAAAAGATCTATCATAAAGATACTAATTGAACTACATTTTGCTGTTCGAGAGATTTTAATAATACAGTACAGTACAGTCGTAGCAGTGAACAAAGTCCGCTGTTGGAAAGCTACAAATGCGTTCTTTGTTTGCAAGTGGTCTTTACTCACAGGTATTTATACTGTAGATAAATAGTGCACTGTGGTCTCCATGTCGGTCGTTTTTCAGATGGTAGTCTTTATTCGTGGTTTGTGTTTAACACAGGTTTGACTGTACTCAGTTTTGTCATGCTGCTGATTTGGAACGGCTGCATAAGTTCTTTGTTGACGATTGAAATAGAAATGTTTTACTCTAAAAATACATGTAAAGTGATTCATATTTGCACACAGGAGCGAGCGGCTACATTTATATTTTAACTTGAATTGAAGAATGTTGAAATCGCTTCTACTCATCAATGAGTGCTCTAACCTCAGCGTACAAAATTGTGGCAAACATTTAATTCTTAATGGATGTTAGATGTTCCGTACCGTGGAGGTTACGTACCACTACATGTATGTACCAAAATTGGAGGTTCCGTACCACATATATATTCATATTATTTGTTTTAATAAGTGAATGTTTTATGTATAAGTGAAATGTATTTGTAGTCTCTTGTAATTCTGCATGGAATGACCATTTACTTGTTTTTATGTTTTATATATGAATTCTAATAATGTATTGTAAATGGATGAGACTTTAATAAACATTATATAATTATGTTATATAATGTATAGAAGAGGTGTGAAAAGGGTTTGTATGCGACATTGTCTGTTTATTTGCAGCTTGAAGCAATTATCGCACATTAGCACAATTGAAAATAAAGACTGGAATTAAACTTTTTTTCTTTTATTATATATCGATTAATTACATATATACAACTAAAAGAAATCATTAACAGAACAAATACATGCATTTATTGTTGTGAAATTTAGAGACATTTTATGATAGTTACACAATGTACGTTCATTTTATTGTTGAAATAGATTTGTTTTGATCATATATACAAGCAAACGAATTGACAAATGTGTCTTTTACACCATAATTAAGACTTGAGAATTTAAATGTTTAAGAAAATACAAAATTCAGCACTAAATAACAGATAAAGAAAGCATAGAACAAAGCACAATTTGTAAAAAAAGAAAACAAATATAGCACATAGCACACAGATGCAACAAGGTAGATACAAGGCAAACGGCAAAAAAAAATTTAAAAAAAATATATAAAAATTTATAGCACTTATTACCTGTTAATTTAAACACAAAGCCCTTATAACGAAAACAAAAAAATGAGGAACCATTTCATTAATTGATAAAAAAGAACGAAACAATTAAAATGTAACATCAAAATACGGTACACATATTGAATCACGCACGAATTATACTAACCTGATATTACCTATACATAATTTTAACACCTCTGGGAAGGGTGGCGAGTAAGAAACCGAATACTGTCTGTCTCATTATTGTTCATTTATTCACAGGTAGAAATATATAACAAATAACAGTACATAAGTAATATTTAAAAGTTCCAGTTTTGTAACACAATGTTTCTATCAATTATTCTGTATCTAAGTTCATATTAATGTATCAATTGATATCTAAATTTCCAAAATTAACACTAAGAAATCTTGAATCTATTTTCTTTTTTCACAAAGTTCTGTTTATCACTAAGTATATCTTTCACTAAGTATTAGTATATGTATATGTATTTATCCATCCATTTAATATCTATAACTGAGTATCTTTCATCTAAATACTTTAAAATACTTGAACGTAAAATAGGCGGACCCTTTTAATAAACCAATTAAATTTCACAATACAGACTTAGAATCATTTCTGTGACCAATGAAAACTAATATAAGAAATGCACTCTAGGTGTCCCATTTGTCAATATAGACAGTTTTGACCATTTTATGGCATAATTCTGTGCACATAATTGTAACATTTGAGACCTTAACATTACCTGACTTTGGACAGGTTTTACAAAATAATTTGTAAGATTCATACAATTTAGAATGATAAAAGTGTCTGTTACATAATAAGATGCACCTCAGTTATATACTATTACAGTTGTTTACATCTGGTCCCTAGCAATCTATATTATCTAACATTTATCAATCCCTAAAGAAATAGGAGTTAGGCAATAAATGTGGCATTAGTCTGTTAACAAAAGTAATAAAACTATTACTGGTCAAAGTTTGGCAAGTTATATAAAGTTATCTGTATGTTGAAGTAATGAAAAACATTTTATATTTTAAAATACTAAAATAATGATAATAACTTGTTGCATAAGGTAAAAAGCATTTTTGAGCTTCCTAATATAATTGTTATACTTATTTTATTGTGTCATATTATATAAATACGGAAACGTATATTGACCCCCTTTATATAGTTTCTACATTTGCTCAAGTTATCAAGATATATGTATATTATATACAAGTCATCAAATACTTCTGACTAAATAATTTGTTGAAGTATAACATAAGGGGAACTACGAGATATTTGTGCTGGTTATTATTTTTTTGTAGATGAATGTTATAAAGATCATGTATTGCAGTTGGTGATATTTTTCGTCAGCAAATATAAATTTTGGGAATAAGTATATGACAAATATTTGACATGTTGAACTAAACTAATGAGCTGAATATTTCCTGCCCCAAAAAAAAGTGACAAAAAAAACAAAGATATATATCTTCGTCACTTTCAACTGTCTCTACTGTTTAATTTACATACATTCCAGGACAAATAAATCATAACTTTTTACTATATAGATCTACTACAATAAAATTGGTAAAAAGGGTATTAATTGCTGATTAAAACTTATTTATTAATTTAAATACAAATTAACTACTGTAAGTCAGAACTTTATATCTTCGTTCTTAGGTAGATCGGTAAATAATGTGAAGTTTATATATAGGCACAAACTATAAAAATAATGTTTTTTATTAACTTAATTAATATATATAAAGGGGGGTCAATATACGTTTCCGTATATAAACAAGATTGACAATGATATCTATTTTTAAAAACAGTACAATATGCATCAAGTTTACAAACAGTTGTCAGATTCATTGAATAGAAAGAGCATGAATTAAGCTGAAACGTGCATGTCAAACTACGTTCATGATCCCTTCCGAAACGAAACGAAGAGATGGGTTTAAATATTTGTATATACTTTACCTATTAAAGTTTGGACGCACTGACACACACACACACAATGATTTTCAGACTATTTTAGATAACTGTCTTCCGTGAAGACGGATAAATATTAGTGAAGACGGATAAATATTAGCATAAATTTAATGTTATACACATATAATGTTCACAATCGGAAAGTTATGTCAATCTTCAGTCATCACCGCCATGGTCGTCTTCTGTAGCTGCAACTGGCCCGAGTCCCATGATTTACTGAAGTATTATCGTGAAATCGGGGCCTGAAGACGGACCAGTTATCTACCTTCCACACTCTACCATCAACCCATGTTCCTCTGATGTAGGAAGGAAGTGAGTTGAATGAGAGGTTCACATTCGGAACTCACAGCCAGCTGAGTGATTACTAATTAATTAAAATGGGCTGTCAATTAACATATATATTATAATAATAATAATAATAATAAATTCTTTATTTTAAGAAGGTAACATGTACAGATATGCAAACAAAATATTTACAACATCTTAGTTCAAACATGGCCTTCTGTAACATAGAAAAGGAAAAATGATTTCATACTCCATTTACACATTGAAACGACAATCACTCAAGAATTGAAAATAAATAATCTTTATACCTAATAAACATCTATCAAATAATGAAAATATTTAATTACATGTGCTTAAAAGATAGTTTTTTAGTCCCTGTTTGAATAAGCTCAAAGATGTAACTGAGCGATTATTTGTAGGAGTATTGTTCCAGTATTGTGCAGACATATAGGAAAATGAGGTTTTCATGTACATGTAATTTGATCGTTGTTTAGGTGTTACCAAGTCATTGTTAGTAATTGATCTAAGGCAATATACATTATTACTGGACCCGGACCTGGAGACTTTTAGTCTAGATATCCGGACCCGGACCTGGAGACACTTCCATTATTATATGTAGTACGGAACCTCCGGAAATGGTACGGAATAAACTGGTTTGGAACCACCATGGTACGGAACCACCAGAATTCATTCTTAATCATGTTCCAATGTGAAAACTGAACCACTTACTAGCTGTCTTACAGACCTCTTTGGATATTGTGAGCTACAGTGTTGGCTTGTCTATTGTATTACAATATTTTATTTCAGATATTTGCATCTACTTTCTATTGATTTATAAGGTACTTCTGGCTTAGAAAAAATCCAATAAAACACTGGACTAGACCAATTTTAAAATGCAATGAAATTTTTCATCTTGAGGTAGCTTAATTGTCCCATATGTATTAACACGTCGGTTCATTTGTACCAAATTGTGAGATACTATGTTGTTATTTAAGTATTGAATCAGATAAACAAAACACAGATGTATTTGTAAATAGTAGCATTGTGCATGTATTATATCTGATGATATTAGATTACGCTTGTGGTTGTTTTCCTAATTCGCTACTGTAACAGAGAAGTAGGTTATAAGCCAATTTTCTATGATAATTTTACATTATTTATTTGTAAATATGTATGAATATATAGCAATATTAAAAGGTGACACTTTCATATTATGTACTGTACTGTATTATTGTTTTTGTTAAAAACAAATATTATTGAAAATAAATGTGATCGCTTTTATATTTGTTTGTTTTAGTTTTGTTACTGTACTCCATCAAAACGAAAATGATAAAATGGTAAGTTAATCTGCATTCATAAGATACTTGAAGCCCCATGATTAGACATATATTGTGCGTGCTGTACCCTAATTCCGTCAGACTGGGTGCAAAATTCGCCTCTACTTGAAGTAACAAGAGCAATGTTAGACATGGCCATCAGAAAAATCAATAAAGGGAGATAACACAAAACCAGGGTAAAGTTGAGTTATGGTTCCTGGACACTGCACTGCATCTTAATGTCCTCTATGACTGTATGCAATTTTAATCAATTCAGTTCAGTACTTACGGAGTTATAGCACCGACCAGAAAAAGTAATACAGCTAGAGTAATGGTCCTTGTACACTGCACTCCTCTCAATGTCCTCTGTCTGTGTGTAAAGTTTAAATAAATTCCCTTGAATACTTTCATAGTTATGCTCCTGACAAAAGTGTGATGGACACATGGATGGAGCCCATACCATATCCCCTCCGCTCTATCAAGAGGAGATGCACATATTATCATCACATTATCAGCATGGTACATGTTCATGAATTTTCATGAAATGCCTGCCCTTTATTTACTTTTCCATTTTCCTTTATGTCCGTGCTATTCGGGCTGAAAAACAACAATATTCACACAAAAATATGTACATATTCATTGTTCTTTTCGAAGATAAACCCGGTTGTCAACGAAAACCCGCGTTATTATACCTGGACCAAACGGGGGGGGAGGGGGGGGCATACATGAATCACTTTTTCCCGTCCTGTCGCTTCCAGTCCAGTAATATTTTCCTTCAATGTATCTGCTGATAAAGTGAAAAGGAGTCTTTCAAACACGCTAAAAGTGGTAGCAAGATTGTATTGACCCCTTAAAAAATCGGAAATGGTTACTGCCCAAAGCTTTTACCAAATAGGGAATACATTTAAACGCCTTCCTCGCATGAACCAACGAGTAGAATGTCACCAAAATTGTTCTGTATATTATCCTTGGACTGTCCCCTTTCAAAACACAGGAAATGGCAACGGTCCAATCCACACAGGCGCTGTTGTTGATAAAATGAAAAACCTATAAGTGGCTTTTTCTTATGAACCAATAGATGGATTATAATCAAACTTGCACCACAGCATCCTTGTATTATCCCCATTTAAAAAGTATGGAACGATTCCTTTCAATAGCAATTTTTTTAAACAATAGTGCCAAAATGAACCTATATTGCCCACCTGGCTACCATCGGCTATATTGCAAGGTAAGCCATAACAGAAAAGGGCAATCTTAGTAGAGGTCCACTACATAATGCTACATTCCATATATCTTAGCTCTGAGTATTATGGTTCTTGACAAGAACATTTGTTAAGTTTTCCTTATATAAGCCAATGTTTAACAAGAGCCATGTTACACATGGTTAATCCCCCCGCCGGGAAGAAGTTACCTGAAGGTTGTACTTTCGTACATTTTACTTGGTGAGAGGAAATCCTTAAAAAGCTGTATAGTTATGGTCATGCTGAGTACAGTTTTCGAGAAAGTGGAAAAAGAATAAGGCAATGAAGAGAAGGTTTGCAAAATTATATTAATGTTCATTATCAGTATAGGTATGATATTTTTCTATTTGACTAAAAGTAGGCAAGGTAGAGTTATTGTTCTTGCACACTGCACTTCCTACCAATGTGCTATGTCAGTGTATTAAGAAAATCCCTCAAGTACTTTTGGAGTTATGCTCCAGAATTTTTTTTTCAAGTAAATCTGATAAAGGGGAATAACTCTAAAAGTAGGCAAGGTAGAGTTATTGTTCTTACACACTGCACTTCCTACCAATGTGCTCTGTCAGTGTATTAAGTTTGAAGAAAATCCCTCAAGTACTTTTGGAGTTATGCTCTGGAATTTTTTTTTCAAGTAAATCTGATAAAGGGGAATAACTCTAAAAGTAGGCAAGGTAGAGTTATTGTTCTTGCACACTGCACTTCCTACCAATGTGCTATGTCAGTGTATTAAGTTTGAAGTAAATCCCTCAAGTACTTTTGGAGTTATGCTCTGGACAAAACTTTTAAAGTAAATCTGATAAAGGGGAATAACTCTAAAAGTAGGCAAGGTAGAGTTATTGTTCTTGCACACTGCACTTCCTACCAATACGCTATGTCAGTATATTAAGTTTGAAGAAAATCCCTCAAGTACTTTTGGAGTTATGCTTCGGACAAAGTTTTTCAAGTAAATCTGATAAAGGGGAATAACTCTAAAAGTAGGCAAGGTAGAGTTATTGTTCTTGCACACTGCACTTCCTACCAATGTGCTATGTCAGTGTATTAAGTTTGAAGTAAATCCCTCAAGTACTTTTGGAGTTATGCTCTGGACAAAACTTTTAAAGTAAATCTGATAAAGGGGAATAACTCTAAAAGTAGGCAAGGTAGAGTTATTGTTACACACTGCACTTCCTACCAATGTGCTATGTCAGTGTATGAAGTTTGAAGAAAATCCCTCAAGTATTTTTGGAGTTATGCTCCGGACAAAATTGGGACAGATGCACGGATGGACAGAGACCATTTCTAATATCCCCTTCGCCGGGGGGATAAATAAAGTGACCACTGGAGGGATCAATTTTCACCCAAGGGTCATGATTTGAAGAATTTTGGTAGAGGTCCACAGGTCAATGCTTCATGCAAAATGTCTAAGCTCTAGGGCTTGTGGTGTAAGCATATATGAAATGAAGTCATACCCACGGGTTGGTCAATTTTCAGAGAATATTTTTTAATGTTTTTCATATATAAGCCTTCTTAAAATCAAGTGATCCCCTGGGTGTGGTCAAATTTGAACCAAGGGGCATGATTTGAACATTCTTGGTGAAGGTCCACCAGGCAATGCTAAATACTTTATACCTAAGATCTAGTCCTTGTGGTTTCAGAGAAGTTTTTTCATTCTTTCCTATATCAGGAAAGGACAAGATCATCATTATACAAGAGGGCCAAAACGGCCCTATATCGCTCACCTGTATATCAATTGCCAATAATACAAGGGGACATGATTTGAACATAATTCATAGAGGTCTAAGCTCTGCCTGTGGGCCTTGTGGTTTTTTTTAAGTTTTCCCTATTATAAGCATATGCAAAATCAAGTGACCCCCTCCCTCCTGGGAAGGGTTAATTTGAACAATCTTGGTAAAGGTCCACAAGGCTATGCTACAAAAAATTAACTAAATATCTAAGCTCTAGGCCTTGTGGTTTCAGAGAAGACTTTTTAAAAGTTTTTCCTAATATGTAAAATCAAGAGAATCCCAAGGCTGGGTCAGTTTGACCAAGGGATCAAGATTTGAAAAAAACTTGGTAGAGGTCAACTAGTCAATGCTACATGCCAAATATCTCAGCTCTAGACCCTGTGGTTTCAGAGAAGATTTTTAAAGTTTTTCCTATATAAGCCTATGTAAAACCAAGTGACCCCCTGGGCGGGGTCAATTTTGACCCTTGGGCCATAATTTGAAGAATCTTGGTAGAGGTCCACTAGACAATGCTACATGCTAAATATCTAAGCTCTAGGCCTTGTGGTTTAAGAGAAGAAGACTTAAAAGTTTTTCCTATATAAGCCTATGTAAAACTAAGTGACCCCCCCAAAGGTTTTTCAAGTTTTCAACTTTTTAAAGTTTTTTCTATAGAGCCTATGTAAAACTAAGTGACCCCCCTGCGTGTGGTCAATTTTGACACAGGGGACATAATTTGAACAGTCTTGGTAGAAGTCCACTAGACAATGCTACATGCTAAATACCTAAGCCTTAGGCCTTGTGGTTTCAGAGAAGATTTTTAACAGTCAAGAAGTTTTTCCTATTTTATGCCATAGCAACCAGAGTTCTGCATGGAATAGGATTCTTTGAACAATTTTGGTAGAACTTCATGCAAGGAACAGCCCTTCATAGTTTTATCAACATTGGCCCAGTGGTTTCAAAGGAGATGTTATTTGAATTAAAATGTTGACAGCCGACGGACAATCATCCATTAGACTAGATGGGTGTTCAGTAGAACACTTGTGTCGCCCTCTTATGCTTTGTCAGAATAACCAACAATTTTGTGACAAAATCTAAGTGTAAAAAGGGGCATAACTCTGTCAAATATGACCTTGACCAACAAACTTTGGCGGCATCATGACCCTTATGTCATAAGCAATACAATTTGAAAGTTTGATGAAGAAATCTTAAGAAATGGCAAAGTTATAGCCAACATTAAGTTTTCGTGACAAAATCTAAGTACAAAAAGGGACATAACTCTGTCAAATAAGACCTTGACCTACAAAATTTGGCGGCATCACAACCCTTTTGACATAAGCAATATAATTTGAAAGTTTGATAAAGAAATCTTAAGAAATGGCAAAGTTATAGCAAAAATCTAAATATATAAAGGGGCATAACTCTGTCAAATATGACCTTGACGTACAAACTTTGGCGGCATCACGACCCTTATGTCATAAGCAATGCAATTTAAAAGTTTGATGAAGAAATCTTAAGAAATGGCAAAGTTATAGCCAACATTAAGTTTTCGTGACAAAATCTAAGTACAAAAAGGGGCATAACTCTGTCAAATATGACCTTGACCTACAAAATTTGGCGGCATCACGACCCTTATTTCATAAGCAATACAATTTGAAAGTTTGATAAAGAAATCTTAAGAAATGGCAAAGTTATAGCCAACGTTAAGTTTTCATGACAAAATCCACGTACAAAAAGGGGCATAACTCTGTCAAATATAACTTTGACCTACAAAATTTGGTGGCATCATGACCCTATTGTCATAAGCAATACAATTGTAAAGTTTGATGAAGAAATCTTACGAAATGCCAAAGTTATAGCCAACGTTAAGTTTGTGTGACGGACGGACGGACGGACGGACCGACCGACCGACGGACCAACAGACAAAGCGACCCCTATGTATCGCCTTTTCTCCGAAAGGGCGACACAAAAAGGTCACCCTGACAAAGCCAGGTGAGCTAATAAAGCAATGAACAAAAGTTGAAACAATCTATTATTAGTATGTAGCAATCAAGCGGTTTTTTTCTTGAATACAAAGAACTTTACATTCAGTCAAGAAGGAAATAGTAAGCAATTGCAGTTATCAAATTATACATGTTATATACATCTGTCAGTAATGAGAATGAATCATATAAATCAACAATTCTCTCAATCATTCCAGATTGTATAGTACAATTGGATTTCGACTTTGTTTCACATATAATGTAAATTAAAGCAGAAACTTGTTCAGTATAATTTATCAGTAAATATATCACTCATTATTATCAGCATAGTACAACTCTACAAATCATAAAAATATGTAAATATTCCAACAGGAACACAGGTTAAAATTATAAATGAAAAAGTAACAGATATGCAGAAGCAAAT
>JAFMSR010000004.1:16872476-17041110 GCA_022818135.1 Saxidomus purpurata
CATTATGTTGGAACTTGTAATACATTGTTTGTCGTTGAGACGATAAAACACTAAATACGAAATTGATTTAAATGTCGTGTGTGTGTTTTGATTTTGCTTGACCACTTTAAACAGACTATTATGATATTCATTTTAAAGGAAAGCTTTAAAGTAAATATATTCAACTACAAATACTAGTTAGTATTCAAACATGTTGCTTTCCGTGTATAAATGTTCATGACCTTCATCGTGCGATATGATCAACAGTTTTGTCCGTACAATGTCACAACCTCGCAGTATAAATAACATACACACAACCTGACCAAATTCCGTCTGTCTAACTGCGGTCTGTTCTTGTCATACAAATAATCAAAGCCGTAACGATTTCATTTGTCATATAAATAGTAAGGGGATACTGACCGGTCATCAAGTAAATAAAAATGTGATTTTTATGCTCCCGTCATACTCATCGCTTTGTCCGTCCGTACTTCTGTCAATCAGTCCGTCTGTGCATATCGGGTACTATATCCTTCATTCTGTATGTACACCCAATAAATAAGGGATTAATCTTATCATGACGCCGTGCAGAACCGTGCAGAACCCATGTTCCAATCCCGCCCGCTGAAATGTGAATTGATCTGGCTGAAACACATGCTCTGCACATCGACAATATGTCCAAAAGTATTCAAGAGTGCATGCAATCTGAGTCAGAAAGACCGACCGCCAGACAGACAGACAGACGGACAGCCTTTACGAAATCCAATATACCTCCAATAGGGAAGAATGGGTGCAGTTTGAACCATCACTATTACTTTTTGTGACAATAAACAAGGTAGTATAGTTAGCCCACTCTTGCTTCCGTTATTTGGGCCCTAGAGACGCCAACGTAAGGTAAGGTCGATTGACCTTGGATAAGGGCAGACTTTTCCAGGAACTAATGTCATTTTGAATACTATTCGAATGAGAGACAGATAGTTAGATTATAAAGAGTTGTTACAGGTGATTTGCGCTTCGATATTTTTACTATGAAATCATTCACTCGAGTTTCTCGAGTCCTTGAACATCTCTTAAGGAATCCTTCTCGAGTACGAGTCGAGTTGGGAGTTCGAGTGGCGACTCTGAATATAGTTATTTCACATTCCTAAATATCCATTACACACAAATTATAAAATAATTTAAACTTATTTGTACAATATGATAAATTGAACCAAATTAAGCCAAAACCTCTGTTCCGGTACGTAGCGTTGTTCTAGAAATATTCAAGATTTGTCTTCAGCTTGGTGATAACGGCAAAGGGGAAATAACTTAAATTTGTGTCATGTTGTTATGTATGTGGTTTCCTCCCTTGGTATCTAGAAAAAAAGAGAAAAAATCGGACCAAAGTAAACTGGTATATCAGTTTCTGTGCATATCAAGGATCGATTCGATATTTTCTTGTGGTTTACGCCCATTTCAGCAGTAGTTCAGCTACTTACAGGCTAAAAGTCACCTAGTCATCGTCCCTGAAAGAAGCAGTACTAGATTCATGTCACTATATCCTCCGTACGATTCTGTCAACTTTCTCACATGTCCGTTTGCTTGAAGTATGAGAAAGTTATGCTAGATTCACCTTTTTTTCTTTGAGAAAGACTGCAAGATATTTCGAATGAACACCGACAGTTGCAGCCAATTAGAAAATGTAAGTTAAATAAGATATACGGTGAACTCCGTACACAGCGACACCGGATATAGCGAAAATCCGGATATAAGGAACAACGTTCTCTGCCCGAGGTATTTTTCTTTCTTTAGTTTATATAAAATTTTATATGGATATAACAAATAACGGATATAAGGAATGAATTTAATGGTCCCAAGAAGTTCGTTATAACCGGAGTTTACTGTACAAGATTCTCTAACATCCAGTTCGTCTTAACACTCAAATATACCATATAGTAGAAATTATGGTGGCATACATGTATAATGATAAACGATAACGTTAATTTATCTTTTTCGAACATTATTTTTACTGAAATACTTTTGAATAAATTAAGACCCAGAACAGTTTCACTAGTCGGGGTTTGGACCCGGCCAGCTCCGTTCAAGCTCATAATCATTTATGTTAATGGTTTGTATCAAAATTTATAATAGGGCTGGGATGGAGCTGGCCGGCTGGCCGGAGTCAAACCACGAGTAGCTGTGCATAAGGACGCTTCAAAAGGTGAGTACTATAATTATGATAACGTTTATGTAAAAAGTATATGTTGTTCTTACGACGGATAAACCATTACAAGGGACACGACCCAATGGTTTATTTAAGATTAAGGGAACATCACTATTACCGACATTTTAAGGTGCTGGTAGTGACTTCCCTTTTCAAAGAGACATAATCCTTAAATACCTAAAGACTTACATATCAACGCAGCCCGGTTAGCTCAATCGGTAAAACAAGAGACTTGTAATCTCGGGGTAGCGGGTTCGATTCCCGGGGCTGACCAATTAAAATTACTAACACTCTTAAAATCGAGGTCCCATGTATGGGTGCTATACACCTGGCATGTATAAGAACCAGGGGTGTCTCTGGAATTGGGACGTTCTCTGTATCTTGCACTATCCTCCGAATCCTAAAATAAATAACCTCTTCTGGGGACGTTGGTCATATGGGTACTAACGATAAAGCCCTAATATACGATACGATATCACGCCCTTTGTTTAAGGGTTACCAGGCTTATTGACAAATTATACTATAATAAAACTGGGTACATCACTCTCAGTCGTTTAAAAAAGTGTGTGAACGATCATGGAATATCATCTGAAAGCACAAGGCACAGTGCTTAGATATTTTGCATGTATTATTGCCAAGTGGACCTCTATCATGATTGTTAAAATCATAAACCCTGGTCAAAACTGACCTCGTCCCGAGGACACTTGACATTACATAGGCTTATATAGTAAAAACATCTTCATCTCAAAAATCAGGAGTTATGAGACTTTGTGTGTAGCACTATTTATAGGGGACCTCATTTTCAAATTATATCACTAGGGTCAAAATTGACCACACCCAGGAGGTCACTGGTTTTCATATAGATTGATATAGGGAAAACTTTAAAAAATCATCTTCTGATAAACCACAATGTCTAGATCTTAGATATTTAGTACATATCATTGCCTAAGTTTGTTAAAATTTTGTCCGTGGTGTCAACATTTTCTGCGCCCGGGGATCACATTTTAACATAGACTTATAAAGGAAAACCTTAAAAAATCTTCTCTTTCCAAACCACAAGGCTTGCAGATTGGATATGTTTAATGTAGGATTGTCAAATGGGCCTGTACCAAGTTCATCAAATCATGACCCTGTGTCAAAATAGACACGAATGGAGTAGTTTCCGCGTTAGCTCACCATAGTGAGTTCGAAGCCCTGCTGTAGTTTGTTTTTCCGCCTCGGTAGTGTTTAGAGTCACTGACTTGCAATCACTGTAACCTCACATTGAAAGAGGGTTATGACAATGACTATGTCACATTATGAAAGGAAATGTTATGTTATTTTGATATATTACTTTTATTACGGTACACATCCTACTTAAGCTACACATCATTCTCTGAATGGCATAGGCAATAATTGAATTTTTTTCGTTTTCTATTGACAGGTTATGCCTTTGTAAATGAATTGCTTATGTGTTATGTTAAAGCAGTTGACAGTACGCCAGCATATCGCATTTGAGAACAGGTTGGAGCTTTCTTAGAAAACTAAGCCCGTCGAAATTATGTCAGTACTTTCACTGCTTTGATTTTTTATGTTGAAGCACACTGTCGTCAGAAGGTTACACGAGAGTTTTAAGAATGTTTCGATGTCTAATTAAGTTCATGATTTTGGGCATGCAGACTACTGTACTTAAAAATTTAAAAGATACACATATACAAATTTAATGACCGATTTCCATATAAGGCGGTACCTTTGTTTCATATTAATATAGATATCCCGTACCTAAAAGTTGATTCATTCTACATGCACGACTCAAAGGAATCTTACGCCTGGAAAAAAGAACAGACTACTACATGTTCATATTTCAATGCACATATCCTGCTTCAAGTGTTTGGCGTACTTTGGAAAAAGACCGAGTGCGGGGTCTTGATAAAAATGATATAGGACAATAAGGGCATTGCCTTTCATTTTTGCACACCGTATTACCCACAATGGCTTGAAAAGTCACGTCACAAGTGATATTGTTAAAATGACTTTTCTGTATTTTGGCCTTTAGCCACTCCTATAGACCACAGACATTTGGAGTGTTAATGACACTTCTTATCTGTCAAAATATGTTTTTATTCAGTCATGGATAAATCCGCTTGTTTGCATAATATAACGCCGGAGCCACCGCCTCAAAAATAACTGTCACTCATGTACTTTTATAAGCATATGCCAGTGTCCGCTGTTCTATGTTTTCTTTTCCGTATAGATTTGTGCTTTACCACTAAATTAATTTAACAAGCGCTCTGCAATCCCGAACCCCGATAAAAATCAGGCTCTCCAGTGCTTTGATTAATTACTGGCATGAAAATTTATGACATTCATCATTTTTCACCCTCATATATCAGTGGTTTGCCGAGCTTTCAGACAAATTATTATAATAATGAATGCACTGGAGGACGAAAAAAGTCGTTTTCAGCACGAGGAGAGAAAGCAAGAAAAAATGCTGAAAGATCACAACCACGCTAAAAACCGTCGTCTGCGGTCCGACCGGTGAAGCCATGACCGGACCACTTCCCTGGACGTATATCGAACGTATGCCATTTTTGTTTCTTAAGTGAGCTGGCTAAAGATGTCAAAGTGTTGATAAATGGCACTTAACAAAAACAACGCATTCACAGATGTATTATTTTTCATTTATTAGACAAATTCCAGACCCATCAAAAGTTCAACAAAATTTGATAAACCAGTACAAACAATGTGGGAAATCACATTTTGCGGATAGATATGTATCCATACACATTTGGCTTCGATGTACATGTAACATGCTATTGTTCTGCTGAATGGAATAGATCCATACAAATGTTGTTATGTTCGCAATCAAATGTCGTTTGAAAAAGAGTACATTTTAATAAACGTTCGGAATTACATAGTGCTACATATATTATGTAATATCCTTTTTTTGCATATACATGTTTATGTACATGTACACATGTTGGATATGTACATGTATTCTTAAGATGATAATTTGATAATTTACTGCGTTACTTAAATAAGGAAATTTTGTACTAAAGTATGAAAATATTTAATTCTTTCTACTTTCTCCGACTAAAATTGATATGTACTGTACTTTTTGTTCTTTTACAATCTCAGTTTTCCTAAGAATACAAATGTTTATGTTTTCATGAATTGTACATATTTTCCCTTACATGTTATTGATTCCGCGATACGGGTGCTTATAGATTCGTGAAATGACTGGACGCCCTTGCACTGTGCCTTTATCTAGATATTTCCGCTTCTGTCTAACCCATTTTACTTTTAGTACATTTTATATGTCGTGCAAATTAATTGTTGAAAATGTATACCTTGATCTATACCCCTTGATCAACTTTTCTTTCAATGTGAGATAATTCATTTTATGACATGTCAATGACGTCATTGTGTATTTCTTTTTCTAGGTACATTTGTATATACTTTATCACATTCATAATACAACGTTTGTCTTGTTTTAACGGCATAAAATTTGAGTAACTCTTAACGATCAAGATAGAAGTTTATACTCAAAATGGCAAACTGACTTTTCTCCCAGAAAAGAAGTATTCCTTTCGATTTTGTTTATTTCGTTTAATGATTTGCTCTTTATTTTGTAAATAATACGCTATAAATGTGTTTTGCTTCATTTTAATACTCTGTGTACTAACAACAACAACAACACTGACACAAATGCTATAAATAATACATGTATATAAATCAAACATACACATGGGCTTATACGATATACGCGTTTGTTTAATTCGTTAATATATTCCTTTTTCCGGTGATTTCGTTAACAAGACATATAAAACATGTCGCCATATTCTCCATCTTGTAGATGATTCCTTTCATATCTTTCATCACATGACTGGCTAACAATCTGAAATTAAAAATTCACCTTCAAATTAAAATGTGTCTCTTTATGTAACATAAATCAATGTCTTCTATATACACTCAGTTCCAAAAGAAAGTGTGCACTTCTTAATTTTAAATATTTTAACACCCCGTCCTTTCTCGTTTAAAAACAACCACTTAAAACGAGCGCAACTCAAATTCTAAAATGTTCGCCATATTTTACGTAAACAGATCTCAATTTTGGTACCAAATATATAGGCTGTCAGAAAAGTAGTCGACCAAAAAACACAGAAAACAAAGTGCACACTTTCTTTTGGAACTGAGTGTACATGTACTATTTGGTTATTTAGACAAGGACCCTGTTGATCGAAACATTAATCAACGATTAAGCTAACAGTCGGTTAACTCTACGGACTTTAAAGACAAATATGTGCATTCATGTGAATAAGGACTAAACACTTTAACAGGCAAAATCAAAGTATTCATACTGTGTTTCCCTACCAGGAATTTTGAATGCGATATAAAGTTAATCCAGCCGGTTTTAGCTTTGAACAAGCGGGACCTGAGTGCGGGTCCTGAGTGCGGATCCCTGCGCTTTGAATTGAATCCGCATTTTCGCTTGTCCGATAAAAATAGCTGGAGCATTGTTCAAACATTGTTGAATCTTATATATAGCATGACGTGAATTGAAACACTGACCGGGGATGATTTCCCCCGACAATCCACACGAGGAACACTGTTCGTGCGTGGTCCAAATCAAAGCTTAAACCTGTAAGGTTCCGCCATACCTTCGTCCTGCTTGTAGCAAGTAACACTACCTTTGCCGTTAGTGCAGATAATGACCAGCTTTTGCAGTCTGATCATGATCTGCACTGTTTGCTATTTAGTACTGCGCAACCTTTTTGAACAACAGGTCTACAGGTCCATCTAAACAGAATAAAGGTTAATTTGAAAATTCGATTCATTTTTTTTCTTAAATTTCACTGCAGCGAAAAGCAGCCGATACATTTTTCAATCTGGTTTGATGGCAAATTATGGCAACCTCTACAACGGGGTGTAGCTAAGTCAAGTAAAAAACTTTGATATTAATTTGTACTTCGTATATATAACAGCTCTACATTTCAGAAATAATCAAATGTTATGCAAGAGAGCGATAAAAATTTAGGGCGGAGCTTAGCTAGGTAATGTCGCTCCTACATATAAATGGTACTTATTTTCTTATTGCAGATATCTATTCAATATGGAGAATAAATCTTCCAGTAAACTCTGAATATAACGATTCCGGATATTAAGAAATTTCGGATAAAGGACAATTTTTCTAGGCGCGGTATTTTTCCTTCTTTATTTGATATGAAAATGCTATATGGAAATTACAAACTCCGGATAAAAAGAACAAATTCAAATGGCCCCGTGTAGTTCGGTATATTTGGAGTTTACTTTACTTTGTTGGATACGGTAACACGCAAGTAGTCGTCATAGAAATTTCAGAAATGAGGAAAAATATTATTATAATATGTTAATATTAATGGGCAGTAGACGTTTTAAACCCTTGAAATATATTCGGGAATGCCATTTGATACATTATATTGCCTCGTACCTATGAACCGAGAAATGCCGGACTATAATAGCGGCTGTTGCAAAACTGAAATAAAATTTCCTCTGAAGTCACGATGTTATCGTACATAGCTCTTTTTGCTCTTCTTCCGGTTTACATGTTTCATGAACCTTTACTTTAAAATCCTGAAATGATCATAAAATGGGCGACCACTTTCCGAACCTGACAATTGTTTACCAAGAGTTAAAAAATAGGTTCATTATAAACATTTAGGGAATACATATTTTAACGTCTGCACGCATAATAACAAAGTGCTTTTCCGACAGTTACTAAGTGATTCAGTGCAAAGAACGATATGTCAAACGTTGTCAAAAATAATTGCACATGTCAAATTCTGAAAGGAACAACAATCTAGCTAATTAGTATGTCAAATATTCTACTCGTGACCTTGTAAGAGACAGCTTTCAAAAGTATATATGGCATTCTTTTAGCCACCACACAAGGAATAAACATGGCGACATCGCACTTAATTGATAATGTTATAATGTGTACATAGATGAATTTAATACACATGTAATAAATATGTCGTGGGCTGAGCATAAATCAGTCAGGTACATACATACAATAGTCTAATTAATATGCATGACGAGCATATTCGTGTACACATATAAAATGACGTCATCTGACTTTTTCGTGTCCCACGCCTAATATATACCGCGATTTTTGTACAGAAAAAGACAGACATAATGTAAAATGATAGACATATGTCAATAAATATTGTTATTTTATGTTTTACTGCTATACAATACAACATGTTGCAGTGTCTACACTCAAACCTAGTGCATTACAACGGTAACGTCCGAGGAGAACGGTTAAGCTATATTTTACTGTTGATTTATACTTCGTGCAACGGTTTATCTTAAAACTGACGGACGCATAGCAAGACAGTAACATCAAACATTTAAAACAGGGAAAAAAATGCACATACACTAGCAATATTGAAATTCGCTCCTGGACGTGTGCGTAATATATCGTCTGTCCATGTGTACCCGCATTCCGTGTGTCCGTGAAACCTCATCATTTAATCTATACATTTATTTTATACTAACTAATGAAATACTGTGTTATATCAGTGAAATATAGAGTGATGATATAGATTTCATATCAGACTGTGATATAGGTCTGCCGGAACTACTTTTTACAGTGGTGCATATATATAATTAAGCTTTTATTTTAATAGTAGGCATAAAATGAGAAAATTTGTTTGTTTTGAGCGGATATCTACTAGTATATCTACATAAAACAAACAAATATCCTCTCCACACCAAAGTTTGATACATTTACAAAAAAATATAAACATAACCATGAAACAGACTGGTAAAAAGATGGCAGTTTCGTGTTATGGATGGAAGCAATGATCTTTCCTATACCCCATAGGTACGGGAAAACTATCCGTATGAAAATTATTGAAAATCGTAATCTGTGCAATTTACGCGGACAAGGAGTAAACAAGTGGACATATTGTTTATAGTTTGTCTAAGTTTATGTACACACATTTCGAACTTAACTTCCACATAACCATGACATATACGAAGAACTTTTTTCAATGGAATACCGGCAGTGCTTTCATTAGATCACAACAAAAACAAATGCTCACTGGTCCACATGGTTTAAATCAAACACTAACTATATTCGGCTAGCATGGACCAAGAAAGTCGTTTAAATTTACTAATATATAAAAAATAATTTACTGATTCCATAATTTATTCGCGCTAAAACAATGTTGAGATGTGCCTTTTTTTCCGTTTCGTCAGAGAGCCTTTCATATTTTTTGCAATACTGAGAAAAAATTACTGAGCTTTATTAACATTTACTTATCGATTAGAAAAGCAAAGGAAAGTTTTTGATACAAATAAAGGTCATTTCTGCTGGTAAGACATCTTTCTTGGGAGAAGAGGAGCTACATGTATACTTGATAGTGTGTTTCTTGGACTTTAACAACTACATTAGATGTAAAGAAAAAAATATTAATAACGTCGGTTTTCGCAAAGAGGTGCTGCAAAAATTTAAAAGTTGCATTTTCTTAAACAGTAACTATATTTATAAGTACACTGTAACAGACATGACGTGCTGTCTAGCGAAATCTTCACGTATTTTAAAATGCCGTGAGGATTGTCGTAAAATGAATTTATAATAATTAATTTAAAACTGAAATTATAAATAAGTATTTGTTTCATTCTTGCATAATTCACACGCTTAAGTGCACACAAAGAACGCAAATTGTTTTCTTGTTGCATTTAAAATGTGTTGTCAGCTTGAATACTATTTCCGGAAATGCCGCAAAATGTATCATCCGGGCACTATCTTCCATTATTTGCCCTCATAAAGAATTCTAAAAAGGCTTTTCTTTCCCAAAATTATATAAAACGTGACGCAAAGGACACTTGATGGACGCGTGCTGACAGTTTGCTATAAAATGTTACATTTATATTAAGAACAAACAATAAATCGCGTTCCGGTCACCGTCACGATGTGACGGGCTATGAATAACTTACAAAACGTAAATTTATGTCTTGGTTATGGAGGTTACTAATACCTAGATATTTATTAAGCAGTACCACTGCTTTAATTAATGCGAATGTCCAACGCCCTTGATAGATACCTACCTATAATTTATTGTACATTTGTATACAAACGAAACATCCGAAATTATGCTTATACGCCATTCATACAAAAGTACACAAAACAGTTTTCAGACTTTGACGTCAATATGATAAAATTAAGAGGAAACAACAACATACAGAAAACTAAACCAGGTTATGTTGAGAATATATAATTAGCAAAACAGTGTGTAAATGTTGTATTTAATCAGTCCTGCAGTCATATATGATATGAATCGCTGTTAACGTTTTTTGTTCTTTGTTGCTCCATTATGAACAATTACTGATCATGTGTGTTCGATTATTATTTCCTATCTTCCTGTCGAGGAACACTACCCACATTGTTTGCTCTGTGTGTTGACATAATCGCGTGATTTCGACGGTAATATTCCGCGGCGAAACTTACGCGAATACCGATTTGACATTAAAGTAAGTTATAAGACAGTGTGTGACGACTATTAGTTTATCGTGCTCACCCGACAATCACCGATAACCACCCGTAGCATCCATAAGGATATTTTATGCCCAAGAATACATAAAACGTTATTTGACCAGGCAACGGTCCATTTTTTTGAGATTGTCAGGATTTAGATCGGTATTTGAATCGAACTAGTAAGTACATGCTGAATTAAAAAACCTGACGAAAAGATATTTAAATATGTCGCCTTGATACAAGTTCTCTTTCTTTTCATTTCTTATCAAAATGTATTATTCTTTTTTGCTAAAAACACCTTGTATAAAAGAGACGCTCGTCTACTTTGGTGAATTGTAGAGACACTTACTATTATCCACTTCAACTGTCACTTTGATACCATAAAAAATCATAAACGTTACCTTTACATGCTTTTGAGTAAATTTTAAGTATATGTGAAGTTAGTTATAACATATAAATCCCAAGTTGAAGCTGACCAAGTACCTACCTAAACTACTGCTTATTTTAAGAATGGCAAGCAGCACATTCCACCTTCTCTTCGGCAACCAAAGTCGAATTCTGACTTCCTGCAATGTTGGTTAAGGAATTGATACATGCCCTGTCCCCTTCGTCGTCTTGGTCGCTCAGCTGGCTCTGGAACTTGGCGCTTCTTTCTGGTAAACATCATCATTCCAAATAAGGAACCGAATGGATCATTGGAAGAGGAGCCGAATAGTCCAGTGTTTTGTTGAGTAGCCGCCTGTCCGCCTGTTGCAGGTGCCGCTGGGGCATAAGGGGGATGGGCAGTAGGAGGTTGATAAGCAGCTGCGCCACGAGCAGGAGGAGCTCCGCCCAGAGGCGGGGCAGCTCCAGCAGCAGCGGCAGCAGGAAGTCGTGTGTGTGTGGCTCCCAGTGCTCTAGGGTCTGGCCTTCTTCCTTTACGTGTTCGTGTTCCCAGCCTGCCTGCGCCGGCTCCAGCAGCGCCGGGCCCAGAACGAGGACGTTGTCTGTTATTACGACGTCGCGGAGGGGGAGGTGGATTGACGTTGATGCAGTAACCCCCGTCTCGGAAACAATTTTGCTCAATTTCTAAAGTGAAAGAAAAAGCATAATTTAATCTGAATACATGATGAAACAACAAACATTAATTCTTTATTTCGTGAAGGTGACATATTAAGTTTATAGAAGATGAAATGAATGTATATATCTTATTCACAATATGTTTGTACATGTACCAAGCATAACACAATAAAGAGCAAGCTCTTAGTTCAATTGTGGTCCTTAAAACAGATGCAGATAAAAGAGAACCCGGGTACCAGACCCTAGTTCTTTTTACGAATAGACCGCTTGGTTTCTTTTGCATATGTATATGACCGATACCCGCGAGACAACCTCTGGGTTTCTAACAAGTTCATCTCGAGATTGGGGGCGGGGGGGGTGGGGGCGCACGGAAAAGCGCACTGACACGGTCTGGAATCGAACCGAGGACCTCTGGGGACCTCAGAGCTTTAATGACTTGACCACCACACTATCCATGATATGGCATACTTCAATCTATTCACATAGTTAATTTTGATTTTAGCCCGTTTATTGATCACTTATTGAGCTAAGTAGGTATCGGTTAAAATATAATTCATACAGCATGCAAATTTACTACCTAATCGAGAAGAGATATATCTTAAAACAGGGAAGATATCTTTTAAATTCATTTACTTATATCTGGTTATTATCTGCCCTCTTATTTCTTACCCCTGACTTATACAAAAAGTAAAACTTAGTTTCAGATATAACTTCCAGCTGAAAGACGCTAAAACATGTACTACTGAATAGAAAGAAAATAACATTTTAACCTAAAGATACCTGTACTATAAAGTAACTAGTCTTTCTAATGTCGAAATATCACTTTGACGCACGATTCGAAACTGACAAACAGTGGGCACATGCTGGTCTTATTCCGTCACAAAGCTTTAAAATCGAGTTTGAAACCTTAATTTAAACTTTTCTATTCTTAGCTTTTCAGCCCACAAAAATATACTGAATTGAAAACGTTCTTTAACTTTGCATGTTTTTTTTATTCAAAATTATCGTTGAAATTTAAAGTACCACTTTATAAGATACCTCTCATGTTCTGTATAAAGGAAAACGATGTTTGAATCCCAAAAGCACACATGCACAGAAACACGGTCCATTCTATTGATTTAAGTTCCATTTTGGCCCACTCCGAAATATCCGGCTGGGCAGTAGCGGTGTATGGTGGTTACTGGCTATAAGCAACAAATGACTAACTTTTATGGGGTTCATATGCATCACGAAGCGTAACGACTTTATTAACAGTTTTCACTATCACTAGTCAAAACAACAATATGTTTCCGTTGAGTTATGTACGCTTAAATGTCTTCTAATTCTTTTTACAGTAAAGTATTCTTTTTCTCAGAAAATTGTTGCTCATCTGAAAGTATTGGAATATAACTGAATAATTGAATGGACTAATAATAGCAAATGGATAAAAATAGACCACCGAAATCTACTCGATATTATACATTGTACCAATTGCGAATGAATCTTGTTTAGAAAAGTTTCGACAAAATATCATTTTTGATCATTTGTAAGCTGTTTTGCTAAGTGCACGACACGCCCTATACAATTCGGGCAATACAATTCATCAGAGCACCTAAGACATTTCACAATGCTACTAACTGCCATTGAAGCTTGGATCTAAAATTTGTTTTCGCACAGAGCATAAAAGGCGTGATATAAAATCTGCAATATTATTTGAGTTCTTTGTAATATTAAATGTTCTTTAGTATGATGATGTGAAAAATAGCGTTTTAGTATTCAGATATCGAATTAAAAATAAAAACTAAAGTTTAGTTTGTTTGTTTTTTCAAATAATAACCGGTCTATAAGATGTCGTTGAAAGAGTCATGGATTCTACAAAACTCGAACTCGAATGTTTATGTCCCGGCGGAATCCTTGAATCGTTATTGTCCGTTACTGAATACACGTCAGATATGTTCATAGCACACGCCATTATATTCGTAAAAAGATTGAGCATATTCGTCAAAAAAGTATCATATATTCGTGAAAAATATGTTAGACAACACTGAATGGGCAAATCTTTGTTAACTACACAATTTAATCCACCAAAAGACATAAAGACATTTGCAATGTATGATAGAAATTCCATTTGATTGTGAATAAACTGTGAATCCTCTTTAAGCCTATCGCATACATTGTTGCAAAGATAATCGGACACAAAAGGGACGTGCTGACCCTTCCTTGAAAACACAGGGGTGAGGTACTAATCAAGTAAGAATATCTCACACCGATTGCCCATGACTGCCCAGCTCAGACAAAAAGTCAGCTCCGTGCCAGTTGCTAACTGCGAACATTGAAACGGACAATGTTTGGAATCTATTTCAAGGTCAACTCAAAATAATATTTTACCCAAAGTGGACGAGACGTTAATTTTTGCTTTTCAATCAGATTTTGTTTGAACAAAGGCATATTTTTTGTTAAAAGAGATGACGCATTGCTTCTTTCTGATTATAAGATACAGTATTTTTGTTCTGAACAGAAACTTGTCCGAGCAAATATTTTCGTCTCAAGGTTAAAAAAAAACAAACAGAAAATTGTTAAATTTATATACCTCTCATCTGTTGGACAAAAGAATAAGAATATTGAATTCCGTATGCACAAAAACACAGGAAGATGGTCCATTCTATTGTTCTAAGTCCCATTTTGCCCACTCCGAAATTAACTGCCTTCTTCTGTCCGGCTAGGCAAACAATGAACAAGCTACGTGCTGCGAGAATTTATTACCTCTCCGCAGTGAATATGTATGTCTTAATATTATATAACGTATGCCAGGGGGTAAAGAATACATTTACTGTAATTAACGAGCTTTCCGTCAAAGTCAAAAAAGCTGTATTACTTTCATTTCAAGCTAACATGCACAAGTGGGGGGTAAGATTGTAAGAGGGCCATTACAGCAGTCATGAATGACATTAGTTTATATGAATTTATTTTAGTTCGAAAGCGGAGAAGCTACCGTAGCTTATTGAATCGCTTTCGAACACTCATTCCAGATGTCGTCACGACCGCTTGTGAAAGACAGAGAGAGAGAGAGAGACAGAGAGAGAGAGAGAGACAGAGAGAGAGAGACAGAGAGACAGAGACAGAGAAAGACACAGAGAGACAGACACAGAGAGAGAGAGCGGGCGAGAACGACAGAGACACAGACACAGAGAGGGGGCAGAGAAGAGAGAGACAGAGACAGAGAGACAGGGAGGGAGAGACAGAGACGGACACAGATAGACAGAGAGAGAGAGAGAGAGAGAGAGAGACAGACAGACAGACAGACAGACAGACAGACAGAGGGGAGAGAGAGGGAGAGGGAGGGAGAGAGACAGAGAGAGAGAGAGAGAGAGAGAGCATTATCTCTTAAAGTAATTACCTACGAATAGTGTAAAAACCTTAAAACTAGAATTGTGTTTAATCTTTTTTTGTTGGGGGGGGGGGGGGCCCCCGGGGCCTAATTTAGTATACCATATTTCAAACCTGCAAGATTTAACTGTGCTATGTGGAATAACAACTGGTAAACATGCGCTATGCGAACGTGTGCGAGGCAGGGGGGCGACCAGATCAATCTTCTGTTTGAATGTCGCATTGATAAGAACATTTACAAATAAAAAAGTACAAAAACTTCAAAGACTGCAGGAAGGATAAAGTGGGTGGGCTACCTTACACTTTTTTTTCTGTTTTAGAAATTAATGTACGGAAGATAATCATATGCATATCACGGAAAAGTACGGATTTTACGGAAATTTACGGAAACGTACGAGCTCGATATATAAGAGTTTGTAGTTTGATTTTCAAATTTCCGTGTTATTTCATTGACAACTTGTTTTGAACGATTACATATATTTTACCTAAAAAAAAGTCTCTTAAAAAGATGGGGGGGGGGGGGGGATAATTTACGTACATTCCGGGGGGGGGGGGGGGGGGGGGGGGGGGGGCGGGGGGGGGGCCCCAGGATAAAAATCACACGCCATTTAGAACGGTTTCACCGTACAACTCAAGGTACCCAGATCTTTTTGTTTCTCTGTTTACACATGTACAGTAATGTTTCTTTTCATTGATGGATTGCTTTGTTTATTTATGTTTCAAGGTCTTGTCCTTGGTACACAATAATTTTCGATCCATTCATCGATCATATCGCTTTAAGTTGTACAAAGCGCAGATCGAATTTTTTATTGGCTTAAACATTTTATGTTGACTATGTGTTATTTTTCATTTAATAGTTTTAAAAAACAAACTTCCCCGCCACCCATTTTTGTGAATCTTCATTTTGTGTCATTTTGATTCGTCCTTGCTTTTTGGCCCGGGCTTTTGGGGAGATTCAGCGCAAAACACGTAGGTCAAATTGTTTTGGGGGGGTTGCCTATGGGCCCGGGCCTTCAGCGCTCACAGCGCTTTGATTATAGACTCGTTGTGTCTCGATTGTATACAATTGAAAAAGGTGTGGGGTATTTTTTGTTTAGACGTTATACGTTTTTCTACTATAGAAACAACTATGAAAATGACCACTTAAAGTCTTCCTTTTACATTTCGAAAATTGAAGTTGTCAATGTCGTTAAATATTTTAACTAGAATTCGCATTTATGGCCAATTATTTGTTGACTTTTATATGATAATATCATAAATGGTGCTGAGATTTATACCACAGTTAAATAGGTAACTGGATTGCAAATGACACATAATCTGGTTATCACCAGAATTTGCATTGTTTCCTGTTTTCAAGAGGTGATGCATGTTTGACGTCGCACGGTCAAATGCTTTTTTTCCAAATCTGCCCCATAGCTCATTTTGTGTGTGTGTGTGTGTGTGTGTGTGTAAAAACTCGGAAAGAGTAAAGGGAGATAACTTTTGCAGTTTTAAATATAAAGAAAAAACACGAGTAAGGTAAATGTTGACAACTTTAATAGGAATAGAAGGGTGATGTCTTGTTTACCTAAAATTATTCGACAAGTATGATGTCCGCTGAAACAGGGGAGTCAGATATTAAAACTTTAAAATAAATTGTTAAGACTGATGTCGCCTCAAACAGGGGAGATAAATCTTGCCATCTTGAAATAAAAATAATGCCCATTGAAACAGGGGAAGTAAATCTTGCCATCTCAAAATTGACCACGCCCATGGTTAAACCTATTATGTTCAGTAACTCTAGAACCATTTGGAATACGATCCTCAGACTTTACTGAAAGGTTGAACTTACCAGCAGATGACCTCTATTCAAAGGTCAAGGTCAGATCTATTATGTCCAGTAACTGAGGAAGCGTTAGGCCCATGCTCTTCGTACTAGATAGAAAGGTTGATCTTGACCAGTGTATTACCCCTACTGAATTAACGGGCACCGTATCAAACCCCGGGTCACTTGACCTACTAACCTACTTTCTTGTTTTAAATTAGCTACAGCAATGAAATTTGAATTATATAGTTAGTTTTTCATTCAGATTTTAACTTTTACCTTGGCTGACCTTGACTTACTGACCTACATTCTGTTTTTGAATCTACATTCAATGAAAGTTGGACAATCTATATAGTTTTGCCGGTAGATTTCAATTTTGGCAATGGCTGAACTTGACACACTTTCTTTTGAAGTTGCAACAATAAAATTGGAACTATATTGAAAGTTTATGCAGGCATATTTCACCTTGAGAGCAATATCACTCAAATTGGCGATATAGGGCTATCATAGGCCTTGTTTATATAAATTATCTGGCATATCAGATCGGCATTTCCGGTGATTTTACCCCTGCCGAAAAAATCAGTTTGAACCCCCGCCTCATGTGCCAGACGGCTCTCGTCAATTACTTGTGATGTAACCTGATGTTAAAATGTATATCAATTGTGATGTCACTTTCCCAAATACAACATCTCAGTATCGTTTGTTTTTTTCAAAATATATATAATATAGGTCACTTCGCGTAAGTTTGCAGTTAGAAATCTTTTAAAGTGCAAGACGGTATGCAAGAAAAAAATTCTATTATGAGACATTTGGTTCAGACGGGAATGTGATTGTTCGATCCAAATCGCGTGCTCATGATAAAACTTATAGTATAAACAGAAAGCACGACGTCTGTTCTGCCTTGCAATATCACTTATTGGTCTGTAAGTATTCAACAGATGTTTAAGATGGCGAAAACGTTGATAAAACAAGTGTTATTTCATTCTCTAGTATATTAAACACCACGTATAGAAGCCACACACAAAAATAATTTCAGTCACAATAGTGATTGCCAGAAACGTTTTCATCACCTTTGTTTGCTAATCACCCTGACGTCGACTCTGTGTTGTTTGAATATTGTGGGTCTGACCGCCACTGATTTGGATCCAAGCTATATTCAAAATACTCGAGGGATTCAGGAGATTATATCTGATGACCTTTTGTGTATGACCTAGACCTTACGCCGGTGTGTTATCTAGATGAGATAAACATTTGACCTCCAAGGTGGTTATGAGAAATAGAGCTGAAATGAAACGCAAATGGCCCTATAAATGTGACCTTGACCTTAAGCATGCGGTGTTTGACTTGAGCATGATTTTGCACGTCGTGGCAATGATATGAACCTCAGACATATACCATGTCACCTGTCATAAGACATTTCATGGAAAGAATAAAATTTGCAAAGAGTAAAAAAATTGTAAACATATCTGATATAATAATTGTATGCGAGGCAGTTTATCAGTGTTCAGATATCAGTGTGAAACTGACATTGTGTTTAGCACTTGAGATAAAATTTAGGTCAGTATCTATTTCAAAACATCTTTTTTAATCATATACAATAAATTTGCATAATGAATAATTTATTTAATTTACGCCTGATAAAAACGTAGCACCTGACGTTTTTACAATGTTTGTTTAAAACATGACGGTTCTATTAAATTAAGCCAGGCTAACGTATATTCTTTTTGACAGTTTACAGCGCATTCGCCGCATACTCGCGTACTTTTTATATGTAATTCATAAATAATATACTTAAAGAGGCGACAGGGCATAACTACGATGTTCTGTAAGGACCATCACCTCATTTTTAATAACTTAATGAACGATTAAATTATCAGGGACGATGATGGCGCTATGCGAAGTAAAAATGTCGATATGCGATGTTAAAACGCGCTATGCGAAGTTACACTGGCTTTAGGCGAAGTAGAAATGTCGATATGCTAAGTTACAATGGCGCTATGCGAAGTTACAATGGCGCAATGCGAAGTTACATTAGTGCTATGCAAAGTTACACTGGTAATTGGCGAATGTACAATGGCGCCATGCGAATTTATAACGCGCTATGCGAAGTTACAATAGCACTATGCGAACTTACAATGGCGCTATGTGAAGAAACAATGGTGATATGCGAAGTTACAATGGCGCTATGCGAAGTTACAATGGCGCTATGCGAAGTTACACTGGCGCTAGTTACAATGGTGCTACTTACAATGGCGCTATGCGAAGTTACACTGGCGTTATGCGAAGTTACAATGTCGCTATGCGAAGATGCACTGCCGATATGCGAATTTACAAAGGCGATATGCGAAGTAACAAGTTACAATCACATCACATATCGTCATTGTTATTTCGCGTAACGTCACCCTAACTTCTCGCATCGCGCATGGTCGCCGTGGTAAGTTAATCTTCTGGTTTCTTTATCGATAAGTGAACTATTGAATTGTAACTATAGGGTTAACTGTAATTGATTTTGATTTTGCGACACTGTATATACGGATTTTAATATGGTCGCAAATACTTTTAATGGCGACGGCGTTGCAAATGTCAAAAACACTAAACGGTTAACCCTATGCTAATGCACAATGCTCTAAACTCCGATCTTTACTTTACATGTGCAAAATACATGCAGTTAATTCAAAGTATTGTTTTTCAATAGCAACTCCTGTTTTAAGGTCCTAAAACTAAAACCAAATGTTTATCATTATTGTGAGCTCTACACATACAAACATGTATTTTTGGTAAGGTTGTAGATAGGCAATGTATTTTTCAGCGTTAGCTTAATAAATTGGCTTTTGATCTACATTTTCGACCGATTAAATGTTACGAATTGAAGTGTTGAATGAAATTTATATACGCCCCTCTTCTTAAATAGACTGCGATTCACGCTTTAAATGTTAGCGTATACTGTATGTATGAATACATATACGATATTCTCGAAAATGGTTCTTATCAATGGCCGTGCAGGTTGAAATATCCGGCTTATGGGTATCTTATTTGACTCAACGCCTTTTACCGTTTTTTTCTAATATATAAATACCTCTGATCTTTCTTATTCAGCTTTCATCTGTACCGCAAAGCCGTCATAGTGCATTTCCGTGTTGCTAAACATTCGCGAAACGTAAACGCATTTTATTTATTTATACGTAACGATAACCTAGTGTTTAGTAACGCCTGAAACACTGGAAGTACAAATTATTTTCGTAGATTTTCCGCACAAGCTGTATTTTATGTAACTGCGGTTTCCCCCTTTACTTTTAAGTCCATATCTCAGTAACTACTTGATGTATAGTAAGAACGTTTGAAGAGCTCGCTTTGGGATTGCTTTTAGGCGGGCATGTTAAAGGTCAAGCTCACCATTACCAAAAATAGAAAATCGGTTTATGCTCAATATCTTCATTATACATCAGTGTATCGATTTCAAACTTGGTGTTTAGTAAGAACATGTAAATATCCCGCGTCAGGCACCCGCTGGTCATGCTCTTGTTTAAATGTAGTATTTTTTCAATAACAATTGGTAATTAGTGTGTTGTGCAGTACTTCAGAAATATCCATGTTTTATGTGACCATGCAGAGGTACATGCAAGCGCTACTCGATGTTGACTGTACTGTGTCATATCAAATTTTTCTAAGATCCCTTGGTGAATTCCGCCGAAAGTATTTTTAGAGACTGTCTTTAAGTATCATCATCATAATTGGAAAAGCACCGCATATAATACCGTAAGTACAGCTTATATTGTTGTTTGAACAAAACACGATTAAAAAAGAGTTTACTACATGCAAAGTTGTTAACACCGTGTATATTGACATATGCACCGCATATGTAATGGTTTATTACCTTAGTACAAGTAATAATTCACCACTTATGCAATGAAACGAGAGCACTTCATACATTTAAGCATCTTAGTACTAAATAATTATATTAATCAACATATAACGTATAATCAAAATACCACTTCGTATATCGAAAAAAACTGACTGCATATAATGTTGTTTGTACTGCATATACGTTTGTTTGTACAGTATATAATGGTTATTCTACTGTTACAGTATATCCATACTTTTGCACTGCACATTATTAAATAACCACCACATATAAAAGAACAAGCACTGCATATCACGAAAAAGTTACCCCATCTAAATGTGCATGTACCTTGTAAAATGAAATATGTACATGTACCACGTATAATGCAATACAAGATAATAAGACAGTATCAGTATTACTAACTGGTATTTAAAGCTGCTTGCTCTCAGTTGCCGTTGATAAAAATAGAATTTTCAAAAATGACATTACTAATACATAAATATAAAACTAAAGGCTAGAACCAACAATAGAAGCAAAAATCTAGGTAGGAATTTGCAAAATTCAATTAAAAATGCTAGTTTTACGGCACCGCTACACTATATGTTTATATTAGAATTTCAAAAGCGTTTGCAACGCTTTATTATTTGGTAGTGTAATATTTCTACTGGAACATTTTTATATGACTCTTTGTTCTAAAATATGCTATTTTCATATACATGTACATGTAGTTTGAAGGACTGTTTTTTACCAAAATCTTTGAGCGAGCAGCTTTAATACCAAACTAGATGTGTATACAAGTATCCAGCCAGCTAGGAGTTGGGTTTTTGTTCGTAAAGGCAAAACTTAGCTATAGCTTTGAATAATCAGTCAACTGGGAGATAAAAGTTGTGTCTATATAAATTGGCGCACCTAACTTATTTTATTGTTTATAGTCCCGGCCGACGCTAGAATTTCTTCTAAGGTGAAACTGCCAAGACTCCTGACAGGCGCAGAGAAGAGACAGATGCAGATACATGAAAATCTGGGTACCAGACCCTAGCTCTTTGTACGAACAGACCGCTTGGTTCTTTTACGTACACGGTGTATAGCACCGATACCAGCGAGACTTCTGGGTTTCTGAAAAGCTTTTCTGAAATTTCCATTGCCCCGGCCGGGATTTTAAGCGGCACTTCCAGATTGGTAATCCAGAGCGTTAACCACTCGACCACCGCGCCCCCACATCACCAGGTTTTGTAGAGGTCTAAAGGAAATATAAACTCAGTTGATGCGAATTGAACGATCCATGTGCTTCTTTGTCTGACAAAAGAGAACTTGGTAACTCATTTGGTTCTGAATATACCATAGTTTTATTCAGTTGAGTTGTATTGCCTATATTCTGGTCGCTACGTTCTTTGAAGATTTCACCTCCAGCTAGACCTGGAACAGCTGAAGTCCAACCTGCTTTTCAATAAACGGAAAATGTCAAATATATTTAATAATATCAATATTTTAAACACGTGATAGTGGCAATATCTTTTCAATTCAAAATTATTGTATGTACGCTTAGGAGATGAAAACAAATTGGTGAGGAAAGTCCAGACGGAGAATCATCTAAATAACTTATTATATCCCTTTCAAGACTTCGTTTTAATGTATACTCTTATTAACTTTTTCTCTGCACAATTAGTTTAGATAATATTTTAAACATCACTTTGGAGGTTTACTGTATTAATATGTGCTCTCAATATTTGAATTTCAAACTTATCAAAATATCATTTTGTATGTGTAACAGGACATTTGAAATTTTATTTTAAGTGTTACTTTATGCCAATTTGAAGATCATCATGATAATTATTCAATTTATTTGCCATTAACAGAGACCGCTTTAATTAATTGCAATTAAAGTGTGATTATCTAAAACATGACGCTAGCTTGTCAAATTTATTTTATCTTTGCGTAGTTTTATACAAAATATACCCAGCTGCAAAAGAAAGTGTTCACGTTTTTATTTTAAATATCTTTATACACCATTTGCTGTCAATTGAATGTGATATCAATGCAAATGAAATTGAGCATAAATTGCTCTTAATTTTGATACGAAACATTTTAATATTTCTGTTAAAAATAATACATAGAATTAACAGAAACCTAAGTGCCACTTTCTTTTGCAACAGAGTATATTTACATGTAGTTTTCTTAACACGTATTTTCATGCAGTGATGAGTAAAGCAATTCGTTGCAAGTATTTAACTGCAGCAGGGATATATCTCACCAAACCATCTGTCTGCAAGGGAAACATATAGTGGGGCAGTGGACACTGACGCTTGGGTTCAATATAGAGCGATTCTGGTCCAAAAGTGTATCTTGTAATCATTTTCTTAGCATATTCACATATTATGAGAACCGTACGTACATACATGAACTTTAGTCGTTCTGTAAAGTAAGTAATCTAGTTAATCTGGTTTAATTGATTTAATATTATTTACTAATAACTATTGTCATACTGTAAAATCAGTAATTGCTTTTGGTGGTCTGATTCATACACACTATTTGGTGGTCTGATACCAACAAATATTTGGGGTTCTGATATCTACAAAAATGCAGTGGTATGATACCTACAAAAACTAGGTGGTTTTATACCTTCAAAAAAAAAAGTCTGATACCTACGAAAATTTGGGAAATGTTTCCCTTACCTATATCAGTATGATTTGTCACCCTTGAGTTTTACAAAAATAGCGTCAGGAGGACAAAGGGAGGTTACAAAAGTTTTTTCTAATATATGTCAGTACGATTTGTCTCCCCTTATGTTTTTTTTTTTGGAAACGGCGTTAGCAGAACAAAAAGGAGGCTGCTCTGGTTTTCTTAATCTATGTGAGTTCAATTTGCCTCCATTGATATTTTGTAACTTGCATCAGGAGAACAAAGAGCTATAACTTTGGTTTTCCGGCTTTATTACGATTTGTCTCCCTTGATTGTTGAGGGTTCGAGCACCTTCTGTCCTGAGGCGAACGCGCTTCAACTTAAATGAAGCTATAGATTTCTATATGAAGAGATAGGGTTTATAGGGATATGCTTATCTCCTTTTCTTTGAGCAATATTTCATTGAATGTAAATGTAAAACATAAAAATGATAACGATAGAGATCTCTACAACTAAAAGAGGAACTAGTACAAAATATACAATGTACTACGAGTCCTGCTATAACCACCTTGTTCATAGTGTGAGAAAAATAGGGTTGGCAATTTCTTACAGAACAATGGTGAAATACCCAATCACTGTCATACAAACGCTCTCATAGTAGAACAGTCAGACCTGTAAACAAAGAACAATGTTGGACAGCTGCAAATGCGATCTTTATTTTCAGGTGGTCTTTACGAAAAGGTGTGTCTACTATAGATAAATAGTATACTGTGATCTCCTTGCTGGTCTATATTTATAGTGTGGTCTTAAATCGGAGGTAGCCTTTAACACACGCTTGACTGTTTTAATAGAATGGTCGTCTGCGACAAGTTTTTACATAAATTAAACCCGACGAGTCTTGAGAAATCTCGCAGAGTTGTCTCATTAGAATGTGAACGGACACACTATAGGGTGATGTATTCCCTGCTGTCAGTTTTCGTTAAAAAGTGAAAACGTTTGAAATATCTCGAGTTTCATTCACCAACCTATACTTAAAGGTCCAATACTAAGGAAAGCGAAAATTCAAATATATCTAAAAAAAACACAGAAATCAGTTATTTTTAATAAAAAATGAAAGTTGGTGCATGTGTATGTATAAATTCTAAATAAACCACAGTACATGTACACTTATTTTTCTAAGCATTATGAAGAAAGTTAAAAAGACCTGGGTGGCCATTTTGTCAAATCACTGAGATTTCAACATAATATACATACTTTTCTTCGTGTTCCAAACACTTTCTGTAAATTTTAACCTGACAATCTTCATTATTTAGTGTCTTGCATAAGGTAATGTACTTGCCATTGAAATAACTGTTACTTAATTTTTGCTTAGTAGTGGACCTTTAATGCTGAATGTTAAATTCAAGAGAGAAAGTGACATCTTAAGAAAATGTAAACCGCGACTTGTACTTAGCTTAAACTCGCGTATTAAGTAATTTTCTAATCCGCAGCACTACGTAATATACATGCCGTCAGCACTTTCAGCGATGTGCTTTCTCATTGGTAGAAATCAAAGTGGTTTGATATTTGATTGGTTGATTCTTGCACGTAATAAATGCCCTGTTATGCTCCGAATGGAAAGTTGATAAATATTTGAGGTTCCTTGTAGGAAATAAAATGATATCGAAATAGTATTTTCCATTTAACCTTTTTATTCCTTTTTGTGTTACCCTTTTTGTTGCCTCATACCCTGTTCGCAGCCGACACTATCCGTAGGGGTTGCTGAGTAAATGTCACTGAACATCATGCATGAAGCATTGATTCGAATACAATGTGCAAATACAATACCATGTATGGCCGTGAGCAGTTTTAAGTATTAACAATAAGGTCTCACCTTTGATCCCGTTTTTGTCTTCTTTAATCACACGGACATTCTCTTGGGGAAAGGACGTCGAAAGTTGTAAGGTAATCTTTTTGTTATTGTTTAAAATATTTATTTTTTAAATTTGCATTTTGTCAAATTTTCTGTTATTCTGCATATTTTTATTAGATTCAATATTTCCCATTTGATTAGATCATTGATATTTCATGATTCTAAATCTACCAAAAAAAATGGCTGATCAAAATTTGATTTTAGTTTTTAATTTTTACTAAAATGCTGGCAGTAAGATTTAATCAACACTACAATGGAAAATGTGTATATATTTGTCAATGTTTGTGTCTTTTTACCTGAATAAATATCAACCAATCAAATAGTTTAATCGTATTTTTCGTGGCCAAGTTGTAACTGTTACTTGTAATCACTTGAGGTTCAAAAGTTTACTTGTAATGCTTACTTGTAATGTGAGAAAGTAGAAGATTAAAGTCTAGTACTGGTAGTTCCCAGGAACAATACTTGGGTTACCAGGTTCGGTCCAAAGTTAGATTACACACTGCCCTTTAAAGTTCTGTTCTGTTCTTTAAATTAAAGAGCATCATTAGATTTAGCTGCTACAATTAAAATATCATTGAATGTGACAGGTGTGTTTTTATTTCAAGAATGAGGAAGGATATGATATGCATGGATGATTATTTGTGTGTTTTATGACTAAAAACTTGCTCACCACGTGACTTGTTTGTACATTACATTTTAAAGTTAAGCATTGGACTGCATGGAAAGGGATTTATTTCAAACTGTTTCGAGTACTAAGTCAGTAAAGTGAGAATATTACACTGGATATACCTCGCGTTTGAAATATTTTCGTCGTAAGAAAAAGTAAATTAACTTTTAGACAAATGATAAATAAAAAAGCTTTAAATTCTGCGCGTAGGTAATTACATGTGCAACAAGGTAGAACAATGGTCATTTATCTCCTTTTTTAAGTAACTGAACTTCGCTTGAAAATGACATATTGTCTTAATTCACTTATTTACTGTATAATTCGTTTTGAAATGAAGATATTTTTTAATTAAGAATGAATGTTTAGTTGTTGCTTTCATATATTTACAAATTACAGAGATTAAAGTTTATATTTTTAAACCCCAACAAAATAACATGCTAGATCTGAAAAAAAAAACATTGAGAAAAATAATTTGATTACCAGTGTAAATATTCTAGTCATTGTGTATAAAAACTAACTTCTAAGGGCAGTGTAATCTAGATTTGGACCACCCTTGGTAACTGTCCGTAAATACATTAAGTTAAACGATAAATAAAAATGTTACAATGTAACTATTTCTCTGCAGGTTTACTACACACAGCCCTATCCTTAATCACACATCAACAAACAAGTGTCGTCCGAATGGAGAAAATACTTGGAAGACATGAGTTTGCATTGTGCCTGGGATTTGAATCTCTCTTTTGTGAGTACAGCAGTTCTTTGTTTATTGCTTTACTGTATTTTTTTGAGCTGCCGCGTCACAGTGGTAGCGCGTTCGCCTCAGGAGCGAAGGACCATGTCGATAGTGTACTTAGATAAGACTCGGATATTTCCACATTGCTTATTTCTCTTCGAGGTTGATTCCATCCGGAATGTGTCTCGAGAGCGATTAATCTAAGTTGTACGAGCTTGTTTCGCAATCGAGAATAAATAGATTAGTATTATATAGTATTTTTAAACAACGATATCTTCAGATTAGAAAGATACAGTCTTCATGATATTCGTTATAATTGTGGTCTGCCATGCTTGTTTGTGCAGCGCTGAGTGTTTATTATAAATACATTCAATACGTAAAAAAAAAAACGAAAAACGATATGCAGTTGCCTTGTACTTATTATTTTGAGTTTGTGTGTGTTCTTTAAATACCTTCGTGAAATCATTTTTACTAACTCTCATGTATAAGTAACTATTCTGGTCTCTTTTACATATTTACAGGTACACAATATTCGAGTGCAAAGCTTATGACAGAATGGAAGCGATGAATCAGCTGTTTTCCTCTTGACCACACAGAGGTATATCACGATCATGATCTACACTGGTCGCAAATACAGACTCAGATGCCTTTAACTGGTACGTTTATGCTTGTTTACCTTACATTTATTTTACCAGCTGAATATGTTCCACATTGAACTCACTTGTCACCAAAAGTGTAAAGATTCGGTGACCAATTTTATTCTTGGTTGTTTTCAGACTCGGCTGTATGTACATGTACTACTACTATTGGATATTCTGTAGATTAGATTATAAATGTTTGTCCCGAATATGAAATAAAAAATATAAATATACGATAATATGGTTTTATATAGCTAAAGTGCTCTAATAGAGTTGAGTGTTTATTGAATGCATTCAATAAATTTACGTTTTAGTGATATGCGGTTAACCTTATAGTTAGTATGAAAAAAGGTTTTTTTCGAGTTTTTGGTTGTTCCCAATTTTTTACTAAAATACCTTTGTGAAATCACTTTTACTATTGTGTATGGGTCCCAGTTTCCTGTAATTAAAAAGGCAGCATGTATTTACAGGTACACAATATTCGAGCGCAAAGCTTATGACAGAATGGAAGCGTTGCTTCAGCTAATTGCCATCTGATCACACAGAGGTGCATGTCGACGATATTCTACACTGGTCGGAAATACAGGCTCAGATGCCTTTAACCGGTACGTTTATGCTTGTTTATCTTAAATTGCTTGTATCAGCTGAATATGTTCCATACTGAACTCACTTGTCGCCAGTTGAGTAAAGATTCGGCGACCAATTTTGTTCTTGGTTGTTTCTAGGTCCGACTGTATGAACATGTACTGGTATCAGTGGATATTATGTAGATTCATTAAGTATTTATCACCTGAATATGAAATAAACAGTTGTCAAAAATAATATTGTGGTTTTACCCGGTTGTCGCTAAAGTATGGACAATGTATAGCGTTGAGTTTTATTAAAAGTGCATGCAACCTTTTAGGATATAATTATTGATATGCATTTGCCTTATGGTGAAAATAAGTCTTGTTTCGAGTTTTTTTGTGTTCCCAAAGTTCAAAATCGTGTAATCATTATTACTCTCATGTATTTTCCCATTTTACTATTTTAGTCTCCCTGTAATTAGAAAAACATATTTACAGGAACACAATATTCGAGTGCAAAGCTAATGACAGAATGGAAGCGTTAAAACGATGACTCAGCTAATTGCCATCTGACCGCACAGAGGTACATACAGAACATGATCTACACTGGTCGCAAATACAGACACAGATGCCTTTAACTGGTATGTTTATGTTTGTTTATCTTACATTGTATCAGCTGAATTCTGGTAGTATGTTCCGTCCTGCACTCACTGGTAAGATGTTTTCAAGCACAGAATATTCGTTTGTAAAGCTTACGACAGATTTACAATGATGATCCTTTTGACCACGTGGAAGTGCATGCTGATTCTAGTCTAGCCTTGATGGAAAAGACAAACTCCTTGACAACAACAGGTTAGTTTAAACTTAGGTATTTGCACATTTATCAAACATGCTGATTGTGACCGACACAAGTCAAACAGGCCGACACACTAGCAGTCGTCGGTTAGGGTATTTTAACCCATTGGAAAGGTCGACATAATAGTCGTCGTCAGGATAAGCTAGAATTGTTTACATATATTAAGCATGCTGGTACATATACACACTGGTCGAAAAATGCCGGTACACTAACTGTCGGCAGAGTAGTTTAGACATATTTTCTTTACATTTATAGAACATGCTGATATGCTGGTAGATTAGACTTGTATACCATTAGTCGTGGGCATGGTTATTTAGAATGGTATAACTTTTTATTTATTCTACAGGCTTAACTATGCCAGTAGAAATATCGCCGGCACACACGTCGTCGGCAGGGTAACTTAGACAAGTTCACTTTACATTAAGAGAAACATGTTGATTGTGATTATCGAAACCTTAGATTATATTTAGGTTAGTTATGCTGATTAAGGTTCAAAATGCCGACAAACTGGTCGTCGGCAGAATAGTTAAGACAAATTTATTTAGCAAAATGGATTCTGTTTCAGTCTAGTCATAAATGCCAACGTACCTTAGACTTATTGACTTTATATTCATTGAACATGCTGATAACGATACATATTGTTCGAAAATGCCGACAAACTGTTCAGTTACAATTGTTTATTGATCATATATCAAACATGCTGATACATATACATACTAATCGAAAATGACGACACACTTATTGTCGGCATGGTAGTCTAGACTTATTTTTGAAAATGCTGGTTATAATCCATACTGGTCGAAAATGCCGTGTCAATAGTAGTCGGCAGGGTTATTTACAAAATGTGTGCTTTTCATTATTGAACAGGTTGACCATGACAGTCGAAATATGTTCACAAAGTTTTATTGTCGGCAGGGTAGTTAAAACCTTTTTGCATTACATATATTAAACATGCTGATTAAGATCCAAACTGGTTTAAAATGTCGACACACTTGTGTCCTACAAATGTATTTGTGACTAACTTAATATTTACATGCTAATTATGATTCAGTCTGCTGAAAATACTAACAAAGTGATCGTCGCAGCTTTAGGATCAATTAAAGATTATTCTTAATAGATTAACAGGCATTTCGAAAATGTACACACTAATTGCTGGCATATATTTGATTTCATTTTAGTTTGCATGCTAAAATGCTGGCAAAGTTGTCGTCAGCAGGGATAATAGATTAGATAAATTTATTTCGTGTAAAATTTAGTGAAAAGGAAAATTACATGTATTAAACATGCTGATTAAAATTTAAACTGGCTAAAAATGTCGAAACACTTGTGGACGCAATCTTTACTTTTTTAGGTGTTGAGCCTGCTGATAATGACCTTATCTAGTCATAAAGGTCAACAAAGTTTAGCTTAGACTTTAGACTTCAATTTTTTCTTTAATTGTACGTGTTGATTTTGATTAACATCAGTTGAAAAGGCTGACACATTCGTCGTCGGCAGAATAGTTAAGACTTTACATTTATTTAACATGCTGATTATGATTCAGTCTCGTCGAAAACGCCGACAAAGTGGTCGTCAGGAGGGTATTAAAGACTTCTTTTGATTTATTTAACATTTAACTTACATAATGGTCAAAAATTATGACACACTAGTTTCAAAGATTATTAGTCCGTATATTGCTATAAATTTTATTTACTGATCAATTTACTGACAAAGATGTCGTCAGCATGGTAGTTTACTTTACAAAATACATTAAGAGAAACATGCTTATTGTTTATCGAAATTTAAGACTATATGAGGTCTGTTATGCTGATTAAGGTTCAAAATGCCGACAAACTGGTCGCCGGCAGAATAGTGTAGACTAATTTATTTAACATACGGATTGTCCAGTTGGCATAAATCAACGTACCTTATGGTAATTGACATTTATATTTATTGAACATACTTGGAATGTGACTGGCAGAAATGGTTGAATATATCGACACTAATATTTATTCAACAGGGTAAAATGTCGGCACATTAATGTTAATTAAACATGGTTAAATGTAACAAATTTATTGAACATGGTTGAAATGTCGACACACTAAGATTTATGAACATGTTTAAAATGTCGACTACACATCGTCGAAAATGCCGACAAAGAGGTTGTCAGCAGGGTACTATGTAAACTTATTTTATCATTGTATTTAGTAAACTTGCTGATATTTGACATACTGGTCGAAATGTACCACTATGTAGTCAGAACAGAAATTAGATGCATTAGATTTATTTATACTAGAACATGCTAAGCTAGCGCACATGTTAAGGTTAATTTTATTTCGTATAAATTGTACATGTAAATGATTGCATGTATTAAACACGTCAAGATTCAAAGGTTAAAATGCCGACACACTTGTCGTGAGGACTTTATCTTATTTAAGATTTGTTGACTAAGTAATGACCTTATCAGTAAAGGTCAGCAAAGTTTAGACTTTAGCTTTAATTTTCTTTATTGTAAATTTATTGCGTTAAAACACTTGTCGAAGAGGCTGTCACACTTGTCGTTCTGATAGTTTAGAATATTTAAATTTACATTTAATGAACATTCTGATTTTGATTTACACTGTTCTGCCGAAACATTTGTCGTCGGCAGAATAGTAACACTTTACATTTATTTAACATGCTGATTAGCAATCTCGTCGAAACTCTAGGCTCGCAAATGATTATTTTATTTATTGAACATGGTGATAAGTATACATACTGGCCGAAAATGTCGTCACACTAGTTGTCGGCAGGGTTGTTATGATGTAAGGCTCTAAATCTTATTAATAAAATATGCTGACTAATGTACTGGCACAAATGTCGCCGGCAGGGTAGTTTAGACTAGTTATTACATACTTATTGGGAAACATGCTACGAAACCTTAGTAATGATAAGGTCTGTTATACTGATTAGTTCAAAATGCCGACAAACTGGTCGTCGGCAGAAAGTACTAATTTATTAAATATTTACTTGTTCATTTATTGAAAAGTACCCTGTCCATACTTAGTCAATACTAATTGAGTTTAAACTTTATTAACATCGGTTAGATATGTTGACACACTTAAAATTACCAAATATGGTTCAAAAATGTCGACACACTTGTGTTCTATTGACCATGGTTAAATTCACACACTTACATTTAATAAATATGGTTGAAATTTGCACACTAATATTATTACTGGTCGAAAATGCCGTCTCAATAGTAGTCGGCAGGGTTATTTGATTCCGATCAAAGCGGTTGTCAGCAGGGTACTTTAGATAAAATTATTTTATTCATTTACAGTGGATACATGCTGGTAACGAAACATGCGAATCAGTTTAGATATATTTGATTTACATTATTTTCATTTAGTACTAAGAACAGGCTTGATGTGCTTGGACACATGTCGTCAACAGGGTTGATAGATAAATTTATTTCGTGTAAAATGTACTTGTAAATGTACATCACATGTATAAAACATGCTGATTAAGATTGATTTAGAAGCTTGTTGAAAATGTCGACATACTTGTCGTCGGCATGATATTAAAGCTTATTTTAGATTTGTTGAGCATACTGATAATGGCCTTATCTAGTCAAAAAGGTTAACAAAGTTTAGTTTTAAAGGTTAGAATTTTAGGCTTTCTTTCCTTTACTCGTACATGTTGATTGTGATTGACACCAGCCGAAAAGGCTGTCACATTTGTCGTCGGCTAGAATAGTTTGAATTCCAGGTACTTAATTTACATTTAACATGCTGATTATGATTTAGTCTGGTCGAAACACGCCGAAACAGTTGTCGTTAGCAGGGTACTTTAGGCTAATTTTTATTTTATTTATTGAACATGGCGATAGAAATACATACATGGTCAGCAAGGAATGTTGACATTCGAGTTGTCGACAGAGTTGTTATGGAAAATGCTAGATATAATAGCACTAAATTTACATATTGATAAAACATGCTGACTCAATTTAGTGGCGCAGAGTATCGTCGGCATAGTTAGTTTTCATTATTAGAGAACATGCTGATTGTGATTATCGAAACCTTAGACTATATTTCGAAGGATGTTTAAGGTTCAAATAAGCCGACAACTTACATACAACAAAAAGTATGTTAATACCAATTAATTTAACAGGTACGACACACACTAATATTTATTGGACAGGTTGAAATGTCGAGACCTAATATTTATTGAACATGTTAAATGTTACACACTAATATTTATTAAGAATCACCTGGTTTAAAATTTCGACACACTTGTCGTGGCAGCATGACTTAAAGCTTATTTTAGATTTGTTGAACATACTGATACTAATTCTTACCTGGTCAAAAAGGTCAACAAAGTTTAGTTTAGACAGGGTTATTAAGACCTGTTTACTTTCCTTTACTTGTAAAAAAGTTGAATGTGATTAAGCACTTGTCGTCGACAAGGTACTCTTGTTGTAAGCTAACATTAATTTAAAAACTGCTGATTTTGATTTTCACCTGGTTAAACATGCCGAAACATTCGTCGTCGGAAGAATAGTTTAAGACTAAAAATTTATTTTACATGCTGATTATGATTCAGTCTCGTAGAAAATGCCGACAAAATGGTCGTCATCAGGGTACTTTAGGACAATTTATTTTCTTATTTATAGAACATGGTGATAACTATACACACTTGTCTAAAATGTCGACACACTAGTTGTTGGCAGAGTTATTAAGATATATCAGACTTTAAACATGTATAAATACTGGCACACATGTCGTCAGCAGTTGTTTGACATTACTTACTTTTGTAAACTATAAAATCCGCTATCGAAATGCCGACTTACAAGTCGTCGGCAAGAAATTGCAAACATTCACTTTTTTTTGTTTAAGCCGTATAAGTTGGTAAACAGGCCGCGACAGTTGTGTCGGCAGGGTAGTTAAGACTTTGTACATAGCATATGTTAGACATGTTGATTAAGAATCGCCCGGTTTAAAATTTCGACAAACTTGCGGTCATGACTTATATACTTTACATTAATAAACATGCTAGTTTTGATTCATACTGGTTGAAAAGCCGACTCATAGGTGGAACAGGGTTACTTTAGTCCTGGTTACTTACAATTGAAAAAGCAAATAACGCATTTGTGGTCGGTAGGGTAGTTTAGACGAACTTACTTTACATTAAAATGAACATGCTGATTTTGATTCACACTGATCAAACATGCCGAAACATTTGTCGTTGACAGGATAGTTAAGACAACATTTATTTAACATGCTGATTATGATGTAGTCTCGTCGAAAATACCGACAAAGTGGTCATCAGCAGGATACTTAGACTAATTTATGTTATATTTATTGGACATGCTGATACAACAGTTTAGTTTACTTTAGGCAGAATTTATACATGTAATTGAACAAGCCGACTTGTAATACATAATTGTACTAGTACTCCTCATGCAGATTTACTCTGGTCGAAAAGTCCAACACACTTTGTTGGTAAGCAAAATTGGTAGGTGCAACACACTTTGTTGGTTAGCAAAATTGGAAGGTGCAACACACTTTGTTGGTAAGCAAAATTGGTGGGTGCAACACACTTTGTTGGTAAGTAAAGTTGGGAGGGGCATCACACTTTGTTGGTAAGCAAAACTGGGAGGTGCAACACACTTTGTTGGTAGGCAAAATTGGTAGGTGCAACACACTTTGTTGGTAAGCAAAACTGGTAGGTGCAACACTCTTTGTTGGTAAGCAAATTTGGTAGGTTCATCACACTTTGTTGGTAAGCAAAGTTGGTAGGTGCAACACACTTTGTTGGTAAGCAAAGTTGGTAGGTGCAACACACTTTGTTGGTAAGCAAAATTGGAAGGTGCAACACACTTTGTTGGTAAGCAAAATTGGAAGGTGCAAACACTTTGTTGGTAAGCAAAATTGGTAGGTGCAACACTCTTTGTTAGTAAGCAAAATTGATAGGTACAACACACTTTGTTGGTAAGCAAAGTTGGTAGGTGCAACACACTTTGTTGTGTAAGCAAAGATGGTTTACTGTTTTTGGTAGACTTGTATACTTTGTTGGTAGACTTTTATAATTTGTTGGTAGACTTATATAATTTGTTACTAAACATATATTACATTGTACATTGTATATGCTGTTTATGATTCATACTAGCCGAATATGCCCAGATAGTAGAGACTAGTCGTCGGAAAGGTATTTAAGACTTATTCATTTAAAACATATTGATTGAACATACTGATTAAGGTCGACTTTGACTGAAAAAACCCACATACTAGTCTTTGCAATGTACATGTCATTACATTAATTACAGATGCTTCTGAATGTGCAGACTATTCCTTTGTAGAACGTACAATAGAAGTTTGGCACCGAATCAACAGACTGCCACTTGACAGAATAGATCACACTGTAGCACTTGAATCACGATCTACACTGGCCCCGAAGAATGGCTTGGTCGCCACCACCAGGTTCGTTATAGCTTACTTACTTTGCACTGATCATATTTATACTGGTCACAAAGGTAGAACCACTTGACGTCGGCAAAGTAAGTGTTAAATCACCTCTGTTGTTATATTGAATAATTTATTTTAAATATAGCATATATGTTTAAAAGATGTTTTAGAATGAAAACAATGATGTACTGTTATAAAATGATTCAAATTTACAGATAGAGAATAGTCTTTTGTAAAACATACAACGATTTTGGTAACGAATCAACCGATTACCACCTGACGGACGGATATGCAAGCTGATCATGGTCTTCAATGCAGGGGAAGACGGCTATTTCGATTTGAGCACCATTTATATATTCTGGAGTTGTTCAGCTGCAAATGTATATACATGTTTAACCAGATTTCTTATAAATAGTTACAGTTCAAAAACATATAAACGTTGTTTTTTGTTACAAGAAAAATAAATGTGTCCGTTTTCAAAAGTGGAAAAGGCGAACTGTTATGAAAAATGATACAAGTTTACAGGAACATCAGTACTGATAGCTACCTGACGACACGGATAGGCAAGCTGATCATAGTGTACACTGATGGCTAACAACTACAGAATACAACAGAATTTTGGAAGCTAGTCAACTTATTGCCACCTGGCGACTCAAGAGAGTCTACATTGGTTGCGAAGGACTGCTTTGTCGCCTCCACCAGGTTTGTAATAACTTATTTTGCAACGATTTATCACATGATTATGGTCTGCCCTGGTGGCAAAGGCAGAGGCACTTGTCAGCGGCATGGTAGTTTCGAACTAGTTTGCATCAACTGTATAGTCTTGTTATAGTCGCACTAGTCGCAAAGAGCTCACTTCCAGCCAGCTGAGAAAATGTTAAGTTATATAATTGGCTAGCTACAGATTCGACTGTATAAACACGTTTAACCATACTTTCTGTGAGTAATTACAGTTCACATTGTACATGTAATTAATTGAATCTGCTATATTTATGACAAGAAAAAATAAAAAGTTTTCAAATGTATGAAAGATGTATTATTATAATAAATGCATTCGTTTGTGATTCTTACAACAGAACAGTGATGGTGAATCTACCGGACGACACGGGTATGCAAAGTGATCATGATCTGCACTGGTAGCGAAGGACGGCTGTGTCGCCTGAATCAAGTTTGTTTATCATTTATTTAAACTGAATAGGCTGATAATGGTCATGCTGGCCGCAAAGATGGAGTCACTTGTCATCAACAGATTAAATGGTTATATCGTTGGCTAGTTGCAGTGCCGGCTGTAGTACAACGTTTAATCAGTTTTTCTGTTACTATGTACTTTTCAAAGACATTTTAATACTTATTACAAGAAAAATGAAAACAACATTTCTAAAAATGATAAGGACGTAGTGTTATGACATAATGCAAGCTTTCAGGTACAGTGTATTCGCTTATGACACGTACAACAGAATTGGGTAGCGAATCAACCGATTGCAAACTGACGACACCCGGATGTTCAAGCTGATCCTGATCTACACTGGTGGCGAGGACAGACTCACTTGACACCATCGGTAAATTATGAATGTTTATGATCTTATTTTTTAAAGGATGTAATATTATATTCCTTCAGAATTATGGTAATGTTTCAACCGATTTTCGCCTGTCAACATGTGCAAGATGATCATAGTCTGCACTTTTCGAAGGCAGACTCCTTGACATCAGAAAAAAAGTTCAATTTTTATTAATTTATTTTTAATCAACTCAAAAGGATGTAAGAATTATGATAATGATTCAACCGAATCCCGCCTGGCACGTGCAAGATGATCATAGTCTACACTTGTCACGAAGATACACTTATTGGTCGCTCGTGGGCTAGTTTAAAAGTTGCTTATTTGGCACCAGATGAAAAGAATAAACTGTTGTTAAAATAAGATGTGCTTACAAGTTAGTATAGAATAATTATTCGTTTGCTTATCTAGAAACAGAACAATGGTACTGATGCAGGAGAATGTTGCCTGACAACATCGATTTGCTGATCATGGTCTACACTTGCTTTGAAAAGAGACTCATTTGTTTTGCTAACAGTTTATGGGTAAGTAACCACTTTTTTAATCTTGTGGCAAAACATTGTCATTGGATCTAATAGATGTAAAAGAAAGACCAGCGTTAGTCATGTAATCTTCCTTCTATTATATATGCACAGAATAAATTGGGGGTGTTGAGGTGTGTCGCCGTCGGCCCACGGGGTCCGGGGGGACCGTACCTCCTCATATGACACCAGTACTAGTTTTTCCAGGAAGCGGGCTCTTAGAGTGACTCGATAAGCTTCAAGCTTTCTTCATAGTCGAGCTAAAATAAATTAGTATAAACTAAACTAATAAATAAATGTATCGTAAAATATTCCTATGGTACATAAGAAATTCAAAATTTAAAGAATACGGAGGTGCATTTCCTAACCGAAATGGACAATTCCAGCATTTTCCTTTTTTCTTTTGAGGAATTTCAAGATCTGTCCGCTTTTGTTTACTCATCCTTTCATAAAAGTATTTATATTTGTTGGAAATCTGTAAAAAAAAAAACCTCAATACAACAATGTTTTGTCCCTACAGATGGCTACATGTATGCCGGAGTCTACGGAAGATGATACAATGATTCGTGCAATGCCACAGCTTTCCATGTAAAGACTATATAAAGGAAAGTATTTGCCGTTTCTGGTAGGTATATTTATGAGCTTACCTGCCTCTTTTGTGGAGAATAGTTAAATGTGCTGTAATATATTCCCTGATGTCAGTTTACTTCTCATTCTTGTACCACAGTTCTAACTTGGTTATTTTAAAACAGAATAATTCTACGTTCCTTAAAAATTGTTTTCTTTTCCTCGCACATTTTCCTAAGGCTGAAGATATTGGTATGTGCTTCGTGTCGCACCATTTTCTAATATGTTTTCTTTTCTTTGCAGATCACTAGACCAAGTACTTCAGAAAAAGATGTGGGTATTTGCGTCGTGTCGAGCCGTTTTCTTCATATATTGTACATGTTTTTTTTTCTCCATTTTTCCTAATATGTATCACTGTTTTCCTTATAGATGACTTAGCCGATGAATACAGAAGCAGACAGTGCAGCGCCGTTTTCCTTATACATTGTATATGTTTATGTTTTTCTTTAACCTAATATATGTCATTCTTCTCCTTATAGATGGCTTGGCCGAAGAATACAGAAGAAGACATTCGTATTCGCGTCGTGTCGCGCCGTTTCCCTAATGATATGTGATTTTTTTCCGTAGATTGTTTTACCGAGAGAGAACAGAAGCAGACCAGTGCAACGCCGTTTTCCTAATATATTGGTTATGTTTTTCTTTTATCTCTTATACGTTAATCTTCTCCTTATAGATAGCTTGGCCGGAGAATACAGAAGAAGACATCCGTATTCGCGTCGTGTCGCGCCGTTTCCCTAATATATATTTTTTTTTCCTTGTAGATTGCTTTGCCGAAGAGTACAGAAGCAAACTGTTTATTTTGGTATTTTCAACCCTAATTGAAATTTCTTCTTTCCGTTGGCTGGCCGAGAACTACAGAAGAAGACCGGCATTTTCGTCTAATTACATTGTAGTATAGCTGTGTTTTTTTTTCCCTTGCAGATGGCTTTGTCAAAGACATTAGAGACATGAAATGAGGACATCCGTAATGAAGACATCTGGTATTCTCGTCTAGCCAGGCCGTTTTCTAGGGCAAAGGATTACAGAAGACACCCTTGCATTCAAGTATGTATTCCGACCATTGCAATGGTTTCTGCATTGTAATAAATTGATACGTTTTGTAGGTAAACACAGATTTCCCGAGGGCAGGTGTATTCATGGTCGGTGTCATCGAGGCGGATTCAGATTGTCGTCTTATGTTCAGCACGAGGAATCTACTAAAACCCTGATGGTGTGAAGAAGATGACGAAACCGTTTGCTCACTACAGAGTTAACAAGTTCGTGAAGAAAGCAAGACCTTGCTAATGTCCGAATCTAATCGTTCTGAGGTAAATATAATCAATGTACAAAATTTTATTACTTATGTGAATCTGATCGAAACCTGCCGAGAGCTTGTACAACAAAGCTCGATACCAGTTACCCATGTGAAGTTTCATTCAAATCTGGCAAAGCGTTTTGAAGATGAAGCGCACACAAGATTGTGTCTGCAGAGTATAAACCACCTTACAACTTTGTTATTGCATGGGTATAATAATAATGATAATAATAACAATTATTGAAACAAATACTTATGTAATAACTAGTATTTAATCTCGGAAAGATGTACATTGTAACAGCAAACGTAAGCCCATGCGAGCGGCGAACTTAAGATGTTGCCGTATGGTGGCCTTACTGTAGGAGGAAGCTGGAGAACCCGGAGAAAACCCACTGACTAACAACCTAGATATGGGATCGAACTGTAGTTGTACTGATGAGAAGTGAGTGCGTAATCCATTTCGCTTTCAGGACAGTCACTATTTATATATTTTCAAACATCCTATAAAGCTTTTTGGCTTCTTTAGACATGTATTTAAGTTCTATTGAAAAAATGGAACAATAATAAGTTGCATTATATTTGCGTTTCAGGTCCAAAGGCTTATAACGAATACAGAAAGGGAAAGTCAACTCGCAGAATGGTTGATGGTAGATTATGAATCAAGTAAATACACACTATTTCTTGTTTATAAACACTGGTATCGCACCAAACGGCCCCTAGTTAAAAAGAACCCCTGTAAGGATTCGAACAACGACCCGTACCCCGCCATTTCAAAGGTGGATGCCTGCACAAGTAGACCAAAGCAGACAATACATATTCATAATGCTCTTTTAACCCAAACCTAGCTAAATTTTCAAAACGGATTTTTAAAAGAAAAACGCCAGTCATTGCAAAGCACATATATCATAACTAGTTCTTGGGTTTGCTCACATTGAACAGAAAGTCACGTGTCAGAACATGACGTCACGGTTGATCATGATCTACACTGGTTGAAAAGTCAGAATTGTTTTACCACCTGCAGCGTGAGAGTAACTTACTACATGTATGCCATTCGAAAATATTTTCTTCAGTTTAAAACTTATACTGTCCGGCTGCGTCTTTTGCTTTAAGTTATTTCCTTTAAAGTTTTAATTTAATATTTAAAAGCTATCCGTATTGATATTTACCGTATTAACATGCCAACTACATGTACGTATATTTTTCTTTATTGCTGACTATCAGTAGTCGGTTTGTCTATTTTTATATTTTCAGAACTTGATATTTTGGATTGAAGGATATACAGTATCCACACAGCATGGCAATTGAAGTGTACAGCAAAGATAGACAGTTTTGGCTTCCATTACGTGAAATTACAACATTTTTATGATTACCTGTTTTATGTGCTGCCAAGTAAATGAACCGGGTACGCTGAAGTACAATAGACTTTGACTGATAGCGGTCATCAGTTTTTTCTGGTGCTGATTTATTGGAATAAAATAGTGTTAAAGATGAGAACTGCTTGAATTCGCCGCAAATGAACAAAAGTGCTTGATTAACTATAAACAGTTTTGACGTGTATCGTGACTATGCCGAGGGACGTGAACGAAAAAGTTCTTCATAGAGGCACTGTAGCTTGCATTTATATTGGACGAAAGAGTTTCATGTTTTAATGCTAAATGTTAGATTTATGAATATTGTTTATTTTTATGTTCCGGATCTTACTTTTAAAGGTCAACAGTTAGCCTACTTTGAATGTTAAGCGCACACTTTAAACTAAAAAAAATTATTTACCAAGATAGATGCGGGCAAAATGGACCATTTTAGAACTTAATGTTTGATTTTTGAGTGTCGTATTATTTTATGTTCCGGGTCTTAGTTTTAAAGGCCAATGATCACTTTTGATGTTACACGCATTAACATTAAATTCATTTTTGGTTTCATTGATAAAATTTTGTTTAAATTAGTATATTGTAATGCATTCTTTTTAATTAAGCAGTTGTAAATTCTAAAAATGGATATTTTTATCTTTGGTTTCGTATCATCACATTTTTATATATATTTTTTTTATAAATTTCATACGATAAAAATGTCAAAATGCATGTTAAAAGCTCACGTTCGATCATTTAACAAAATTCGTTTAAACATGTAACCAATAGAAATAATCCTACATTTAGACACTGGTTAGACGTATTTTTGAAAAAATAAAGACAGCTCTTTTTCATATCAGGCTTTTTTATTTTTTTTGAAAAATAACAAATGATTATTGCAATAATATATACTATACCAAAGTTGCTCACAAAGTTGATAACATAAATACTCCTTGAGATATACATGTAATATACATACAAATAAAAAATATTATAACAATAATACATTTTAGTATTAATGAAATGTCTATATTATATTGTGTAATCATAATATATAACTTAGTCTACGGTTTGACTTTACATAAAATGTAAAGGCCAGGATACGCTTCCGTAGAATGTTATTTCCGTACAAATATTTTTTAAGTTTCATATTTCAGATCTTAGTATTATCCATCATCTTGTATGTGTTTCTTTAATATCTGGATGTCAACTTTGCTACTAGTTTTTTCAGAAACTCTGTTTGTTAACTTGTTAAATTTTGGATTTTACATGATCACAGTTTCATTTATTAAATCGAAACGGTGTTTGCAGTTTCGAGAATATGGCATAGTCTTTGACCGTTTATTCTGTTTCTTTTATATACGTCGCCATTCTTTGACATAACCAAACATTATAAAGAGGGTCAGTATACACTTCCGTAGTATGTTACAATGTCACTTGCTCAGAAGGTTGTAGGTTATGCAGTTTAAAATAGAGTATATGTTAATAACAGTGATAACAATAACAATAACAGCAATAATAATAACATTAATAATAAGAATAACAATAATTATAACAATAATAATAACAATAATTATATACTGTAAACCATGTGAGAAATTTTCACTGTAGATTTCATCGCAGACAGTTTTATTTGCTTCAAGATTTCCATGTCCTTTTTGTAGTTTGTTAATATGATAAGGCAACATTACATATTAAATCGGTATTACACGAACACATTATTAGCAAAAGAATTCATTGGTTTACAGTATCTATTCATTCTGTATTTTAAACTCCGTCGGCCATCCACCTGTTGAGTAATCGACATTGACGCTGAGGGCTAGTACAACTGTTAGATGCTGATACGTAAGAGAAACAGGGACGACAGTCAATGAAAATGCCATGTACTTTAATATCGCAAATACTTTAGCGCGCTATTATAGATTAAGTTAAAGATACACGTAGACATAGCTGTTAAGTCGAGCATGTGTAAAAACACCAGCTACAAATAAAGTCAAGCAAAGCGTTCATCTTTGCATCACTCAAATTCGATCAATGGACATAAAAGTATCTGTTTTAAATTCAGCACAGTAGTTTTTCAAAATGAAATTGTGGGGGAAAAAAGAAATGCTGTATAGCAATAACTGAAATAGATACGAAAAAAGTATAAGGCAACATCGTTTTTTTATGATAGATGTAAATTGTACAGAACAGAACACAGTTCTATCATTACTCTATCAGGAAATTTTTAATCCTTTACGAGTAAATCTAACGTGGTCATTGGTCTTTAAAAATATTTAGTTTTTTTAATACCTTTTAAGTGTCATATATACATCATGATTTGTAGTTTTTAAATCAGACAGAAGGTGAAATAAGCTGAGGATATACATGTACTGTACTTAAAACATTTGGTACTTAGTTTAGCCCAGTCTCACATTGTCAGTTTGTCAATTCTGTAACAGTTTTACTTCATAACGTTTAATGATGACCGAGGGTTACAAATTAGTAAAAATTAATTTTAACAATTAAAAGATACGGAACGAACATAAGATTATTGGTTTTCTACGTAACTACAGTTTTTCGTGATACATGAAGTAGCAGTATAATAGTAAAATAATTAACAAAATAGTTAACGAAATAAGACGTGGCTTCTACTTTAGCGGGAATTTACATTAAAAATCCCCTAGAAACTTTAAATTTACCCTTATGAATGGGACATTCTTAGGTAACTTATTATTATCATAGTGGGAGAGTTGCTTTCTTTATTGTTATTAATTATGAAACAGATTGACGTTTAAGAATTAAATATAAATTTGGCGTTTCCAATGCAAGTCAGTCATATATCTGCATAGGCTACACTTTGTTCAACAGTCACTGGGAGGTATGAAAAAAAGTCTACCTGATATCAGAATGTGTCCAGTGTTAAAGAGGCACTCCCTAAAACTAGTATCAAATTAAATAACTTCAAAAGCATAAATAATAGAATATTTGCAAGTTTTATTACTTAATCGAAAAGTTTAAGCTTTACATTCCGGTTATTATCGGTAAAAGCATCGTTTTAAACTTATCTTGCATTACTGTAAAACATTCAATAATCTATATAAAATAGTTGTACAATTAATGGGCTGATAGCGATTTATTACAGGAGTTAATAGCATAGTTAATAAAAGGGAGGAGTTTCATGATTCTACACTACATGTACATGTATAATTAGTAGGATTAAAGTGCGTTTGCAGATTCTTTAGTAATATTAATTTCCATGTAGAAATCACTGCCTTATGTCTTCTTTTATAATGGGCCCTTTGAAGGTTAATGTCACCTTAAGATAAAGGCTCGCAAATGAAAATATATGTCATTTTTGCAATCATTTTGCTTCAGATTCAATTATCTTACTTAAATTTTGAATTTTTTACCTTGTGTATGTAATTTAACCACACTTAAACAAGCCAGGAAAAACTTGTGATAAAATAATACTATTGATATTATATAGATTTACGAGTAAAATTATTTTTGTATTATATTGTATTACAGTGAATAAAATGTTTCTTTTAATGTGTTCATTTAACACAAGGATGAGTTGCTTACAAGTTCCTCCTAGGTCTGACCGTCGGGAGATAACTGCTTTATTATACGGATAATAAAACAACCTCAATGTGCCCTTTTTTCATTTTTTTAAGGTCATTTTAATGGCTGAACAGTAAGCAACTGAAAATTTGAATATATTCACAAAGCAACTACTGAACAGGCATATATAACTGGGTATAACATCGTACAATTCTTTTTTGAAAGAACTGGTATTCGAATTTTACTGGTATTAATGTCTGTAAAATTAAATACAATGTAGTGTAAATAACACATTTTATTAATAAATGACTTTGAACATGCTATATATTTGTGAATGATTTGTTAGACATATTAATAAGCTGGAATTCACAATATTTAAATGCCCAATCACAGTAACCTTCCTTTGTTTTGATGACGCCATTTGCAAAATTAAGGGGAGGTCACTCTAATCGACTTAATTTGAAGTAAACCACAGTTACTTCCCTTTATTCCAATGACGCCATTTGCAAAATTCAGGGGAGGTCACTCTTACTGACTTAATTTTTAGTAAATCAAAGTTATCTCCCTTTGTCCCCATGACGCCATTTGCAAAATTCAGGGAGGTCACTCTTACCGACTTAATTTTAAGTGAATCACAGTTATCTCCCTTTGTCCCCATGACGCCATTTGCAAAATTCAGGGGAGGTCATACTTACCGACTTAATTTTAGGTGAATCACAGTTATCTCCCTTCGTCCTCATGACGCCATTTTCAAAATTCAGGGGAGGTCACTTTAACCGACTTATTTTTTAGTCAATCACAGTTATCTCCCATTTGTCCCCATGACGCCATTTGCAAAATTCAGGGGAGGTCACTCTTACCGACTTAATTTAAAGTGAATCACAGTTATCTCCCTTTTGAGGGGAGGTCACTCTTATCGACTTTATTTAAAGTGAATCACAGTTATCTCCCTTTTGAGGGGAGGTCACTCTTATCGACTTAATTTTAAGTGAATCACAGTTATCTCCCTTTGTCCTCATGACGCCATTTGCAAAATTGAGGGGAGGTCACTCTAACCGACTTAATTTTTAGTCAATCACAGTTATCTCCCTTTGTCCCCATGACTCCATTTGCAAAATTGAGGGGAGGTCACTCTAATCGACTTAATTTTTAGTCAATCACAGTTATCTCCCTTTGTCCCCATGACGCCATTTTCAAAATTCAGGGGAGGTCACTCTTACCGACTTAATTTTAAGTGAATCACAGTTGTCTCCCTTTGTCCCCATGACGCCATTTGCAAAATTGAGGGGAGGTCACTCTTACCGACTTAATTTTAAGTGAATCACAGTTATGTCCCTTTGTCCTCATGACGCCATTTGCAAAATCCAAGGGAGGTCACTCTTACCGACTTAATTTTTAGTCAATCACCGTTATCTCCCTTTGTCCCCATGACACCATTTGCAAAATTTAGGGGAGGTCACTCTAACCGACTTAATTTTAAGTCAATCACAGTTATCTCCCTTTGTCCTCATGACGCCATTTGCAAAATTGAGGGGAGGTCACTCTAACCGACTTAATTTTTAGTCAATCACAGTTATCTCCCTTTGTCCTCATGACGCCATTTGCAAAATTGAGGGGAGGTCACTCTAACCGACTTAATTTTTAGTCAATCACAGTTATCTCCCTTTGTCCTCATGACGCCATTTGCAAAATTCAGGGGAGGTCACTCTTACCGACTTAATTTTAAGTGAATCACAGTTATCTCCCTTTGTCCCAATGACGCCATTTGCAAAATTGAGGGGAGGTCACTCTAATCGACTTAATTTTTAGTCAATCACAGTTATCTCCCTTTGTCCCCATGACGCCATTTTCAAAATTCAGGGGAGGTCACTCTTACCGACTTAATTTTAAGTGAATCACAGTTGTCTCCCTTTGTCCCCATCACGCCATTTGCAAAATTGAGGGGAGGTCACTCTTACCGACTTAATTTTAAGTGAATCACAGTTATGTCCCTTTGTCCTCGTGACGCCATTTGCAAAATCCAAGGGAGGTCACTTTTACCGACTTAATTTTTAGTCAGTCACCGTTATCTCCCTTTGTCCCCATGACGCCATTTGCAAAATTTAGGGGAGGTCACTCCAACCGACTTAATTTTAAGTCAATCACAGTTATCTCCCTTTGTCCCCATGACGCCATTTGCAAAATTGAGGGGAGGTCACTCTAACCGACTTAATTTTTAGTCAATCACAGTTATCTCCCTTTGTCCTCATGACGCCATTTGCAAAATTGAGGGGAGGTCACTCTAACCGACTTAATTTTTAGTCAATCACAGTTATCTCCCTTTGTCCTCATGACGCCATTTGCAAAATTGAGGGGAGGTCACTCTAACCGACTTAATTTTTAGTCAATCACAGTTATCTCCCTTTGTCCTCATGACGCCATTTGCAAAATTCAGGGGAGGTCACTCTTACCGACTTAATTTTAAGTGAATCACAGTTATCTCCCTTTGTCCCAATGACGCCATTTGCAAAATTCAGGGGAGGTCACTCTTACTGACTTTATTTTAAGTAAATCAAAGTTACCTCCCTTCGTCCTCATACGCCATTTGTTAAATTCATGGGCGGTCACTCTAACAGACTAAATTTTAAGGAAATACAGTTTTCTCCCTTTGTCCTCATGACGCCATTTGCAAAATTCAGGGGAGGCCACTCTAACCGACTTAATTTTTAGTCAATCACAGTTATCTCCCTTTGTCCTCATGACGCCATTTGCAAAATTCAGGGGAGGACACTCTTACCGACTTAATTTTAAGTGAATCACAGTTATCTCCCTTTGTCCTCATGACGCCATTTGCAAAATTGAGGGGAGATCACTCTTATCGACTTAATTTTAAGTGAATCACAGTTATCTCCCTTTGTCCTCATGACATCATTTGCAAAATTCAGGGAAGGTAACTCTTACCGACTTAATCTTTAGTCAGTCACAGTTATCTCCTTTTGTCCCCATTACGCCATTTGCAAAATTCAGGGGAGGTCACTCTTACCGACTTAATTTTAAGTGAATCACGGTTATCTCCCTTTGTCCCAATAACGCCATTTGCAAAATTCAGAGGAGGTCACTCTTACCGACTTAATTTTAATTGAATCAGAGTCATCTCCCTTTTTCCTCATGACGCCATTTGCAAAATTTAGGGGAGGTCACTCTAACCGACTTAATTTTTAGTCAATCACAGTTATCTCCCTTTGTCCCCATGACGCCATTTGCAAAATTGAGGGAGGTCACTCTTATCGACTTAATTTTAAGTGAATCACAGTTATCTGCCTTTGTCATCATGACGCCATTTGCAAAATTCAGGGGAGGTCACTCTTACCGACTTAATTTTAAGTGAATCACAGTTATCTCCCTTTGTCCCAATGACGCCATTTGCAAAATTCAGGAGAGGTCACTCTTACTGACTTTATTTTAAGTAAATCACAGTTATCTCCCTTCGTCCTCATACGCCATTTGTAAAATTCATGGGCGGTCACTCTGACAGACTAAATTTTAAGGAAATACAGTTTTCTCCCTTTATCCTCATGACGCCATTTGCAAAATTCAGGGGAGGCCACTCTAACCGACTTAATTTTAAGTGAATCACAGTTATCTCCCTTTGTCCTCATGACGCCATTTGCAAAATTCAGAGGAGGTCACTCTTACCGACTTAATTTTAAGTGAATCACAGTTATCTCCCTTTGTCCTCATGACGCCATTTGCAAAATTCAAGGGAGGTCACTCTTACCGACTTAATTTTTAGTCAATCACAGTTATCTCCCTTTGTCCCCATGACGCCATTTGCAAAATTCAGGGGAGGTCACTCTTACCGACTTAATTTTAAGTGAATCACAGTTATCTCCCTTTGTCCCAATGACGCCATTTGCAAAATTCAGGGGAGGTCACTCTAACCGACTTTATTTTAAGTAAATGACAGTTACCTCCCTTTGTCCTCATGCGCCCTTTGCAAAATTCATGAGCGGTTACTCTCACAGACTAAGTTTTAAGGAAATACAGTTATCCCCCTTTGTCCGCATGCGCCATTTGCAAAAATTCAGGGGAGGTCACTCTAACCGACTTATTTTAAGTCAATCACAGTTTCTTCCCTTTTTTGTTGCGACGCCATTTGCAAAATTCAGGGGAGGTCACTGTGACCGACCTATTTTCAGTTAATCACAGTTAGCTTCCTTTGTTGTGACGACGCCATTGCAATATTCAGGGGAGGTCACTCTAACCGACTTATTTTAAAGTAAATCACAGTTGCCTCCTTTTTTTGTCATGACGTCATTTCCAAAATTCTGGGGAGGTCTCTCTTACCAACTTAATTTTAAGTAAATCACAGTTACCTTGCCTTATAAAATTGCTGGTCCGCGGTTTGTGTCCCCGACTTGAAATCACAGTTACCTCTTACTGATTGAGGGTCGTGAGTTACAACTTTAAACAGAATGGTGGCTTCGGGAACTGTCAAGGAATTACAATTTATTGAAAAAAAATTCAAAATAATTGATAAGTTACGGCATCAGGACAATTTATAGGGAAGAGTTTTAGAAATTTGAAGGTAAGTATTTTGCTAAAGTAACTCTGTAATAGAGTTTGTATCACGCATTTTTTCGGGAAGTATCGTCCAGTCTATATATCGGAAATTGATAAATGGGTTGCTTGAAACTGCTGCTGTTTTTGTTGCTGTTGAGATGCTGCTGTTAATTGGGGTGCTGATGATGTTGCGGCTGGTGATGAAAATGCTACAAGTGTTGCTTTGGATGTTGTTGTAGCTACGCTGTTGTCTTCCCTATAACGATGCTCCGGTATGTTTCTGCTACTAATGAGGGTACTGCATGCTGTAGCGGGGATACTACAGTTGCTGCTGTGCACGGCTGCTGCTGAAGCTGTTGGAGGTGTTGCTGCTGGCGACACATTGAGTAAACTGGTGTTGGTGTTTGAGGTCCTGCTGCTGCTGAAGTTGCCAGAGGCGTTGCTGCTAGCGACACATTGGGAATTAATGCTGGTGTTTGTGTTTGAAGTCCTCTTGCTGCAGCTGTTGCTAAATATACTACTAGTAGCGACAACTTTGGACTTGTTGCTGCTGATGATGTTCGGGATGCTGCTGCAGCTGTTGCTGCTACTGCTGTAAGAGCGGACGTCGTGTTGTCCAAGAACATGTCATTATATATTGCTGGACTAAAATGAATATTATGACAATGGGAAGATTGGTACCCACAGTTTATTTTGTTGTCTTGAATATGAAGCAAACTTCAGTTCTATTTCATCAAATGAAACAACCAGTTTACCATTTCAATGTATAGAATGTTTCAGGGGTGAACTGTATATTTTTTACGTCGATAACCTTCGCCGGCGATCCACACGGCTGGTAGACAATCTGAAAAATATAATAAATTTGACATGTGGTGCAGTATTTAGGAACTAACCTTGTATTACCCGATCACCGGCTTCTTGCAAAACATGGCCTCAAAACAGTTGTTTGATTAGTAGGTGATGCTTTCACTGTACCGTAAAACTATGACATTAAGTGGCTTCCGATGTGGTTGCCGATGTAACAACCGACTTTACCTGGATGGATACACACACAAAGTGTGACTTGCACATTTACTATTCATGATGATTGCTTGTGCCAAAATATCCAATGTAATCCTTTGCTCCACTGTATGAAATTCATGCAATAGAAAAGTTCAAGTACAAATGAACATAACTCTGCAACATCTTGATGAATACACGTCGTGTACATGATGATTATATGTGCCAATATCTATAGCAATCCTTTGAAAAATGAGGGCGGAGATCGCTCCACGATCTTCAATAGGAATGTACAAGTTCAAAGGGGCATAACTCTTGATTGATGGATACGCAAAGACCATTGAATGTGTTTTGCACATCTATTATTAGAAAACTGAAGGAGGAGCTCACTCCATCACAACTACCTAGTATGCTATGTAAATTCCACCCGATAGAAAAGTTTAAGTTCAAAGGGGCATAACTCTGAAACACATTGATGTATATACGTATATACCTACTACTCATACTTACCCATATTCATTGCAAGCCTTTGAAAAATGAAGGAGGAGTACCTGTTTTATAATAGTGTGACAACCAACCGACCAACCGACCGACAGGGCGATTCCACTATATCCCGTAATCTTCATTTTGTTGGGGGTATTAAGAAATATGTCGCCAGTTTAGACAGTCAAATTAGGCAAACTTTTTTTACTTGATCACAAAATAGAAATAAATTATGTATATGGCGCAACTTAACCCGTCCTTCATTATTTGCTGGTCTTAATTTGCAGTACTACAACATAATCATTAAAGAGTTTACTGATTATTTTCAAAATACATTTTTAATATCCGTTTCACAATTGGCATTATTCTAGGGAAAAGTAATCTTTCAAAACGAAATTACCTCAAAAGAGGTTGTCTTGCACCGCCAAAATGCTGCGTAGACGCCGAGTGAAATTCTTCCGTTTATAAACACTCCCACAGGATCTCCTTGTCGTAGACCTGAACAATGATCAACAACCTGTGAATGAAAAATAGGACTGTTTAAGTTACTCGAAGATTTACCGTCAGTTTCTCCTTACAGGACACCCACTTTAATCACATTTCTTTTAATATGAATTCAAATTATGTTTCTTTTTGTTATGTAAGAAATATTTTTTGCTGAATCATCAAATCACCGAAACGTAATTGATTGTCATAATTTGCGTAAATACGCATTTTAGCGTTGTTACGCCTTCATTTCGCGTTATTTCGCCTTTTTTTTCGCGTTGTAATGCCTTTATTCCGCATAACTACGACTTTCTTCGCATTATTACGACTTTCCTTTACATCATTATAATATGCCTTGTTCTGCGTTACTACGCCTTTTTCGCATTATTAAGTCTTTTTCGCGTTATTACGGGTTTACAATATGTTTTCTCTCAGATGGTCCTAATAGACTTTCGTATATAACCCTAGTCTGTATCATGCGGTATTCTCTCGCATCACACTCATTCGTCTGCGTTGAAGTCTTGCTGTTGGTTAGTGTTGTGTTTGATGACAAAAAAGAATAACTTTGTTTCTTATCTTTTACTATGCAGAAGGTCCTAGCAGAGTCTTGCTGTTTATATAACATGTGACCAGAGAGCTTTTACCTTGAGATCAGCAGAGAACTTTTACCTTGAGATCAGCAGAGAGCTTTTACCTTGAGATCAGCAGAGAACGAATCAAGAACTCCTTGCATCAGTTTAGATAACTTACCTTGTGATCCAGAGAGCTTTTACCTTGAGATCAGCAGAGAACTTTTACCTTGAGATCAGCTGAGAACTTTTACCTTGAGATCAGCAGAGAACTTTTACCTTGAGATCAGCAGAGAACTTTTACCTTGAGATCAGCAGAGAACTTTTACCTTGAGATCAGCAGACCATCTGCGATACTGAGGGCTCGCTGTTTGGCACGCCTCTAGTAGGAGAGCCATGCTGTCACTGTTCGTGTTAGACTGGGTACAAGTCTTGGCAGCCGGGTGAGTCGCTGAGGTCTTGAACACTAAATGGTCGGTGATTATAGTCGAGTCACACCTTGTCGAAGCTGTAATTTGTTTTAAGTCTATCACACAAGGGAGTAAAAACTCTACGTTAAAACGCTGACGAACCAACGATTAGGATCGACGCACTAGTGCATAGTACAATGTTGGAAATTAACAAATAGAGAAATTAAACAATAAAACAAATAAATGTTGGAGTTCTGAGCACACAGGCGACTGTGTAGCATTGTCATGCTAAACGAAAATAAACAAAGCGAGGCAGAACATACAAAGATAAAAATTGAATACAATTTGGTAAGTCTCGAATACTGTATAGCATGACCATGATGCCAACGCTGGTATTCATGTTGCATTAAAGCCTCATTTTCGTTTCGAACTTTGTAACTGGTTTCTTATATTTAAATTGGGAAAAGCAGAGTAAAGGGATAAACATAATTAACATTATTTTATATTTTAAAGGCACGACTGCATGATAGATGTACTATTGATAAAAGTGTATACAGTAAACTCCGTATATAAAGATATAGCGAAATTCACCAACATCTACATCTACGGGGATACTCCCAACAATCAATTTCTGATCATAACTGGGAGGTCGGGGCAGTTGTTAAAAGAAAATGCTATGTTACATGGTACATGATACATGTATTCATGTGTTAAGAGAGTAAAAGTAGTACTATAAACAACTTGGTTAAAAATAAAAACAGGACGATGACATCCATATATGAGTCTAGGCCAGATGTGAAGCACTGAAGATTCACACTGTCCTTGATGTTATAAGGCAAGGCGTTCCAGTATCTGATCCTGCGAGGGAAAAAGGAGTTCAAATTCCGGATATAAGGAACTAATTTAAATTTTTCGGCCCGATTTTTTCTTTTTCTTTATTCGATATGAAAATGCTGTATGGATATAACAAACTCCAGATATAAGGAACACATGTAAATGGTCCCAATGAGTTCGTTATATACAGAGTTTACTGTAGTAGTGTAGTAGAAATGGTAGTGGTACTAGAACATTTTAGTAGTAGCAGTAGCAGTAGAAATATCAGCAGCAGCAACAACAGCTGTAGCATCAACAGTAGTACAAATAGCAGTAGCATTATCAACAGAAGTAGTAATAACAGCAGCAGTAACAGAAGCAGCATTAGTTCCAGCAGCAGACGTGGCAGCAGCAGCAGCAGCAGCAGTAACAGTAGCAACAAAAGTGGTGATAGAAATAGAAGTAAATGGACTAGTACTGTATAAGTATACATGTATATACAGCAGTAGTAACAGAAGTGTATAGAATGGTGTGGAACAAAGCTAGAAGAAGCAGCCGAAGCAGTAGTGGAATCTCTATTTTCTAAATGTTAAAATGTACAACTTACGGATAACGGTTGGTACAGGAACAAGAGTTGTACTAACTGAAAGAAATAAATGCAACCAGTGTAGATCATGATCAGCCTTCACATACGTGTAATTTCATCATATCTGCACTACTTGCTATTCAGTGATTTATCTATCAGTAAACAACGTTTGAAAAGTTAATTCATCTGTCAAAATTGAAATACAAACAAGCTTCAATTTATCTTAATGAAAACTATGAGAGAAATTAATAAATAAATGATCCCTTTTAGTTAAATGAAACAATTAAACGTGGAGTTATGCTCTGCCTTTTATGGCATAAGTAAATGTTAGTTATTATGTTATTTTCTTTCCTTTGAACTCTGCAAAAGAACCTAAATCGCTCGTGATGAATCAAAATATGCCTTGCTTCTTATTACCTGGGCACGGATTCGTGCTACAACTGTGTGTGTCGGAAGCTTGGCCTGGGCACTGGGCCCCATTATTCTTTGGTAGCGGGTTTGTACAGGAACGTGTTCTGGTCATGGTACCCGAGCCACACGTGACGGGGCACGCACTCCAAGTTGTCCAAGTAGTCCAACCTCCATTAACTATAGAAGGGAGAGAAACATTTGAGACTGAGGAATGAAGTGTTCTTATGGAACGCCTAACCTGTACACTTTATGTTTTTCACTGCACATTCTTTACTTTTTTATATCGTATACTTATCACAAATACTTAATACCGCACCAGCTCCACTAACGTACGTGCAGACCTGGAATATAACATGTAGACCTGAACGGACTTCAAGACGTCATTTCTGTTATATTTTTTGTATATTTTTACTACTTTTTATGAAGTATACGACATAACACACTTAATGACTACCTTCTTCAAAAGTCTGCAAAACTATATTTTGGCCGAAACATTAGTCTAAAATTTTTATAGTGTATGCCAGATAAAAAGGAATAAACAAGAAGCTCGTCAAAAAGGGCCTGTGTCGCTCTACTGGTCTGACTGGACTGTTTTGTGAAAATCTTTTGCAATGTTATTAAGGAAAAGCAAACAGAGGTCACTGTGATCTTGACCCACTGACCCCGAAAACTGAAAAGACTATCTACTATCTAAGTACGGCCAATCGTCATATGAAGTTTTAAGACTGTGGATGATATAGATGTCAAGATATTGGGTCGGAAATATTTTCAAAGTTCGGGTCACTATGGCCTTGACCTTTGACACACTGACCCCCCAAAAAGTAAGGATCATACGTAGTAAGACCAATCAATCTATGAATTTTAAAGACTATTGGTCAAATGAATCTCAAGATTTTGAGCGGAGAAAAAATTCAAAGTTTGGGTCACTGTGACCTTGAGCTTTGACACACCGGCCCCAAAAACGATATGATTCCTTTACTTAGTAAGACTAATCATTCTATGAAGTTTGAAGACTGTGGGTCATATAGATCTCAAGATATTGAGCGGAAAACATTTTCAAAGTTTTAGTCACTGTGACTTTGACCTTTAGCCCCTGGCGCTCAAACCAGTAGGGATAATCTACATGTTGCAGTTAACCTTCTGAGCAAGTTTGGTGAAAATTGAATGATAACTGTGATTTGTAGAGCGTTATCAAGGAAATCTAACGGAGGTCACTGTGACCTTGACCTTTGACCCACTTTTTCCCAAAGCAATATGGATCATCAACATGATGCATGAAACCTTCTGAGCAAGTTTGACGAAAGTTGAATGAAAACTGTGACCTGTAAGAGTGTTATAAAGGAAACGCTATCGGAGGTCATTGTGACCTTACCCTTTGACCCACTGACAAAGAAGATATCAAAAGTGATCATCTACAAATTGCAGGGATACTTATATGCAAGCTTCATGAAAGTCAAATGAAAATTGTGACCTGTAGAGCGTTATCAAGGAATATAATCTGCTAAATGTAGGAAGTGCCCCTTTAGATTGTTTTTGGCATACAGCGTAAAGTTCCAATTTTTCAAGTTTACATGTAAACGTATCGAGGTTTTCTTTACGCTTGTCCTGCTGATGGCAAGTAATTCCGTTCTCTTTATAGTCTGATCATGCTCTGCATTGCTATCTATTCAGTTTGTAAATGTTCAATGACCACCACATCAATATACAATCTTGGTAGTGGCCAAATGAAATGCGGGACAAGCCAATTTTATGAAATTTCACGGGATAAGTGTTGTTCTTAAATTTTACTGAGAAAAAGTCACGTGATTAACTCTTACTTGGACAGAGATTCGTATTACAGGCTTTAGTTTCGGATGCTGGACCCGTACACTTGGTTCCGTAGTACTTCGGTGCTGGGTTCGTGCAGGAACGTGCTCTGCTCGTGACTCCTGAGCCACATGTCGCCGTGCACGCGCTCCACGTGTTCCATGTTGTCCAACCGCCATTTACAGAGTCTGTGGAACATGAAAATGATACCAGTAACAACAACAACAACAACAACAACAAAATCCAGCACAATTTCACATATGAACAACGATGTCATATTGTAGATGATTTAGTCCCTTGCTTTCAAGAACAGATGCTTTTGGTGGGGGTTCTTGACCATCCTTTTCAGATGGACTAGTAATGAAAACTAGATAGCCAATATTCTAACATAAAGAGTAAGGCTACATGTAGAAATAAATGATGATCATATTCGAAATTCAGTAGGTCAAGGGTTACTGTACGTAACAGAATAATTTGTTTACCTAATATTGATGAAACTTCAGTGCGGAACATGATGCTGTATTAATTTGTCGACCTGGATCGCTTGTTCACGATATATGATAAATATTTTTGAAGTGCTGACTCTATTTCTATTTGCACTCTACGCTGAGTCAGGTTTAAGAGGTAACAATTAAAGTCCGTCACTTTATTACACGCAGAATACATGTAGAAAAACGCTTATTTGATAAATAAATCTTAATTAAAATAATAATTTAAAAAAAATTCCTACCTTCCTACCTATACACATACCCACTTACAAACTTTCCCAGTTCTTTTTTTTAAAATTACCAGCAAATTATCTTTATTTTGATTGGTTAATGTTTCCGTCTTGACACTCAATTACTCAACGATAACTGTAGTTTGTTGTTGTTGTTGTAGGAGTTAAACGCCCGTTCCAATTGTATTTTGGTCATTTTAACAAGTGGACACTTTACCTAACCATCGCTCCTGGGGTGGGGGGGGGGGGGGGTAATGAACTAGTACTAGACTCCTATCCTTCATAAGAAACTTTCAACTTTCTCACATAAAGGGACAAAGTCGGAAGCAGGACTCGAACCCACATCCCTAAATCTATGAGAGATTACAGTGTTTTCAAGTCAGCGACTCTAACCACCCGACCACGGAGGCGGACTGTAACCAGTAGCCACTAGGCCTCGGAGGCGGACTGTAACACGGAGTTTCCTCAGATCTACGAGTAAACTACATCTAAAATATAAAAGCAAACATACTTAAATGCATCGCATCATTTGGATAGCATTTCGGCTCCGACTCGACGTGTCCTGAAATAAATATCTTGCTTTATTTAAGTATATGCCATGTAAAAAAGAAAATGTTAACATTCATTCTTAATGACTCTAATCATTTTAATCATGGTGGTGAACATCAAAGTTACATCAAAATCCTTCCATGCATGAAGAAGAAATCCTCCGGACAAAGATGTTCTTAAATCTGACCTTTAACCTTTAAGTGTGACCTTGACGTTAGACCCAGGGACCTGGTTCTTGCGCATGACACTCCGTCTCATGGTGGTGAACATTTGTGTTGAGTAATAATAAAATCCCTCGATCCATGGATAAGTTAAATGCCCGGACAAAGTCAACTCGGATTCGGTACGGACGGGCCGCTAAGCTAACCTTGACCTAGGAACTATGGACCCAGTTCTTGTGCATGGCACATTTGGACAACTATATCGAGTTTTCGCAAGCGGCTCGACAAAAACGATCAGAAACTAGGGCACTGGATATTTGGGATGAGAGGGTCCAGGGATCGATCTCCGACTGTGGTTTGGTGTATGTGACCTTCGTTCAACATTGCCTCATTCTGCCTCTGAGACTAAATTCGCCTGGAGTGAGTTCCAACAGCAATTCACCTATTGAAAATTAGAGCTGCTCGCTCTCAGATTTATGTGAAAGTTCTTCAAACTGTCTGAGATTAGCATATTTTAGATTCCAGTATAAATTTCCAATATAAACTATTTCTGTCTTCTTTAAATTATTATACGCTACCAAATTCTTTTGAAATTCTATTAATAAAAAGCATATAGTGTAGCGGTGCCGTAAAACCAAGCTCCCTAACATTTTCAGCAAATTTTCTAAAATTGCTACCTAGATTTTAACTTGTGTTGTTGAGTCTAGCCATTACTTAAAAGTTTATGTGTATCAATTTGGAAAAAAAAATATTTTTTTCTCTGGAAACTGAACAAGCAATTTTAAGAACTTGTTGCGCAATCGAGAATACTCAGAAAAATGTAATATATAGAGGATAATGGTAAGCATGTTATAAGTCACCTGTGGGCCAAAAAAGGGTTATTTTTACGAGTGGCGCAGCCAGGAAAAAATACTACTTTTGGGTTCACTGAATTACGTGATCTTACACCTGCCAACAATTTTTCGTATAAAACTCTATTTTTATTGAGTTTGTTTCTATAAAACATCGAAAATCGCGGGAAACGTCATCAGAAAACATAAAACAAAGACGCATTTAAACGACGTCATGTCGCATGGTCTCCAGCATTAATAACGCTCGGTATTCTTTTTTGACGTAAATCCGGGCTTAAGAACAGTGGGGGAAACAGTGAAAAATAAAAATGGTAATCCACTGTTTCAAAACTGTGGATTATCACTTTTATTTCACTGAGAAAACTCTATAATTCACTGGAAAACATAAAATAAAAAATATGTAAGCACCTGTCAGTCTGGACTTTGTACATGACATTCTGACAACTCCTGCATCTTCTTGGATGTAAACAATCCGCTGATAATTCTAAAAGGTAAGAAATAGCTACATGTATCATGTACATGCAAGTAATTATATACACAATGTAAAAAGCTTATAATTGTTTGTCGTGAAAGTGCAGCAATAATAAAACATTGTGCAAATTGCACATTACTTCTGTGCCAGAAAATAGATACAAACTGACACAGAACAGAACAGAACACAAACGACCGATCTGTAGTTGACGGCAATGCACAGAGCTGGCACAGAACAGCTTGCGAATAAAAGCAAATATAATACAGTAAACTCCGTATATAACGACACGGGATATAGCGACATTCCGGATATAAGCAACACAACTTCTTGGCCCGGTTTTTTTACCTTCTTTATTGCGTATATAAAAATGTTAACATTATGCCGGTATATATAGAACACATTAAGATGGCCCCATGTATTTCGTTATATACGGAGTTTACTAAAGGTTGGTGTTGTTAAAACACAGAAATACGCTGCAAATGTACAGAATAACGAGCAAAGAGAACATCACATAATATAGAAGAACCGTACGGAGCTGAATAAACGCTGTATCAGCAGAAATTTATATTACAATCTCTCAGTACATACAATATATTAATCTTTATTAACGTTACTAATGTATGTTTCCCCTTAAAATATGATTACTCATTTCTGAGGTTTTAAACTTTTCGCGTCTACAAAACTGAAGTATTACAAATGAACATTAACATTAAAGGTAACCGAGATCATAAATTTTCGAATCGGCGTTTTTATTGTTTTTGTTTTTTTTTTTTTGTAATTCGTGCCAAGAAGTAGCGAGTCTCGCAGATACAACACAAGTTAATATAACTGGCTTACGACTTCTTTATTGACGTAGAGACCCGCCATCCATCCTTTCTTTGAATGTAGACCGTTAACCTCTACTAGGCAGTTGGATTCCAGTCCGTCGTGATACAGTGTACTGAACGCCATGTTGTTTGTGTCGTCACACGTGTAAATGGATCGCTCATTGTGAGTAGTGCATATACAGTTACCCGCGCTGCACACGTGCACTGTGTACAGACACAGCAAGGCTAAGAGCTGGTACTTAAACCGCATGACTAAAATTTATAATTAGATATGTGTTAATGGGCATCTAAATCACAAGGGGCACTCCCTATATCTAGCCGATTTAAAGGGGCCCTCCCTATATCTAGCCGATTTGGGCTTATGTTTCTAATATACGGATTTAAAGGGGCACTCCGTATATCTAGCCGATTTAAAGGGGATAAACTTTTTTTTTTTTTTTTTTTTTTTTTTTTTTTTTTTTTGTTTGTGGGGGTTTTTTTTTTTTTTTTGTTTTTTTTTTTTTTTATTAATTAGGGGGAGTTGTTAATTAAAAAAAAAAAAAAAAAAAAAAATAAAAATAAAAAATTATTGTGGTTGGGGGGGGGAAAAATAAAAAAAAAAAAAAAAAAAAAAAAAAATTTTTTTGTATAGAAGAGAAAAATTTTTTTTTTTTTTTTTTTTTATTTAAAAAAAAAAAAAAAAAAAAAAAAAAAACTTTTTTTTTTTTTTTAATTTTTTTTTTTTTCAAAAAAAAGGCCTGGTTCTTTGAAATTCGAGATAACAGAGCATTTAAAGTTATTTAATTTGACACCAGTTATAGGGAGTGCCTCTTTAACAACGCTAATGGTGACTTACAAGCTCTCGATAACTATTTAGTAAATGACCGTTATCTTTTGATTTCCTTGTTTTAAAGCATTTTAACAAAACAAATGTCAACTTTCTCAGACAGATTTGCGGAAGATCAAATCCAGGTCTACAAGAGATTCAAATTTGGTCGATCTGTGTGTGTATACCATCAGCTTTAAGTCTATGTAATACTTATCTTACAATAAATTTCAAAATTAAGCGTGTTCATATGCAGTATAACTTCTCTACAACAACACAAAAGGGAACATCGATTTTTGTTTGGTATGGAGAGGTTGTTGCTCTAGGGAGGTTACTTTGTTAGATATAACTGCTTTGGGAAATAAAACACATGTCTTTGTACAGAGGTTTTTGCTCTTCGGAGTTGTTGACTGTAGCATATTTGGCTTAATTATATTTGTCATTTTCCGGGGAAAAGTGTAGGCACGTGTACATTCTGGCTATTTAGAACTGTTGCATTACATGACTGACAACAATTTCTTGGAAATCAAAGTTAAACATGAAAGTATTACAAAGTGCTCTAAGAAAATAAAAGAAAATACAAGTTGACATGATGTATATAAAAGTAAATCTAATGTAGAATTCTTCGTCAACTTCTGTGTTCAATATGTCTACAGGTGCGTCGACTTCAATCGTTCGCCATAATAAAAAAAATGTACTAGAGGTTTGAATTATGTATACATGCTCTAAAGACTACATAGACATCTACATGTATAATGCTTTAAAAAGCATACAATGTTTTACATCAGTTATCCCAATTTCAAGTACTTTGCGACTTCAAAGATAACTTTCAGCATTGATAATGGCTGCACGTCTGACTTTTGCTAATTGCTATATTCATAAGATATATGCCTAAAAATCAAGACTCGAATTTGAAACCTTGGTTTTCCAACAAGTGTAATATAACTTAGATCAAAGGTCATTGTACTAAGATCAAACATGTGCAGTGTGTTAGTGTTAGTTCGTACACCTGACCTTGGTGCCATATCACACCACATTGTGTTTGTACAGATTTACTCAGCCACGCACCTAAATGCACCTGACATTGGTGCCATATTAAACAACATGGGTTTGTGCTAAACGAGGCCACAGACCTATATACACCACTGATAGCAAAGGTAAAAAAATTATTCAAGTCAAGTTTTCAATTTTGTCTTTATAGCCACAACCTTTAGACATATCAGTTACCCAGTAAATGACAGTGTCATTTCAAATCATTTGTTGAAATATTTTGAATATTGCACTATGTTAGCAATACAAAGTTTTCCGCCTCTGCTCTCTTCATTTTATGTTTAGGTAGACAGCGAATAAAAAGACATGAAAAAATTGTATTTTCTTGTTTACCTTTGGATAAAACAATCTAATATTCGGCATTCCTGCTTCAAATGTATATAAAGACTATTAAAAAATTAACATCTCAAAAAGAAAGGTAATAAAAAGTTTTATTTAAATAGTGTCTATGTAAAATGTTGACATATTCTACGTATGTTTCCTTCAGTAAATAAAACAGCCAGTCTTTGGACGCATGACAAGTTTTACTGAAAATATCATTCAATGCAATGCTATACAATTTTATAAAATAAAACAAGATCTTGCTCCAAAGTATATGGCTGAAAACTTCATTTCACAAACTTCCGTTCATAATTACAAAACCAGATTTTGTGAAAAGGGGTCATATTCTGTGCCCAAAGTAAAAGGATTTTGTAAAAAAATTTCATATACTGAATGCTCATTTTGGTACAATTGTCATAAGCAATAATAATTATCACCATTTTAAGGTTGCCACCAAAACCCATTTTCTTAACTCAATTATATTTTTGTCTGCTTTGAATAGTGTTCTCATTCTTTTGAAAATGTGTCCATTTCGGTAAATTGATATACATTTAAGGACTATGTTATGATGTAGTTTTGAGTTGCATGTGAACGTTACCCTATGTGAGTTTTGAAGAACAGGAACATACCTGGCCAGTTTTGTTTGATAAAATAGATGTCTAACTATGAACAAAGAACATTGATGTAAAAAACAACAACAAAAAAAAAACCCCATTAATTAGAGAAATACCTTTGTTTTTTGAAGTCCATTTTTGGCTCAGGTTTTTACAAAAATACATAGCCTGAACAAACAGAAATGAGTATCACTGTATATTGTAAACATCCTTGTAGATGCAACGAGTCTAAAAGAAGTACCCAACATCAAAATATACGAAATTAAAAGGTTATAATAATTTCCAACAATACCTGCATGTGTATGTTTTACTCAGTCATCACATTAAATTTCAATTAAGATTTAAAATTATTGTACAGTTCCAACCCATATACATATCTTAAAACTTCCACTAAAACCATGCTGATGTAACGTGTACAAACGGATTATATATGAGCAGTAACGATTTACAGCTTTTTAACCACAGATACTCGGGGTTTGAACAGAAAAAATAACTGAAACTTTTTTTCTTAAAAAAACATAGTTTCAATTGTTTTTTCTGTCCAAACCCCGAGTATCTGTGTATTTAACTTGTAGAAGAGTAATAAAAAGCCCAAACAATATACAAGAAGAAATAAAGGCCCTGAATAGGAATCGAACCTTGGCCGCCTTCATGACAACACATTAACAAAACCACTCAAATGTTCTTTCTAAGACTTGTCAAATGTTTTGAAATATTTATAATGATTTAGCGTTACATTACTTCTGCGGGATGGTTATTTTGTAGTTTAATCATTTTTGGGCTGTAATTCTTAATTCCAGTGCAGTTCTTTTCGGTTATTTTATTTGAAGATTTATAAACTTGAAAAGGTTACGTTCACACCGTCCACACATGTTGGTATTCTGTTAACATTATTTTAAACATCATCTATTAATATAATATACAATATATGATAACAATATTTCTAATTGAGTAATAAGCTAAACGCTTTCATAGAAGAAGCCCTTTCCTAATACATGTACATGTATAAATACTTTCATCGATTTTTTACAGTATCAAACAAAATATATGATGCATGCTTGCAGTTTATTCTTTAACTAACAGATAAAAAACACATAAAATGAACTAGATAGGTTTCCAGTTTCGTTATAGTGAAAACTTTGAGATTTATAACAAAAATTTATTATGTATCTATAGATTATATTTTTAAACAGAACTACAACTGTATCACGGCGCATTCGCACTATATATAGCCGGACTTCGCATTTATTGAATAAAGTAGTTTAAAAAAGTAACAAATTAATTAATTAATTAAAGCGGGATTTTTTAATAAGAGAAAGTAAGGATACGTGTTACAGTTGTAACACAGAGAAACCGTTCCGCCGGGCAATAAAGAAATATTATTCAGGGGCCTAAATACGGTATAAAGCATGTACGATACAAAACATAAAAACGCCCGATGATCTGGTAGCGCCCAAGAACTGCTATGAATCCGGTACATATTTGGTTTGCACGTAGCTCTCGCTAACATGCAGCGAGCCAATAAACAAGTTAAAACTTAGTTGACACCCCGAGGTGACCCAAGTTTTTTTGCGTTCGATTCCGTTTACAATTTCATACTAGTATAAACCTCGATTCTCGACCCAGACCGACGTGAATCAAAAGAATGTTAACTTTGTTACTACTGAAATCCACGAATACAGGAGTATTATGTTATGCACTGCGCTGTTGTTAAACTCGTTGCTAGCAAGTAGATTCAAAGATGCTTTTCTTTTATTTCACGACGGTCTTTAGTATTCAAGCGATCAGGATTGTAAAAAAATATGGATACGTAGTGTGTTATTTATATCTAACATATGAATATATATAGTCATGAATAACATCTTTAGAGATTAAAAGCCAATTTTGCACAAAATTTAATAAGTGAAGTCTCTAATAAGTGATTTCAAATGAAAAACGAAAAGAATGTAATGTCTTACCTTACTCGAAATGTCTTATTATTTCGACGTTCCAACGAGGTCAAACATTGATCTTCAAGTTCTAAATTTTTTATCTTGTAGATAACCTTTCCGTACGTTAGCACAGTGATCTTTATAAGGTCATCTTTGACTTCCCTGTCTGACTATGAGACCAGATACGAGCGTCGTTATACAGATTAAGTCTTCGAAGTTTCTCCCGATTCATGGGTTAATTTTATCCAAATTAGTCAATTTTTCTTGAGCCGACTCGGTGAAGTGGAAGCGCGCACATCTCAGGACTGGAGAGTCCCAGGTTCGATCTCAACCAGTGTCAGGTATAAGTAGTGTCCTTAGTCCTTATGCAAGACACACACACACGCGCGCATGCACGCACGCACGCACGCACACATACACACACTCAAATACTTTATTCGAAGGATAGCCTTGTTTTGCAGGTGGTCTTAATTCACAGGAATCTGCCAATTTTTTTAATGGTGCACGGTTTTCTCCCTGCTGGTCTTTATTCGAAAGATGGACTTGTTTTGCAGGTGGTCTTTATTGACGGGAATCTGCCGTAGGGTGGTATTTATGCGCAGGATGGTCTTTATTCACAGGATGGCATTTATTCGCAGGATGACCTTTATTCGCAGGGTTGCATTTATTTACAGGATGGCCTTTATTCGCAGGGGTGCATTTATTTACAGGATGGCCTGTATTCGCAGGGGTGCATTTATTTACAGGATGGCCTTTACTCGGAGGATGGCCTTTATTCGCAGGATGGCATTTATTCGCAATGTGGCATTTATTCGCAGAGAAGCCTTTTTTCGGAGGATCGTCTTTATTTGCATGATGTCATTTATTTGCAGGACGGCCTTTACTCGCAGGATGGCCTTTATTCGCAGAGTGACATTTATTCGCAGGGAGTCCTTTTTCGGAGGTTGGCCTTTATTCGTAGGATGGCCTTTATTCGCAGGATGGTCTTTTTTGGCATCGAAGCATTTATTCACAGTTGGCTTTTATTCGAAGGTGGTCTTTAACCACAGGGTTTCGCAGCGTGGCCTTTACAACTTTTTCTGAGCCTGATATCGTTTGAAACAAAGTCAATGATTCATGATAATAGTATTATTATAATTAATTATGACAATATAATTAACAAGCGCGCCATATTGATCAAATATATGTACACAAAACTGAAAAAAGCAAACGTTGCTAAAGGTTTTTGCATATTCGCCTGAATATTATTGACCAGTACATAACCAGTTTGCCTAACCCATGGTCATATCAACCACAACAACAATGGATAGTCCTTGCATAAAGCTCTATGAAATGTGTTCAATTTACTTCATTATATCCAGAAATCTCGTTGCCATGGTAACAGAAGGGGAAAACTTTTAAAGAGTTGTTCTTTTCAAAATACAAAAGACAGACAGCTTAGATATGTGTCATGTAGCATTGTCTTGTGGAACCCTACAAAAACTTAAGATTGTTACAATCACGACAACTGGGTCAAAATTGAACCCGGCCGGAGGTCACTTGATTTTACATATTAATTCGTGCTCCTATAGGAAACACTTTAAAAATCTTCTCTTCTGAGTCCACAAGTCCCAAAGCTTAGATATTTAGAATGTAGCACGTGATTGATCAAATGTGTTTCTAAAATGGATGAAAATGATCGTAGTTACATATAACTAAAGCAGGATGTTAAGATGAGTTTGTTATTATTTACCGGCTCTGCTTGTTTCTGGAAAGTGTGTACTTGTCAAATTGGAATAACAGATATTTTTTATATAGGCCAAATTTATTCGTGAGCGTTTTACCTTTCTTCCAAGAAACCTTGTTGGTATGATGTTGTTTTCGCTCGCTCTCAGTTGATAATAAATATTAAAAATATATTTTTTTAAAAATGACATTCTAATACATAAATATAAAACTAAAGGCTAGAATCAACAATAGAAGTAATAATCTAGGTAGGAATTTGCAAAAATCGATTGAAAATGCTGGTTTTACGGCACCGCTACACTATATGTTTATATTGGAATTTCTAAAGCGTTTGCAACAATTTATTATTTGGTAGCATTATTATTTCAGATCTACAGATATACTTTACAGGAATTTATACTGGAACCTTTTTATATGATCATATGTTCTAAAATATGTTATTTTCATACAGTTTGAGGAACTTTATTTTTTTACTAAAATCTGAATGCGAGCAGCTTTAAAAAACGTTTGAGGCCCCTTACATCAGGGTAACCCCGTTTATTTTATATATAGTTATTACTCCTTTTTTCAATGTGTAATTATACAGACGCATAGAGTTGAAATAAATACTACAGCAGTTGAAAACTCGACTGTAACGATCTATGAGAAACGATGAGATATGGCCTGGTGACCTAGTTTTTGACCCGAGATGACCTATATTCGACATATATTACATCAATACGCTCATTCTGACTAGGTTTCATGATGATCCAGTGAGAAATCTAACCTCTATGGCATACACATGGTTTAGTGTAGACAGACAGAAGGATGGACAAACGGACGGACGGATGGACAGACGTACTAACAATTTTCTGAGCATAAAAAAATGCAAATATCAACAGAGTTTCCATGTCATGTAAAGAACGTAAGTATATTGACATTTATTTTGCAGGTCAAGGTCATATTTGACAGAGTTATGCCCCTTTTTGTACTTAGATTTTGTCACGAAAACTTAATGTTGGCTATAACTTTGCCATTTCTTAGGATTTCTTCATCAAACTTTCCAATTGTATTGCTTAAGACATAAGGGTCATCATCCTGCCAGATTTTGCTGGTCAAGGTCATATTTGACAGAGTTATGCCCCTTTTTGTACTTAGATTTTGTCACAAAATTATTGGTTATTCTGACAAAGCGTAAGAGGGCAACACAAGTGTTCAACTGAACAACCATCTAGTTTAGGAAAACTGTCGACATTTCATGCAAGGACCTCAGGTACACGGGGTAAGGAATTTTGAAAAAATCAGTCTCTTTTCTTATATACATGTACGCTGTCGCGATTTTTTTTTCGGGTATTATTTTGAAAGTTCCTTACCCCGTGTACCTGTGGCAAGGACAATAACTTTGAATGCTTTGGTAATCTAGCTGAATATCAAACATGGTCAAGACATTTTGATCAGGTCTGTTGTTGTTCTAATTATAAACTTTTCGGATAAGAGATTGTGGATAACACCATCACCTCTTTTGTTATTTCATTTCTCGGTTCTTTGTATTCTTGTTTTTTGTTTTGTTTTCATCTACATGTTTGTCCTACGCTATCTGTAAGGTAAAACAAGTAGAAATATATCAAAACGATGTGACGTGTCAGTTGGTCTTTATCTAAGGTTTTATTACAGTAAATAAATGTTGCACTGGCTTTAGTCCTTGCAGCTCTTTATTAGGATAGGTTTTAACACGCTTTTAACTGCCAATAATAGATGGGGTAAATTTACCTCTCTGAAACATCTTTAAAAAGCCTTAGTAACTTGTTAGATTTATAACTTCGTGCAAAACATTGGTCAAAACATTGGTCTAAAACGATTGATAAAAATAGTAAAACAAACACATTCCCTTAGAGGGTTATAAAAGTTATATAATTTTTACGTCTTCAATGCAATTAGAGTATGCAAAATGTTTAATTTCCCTGCTACTTTCTTCACGGGGTCTGCCACTGGTAGCTGTGATGGTGGATTTACCTAGAATTAAAAAAGGGATTAATTATAAGAGATTACTATGTTATTCATTATACTACAATGAAACATCTTTCGATGTTGTTCTTAAAAATTGTATCTGTTTGATATAATTTTAGGTTCATTAAATACATTATTTATTGCTGCAAAATATAATCTTATAGCTGTAGGGTGTACCTCTTTAAGGTGTATGTTAAATGGTTTAAATTTAATATAAAAAATATGTGTATAAAAACATACCTATGTTAGACATTTTCGTACTTTGAAATTGATATGGCTCCATATTCTTTGGGTTATATACAAAAGGATTGTGCAACACATTTTGTTTCCGTGCAGTTTTTATAATATCGCTGAGGTGTAATGCTAAGAAAATGCGTTAAATGTTTCAGATATATACATAAATTCAAACATGTATATATTTAAAACTTGACGTATATTTCTATCACATTGCTTATGAGACATTTATGTCAGGCAATAACTAGTTTTATTTGATTTTTATAAAACTTAAAATAAAGGTGACTACAGCAAAAATCCCGTGATATTGTAAGTGAGTTTACAATTCGGACAGTTCTGTGGCCAATTGTTAAGGTGTATATCATGTAATCACTGTAGGGTTAAACTAACAAAGAGTCGTTGGTTGGAATCCAATAATAAACCTCAATGGCGCAAACTCTTATAATTAGGACCATTCAATACTGTCTTTTCCCTATAAATGTCTCATAAGCAATGTGATAGAAATATACGTCAAGTTCTAAACAATCTTGGTATAGGTTCACTACAAGCCAAATATCTTACCTCTAGGCATTGTGGTTTCAGAAAAGATTTTTAAAGTTTTCCTATATGTGCCTATTTAAAAACAAGTGACCCCCGCGCGGGGTCAATTTTGATCCGGGGGTCATAATAAGTATAATCTGGGTAGAGGTCTATCAGCCAATGCTACATGCTAAATCTCTGAGCTCTGGGTCTTCCGGTGTTTTAGAAAAAAAGTTTTGAAGTTCTCTCTATATAAGCATATGTGTATCCAACCCTACACCGTCATTGGAGGGGGAGGTGTGAGATTCACTGTACAATGTGAAAGGCTATACCACTGATAACTCGTGTCAAGTTTTGATGAAAGTTGCCCATTGGTATAACAGATATAGCTAGACGAATGTACTAAAAATTATCAAACCGGGCCATGTTGACAATGTACAGAGTTAGATCTAATACCAATCACTCATGTGCAGTTATTTTGAAAACCATTAAGTCGTATAGGAGAAAACTAAGACATCGTAAAATTTGACAAATCAAGGGTGACAACTCAACTAAATATCAAAGACCCGGAACAAACCGATGATATGGTTTGGTTGAAATGCAATACATGGACACATTATAAGTGGAATATATGTAGTATTCTCAAATAATACAGCCTATGAATTGCGGTCAAATCCAGGAAGGATATCACACACAAAAAAACTAACACTAATCATCTCAAGAAGACATTTAGTTACTCTAGTATTGAAATTGGGAACCAAATACCTGTTGATACATGAATTTTATAAAATGTCAATGCGTTCAAATATAGCTTAAAAGCATTACTGCTTAAGACTGACAAATTGTAACTACTGTTTTGTAACCTACTTTATAGTGAAGATGAAGTATGATCTCTTATGTCTGTCGTCGTTTCTTCGTTTTAGTGTAATCTGTATACTAGTATACATGGTACAATAGTCTAATTCATATTGTGTTGTTCATACTTGTTCAAATTTGTTTTGAAAATCATTTAAAGGTGGTCAATCACATTTAAGCAACATTTGATGATAATTTTTACTTTTTGTATATTCTGTTAGATTTATTTAAGGAACAAAAAGAACCATTACGTAGAGGTTATTATACGGGGCAGGTGTGCCTTTAGGCGATATTGGCACACTTGGTGAGCTATTGGCCCGAGGGCTTTAGCCCGAGGGCCAATTTAAACCAAGTGTGCCAATATCGCCTTAAGGCACACCTGCCCCGTATAATTACCTTTTTATTGCATATGTTGAACATCAGTTTTGCTGAAAATGGGAAAAGATAAGACAAAAAGATACAAAACGCACATTCCTGCAATACTTATACTATTTCATAAAGATAAATGCCATTGAATGAATAAATTATTCATACTATCCACAAAAGCAAACGTGTCAGTTTCCACATTTCGGTGATCAATAAACCTAAATTCTAAATCCAATAAACGTTGAGAAAGAGACTTCTGTGTCCTTTCGGCGGCCATTTTCCGTTACGTCTACGTTGTCAATTACGTCAACGTTTTCACGTGCTGACAGTCTAACGTTGCTGCACAGTTGACCGGAAATAGCCTCAATACCAATTTTCTGGCACACTAGCAAGTGTGCCAATATCAGTTATCGGCACACTACGTCACGTGATCGTTTTATCGGCCCGTATCACTGACAATCAAAGGCAAATTTGATACTATATATAGTAACATATGCAATAAATAGAGCTAGATCCCTATTAGAAATTTACATTTTTACAACTTTATAACTAAAATTTTGTTATTACTCTCCTTTAATATGAAAGTATTAAAAAAATGAGTATTTCTTTTTTATTTCAATATAATTTCTACTTTTACATTTGCATTGGATAGATATACAAAAATTTAAACATTCTGAACAAAAAGGCAAGTTTTAAAACTACGTGTAGATTCTGAATGCATTTATTTCCAATCTATCTTGGCTGCGCAACCAATATAGGTAAAGGGAGGTAATAATAATTTTTCAAACTGGCATTTCTAATGAATTCCATTTAAATACATAATTGTCAAATATAATACAATAGGTCTTATATTTATATCTTTCCTTAGGAAAAGTATGTGTATCAAATTTGTACTTATAAAATAAATCTATCTTGGTTGGGCAACCAGGATAGGGAAATCAAATTTTAAAAATACTTAGTATACTTGAATTAAGCGCTAAGTTAACATAAATGAGTGTAAGTGATCAGATTTTAAAGTTTCAAACAAATCTGTTTCATGGCCAAAATCTGATTATCCATCTTTAAGAAAGCCTCATTGTAAATAAGATTTACAACCTATTAATGTACAATGTACTTGCTATATGTGTTGTCTTAATGAGACACCTTCTGGAAATAGAAAGATTATTAGCATTAGTAATAGTAATAATAATAAGGGGTAAAAGACATAATTAATTGGTAATAGCCACGACTGAATGACATTACATGTATGTACGTTGCTTACACAGCTTAACTTACGGCCATCTGTCCTTAATAAATTTGCTTTTGTTATTTTATATACAAATATCCCTTACGGATGGATCACATGTAAGCACTACTTAAGGTGGTGATCGCTATGTAGAATTGAAGTGGGTTTTCTGAGAGTCTGAGTAGATTTTCTTAAAAGTGTGATATATAGTCATAGGTTTTTAAGTATATTTTCAGTTCCTGATAAAAGATCGAAAGTAAACACTCTTGCTTCAAACTTTACGGTCTAAAATGATAAAGCAAAATGTTAAGTATTGGTTCAAACATACACTCAGTTCCAAAAGAAAGAGTGCACTTTGTTTTCTGTGATTTTTCATCGACTACTTTTCTGAAAGCCTATATATTTGGTACCAAAATTGAGATCTGTTTACGTACAATATGGCGAACATTTTAGATTTTGAGTTGCGCTTGTTTTAAGTGGTTGTTTTTAAACGAGAAAGGACGGGGTGTTAAAATATTTAAAATTAAGAAGTGCACACTTTCTTTTGGAACTGAGTGTATCTACTCATCCAGTTACACCTAAAAGTACAACATTATGATATTGACATACACTTATCACCTGAGAGCAAATACCTTATTTTACTTCTTTCTACTTCAAAGGATTCATACCTCATAGTCATAAAACATACAATAGTGCTCTACTATGAAGTCCTGGATAGATTGTATGTCACCATAATGAACTTGAAAGTGAAACACTCAGGACTATAATCGAACGCATATCTCAGGTAACTTTTTACATCATTTAATTTAAACTGAGTCAGATAAGTTATTAAATGATCATTTGATGTGCTGAAAAAAACTTCTGAGAGACTCTGAAGATGAACTTTGCACTTCATTCTAAATAAAAGAAGACGAACTCCAGTTTCATAACGCGCTTAGACTTTTAATCATAGTCCTAATCAGGTGAAACATAAAATAAATATACTTTCTTTACATAATACATTGTATACATAAAAAAGATAGATGTGTCGTAACTTTTATAATCCCCAAGCAATATGAACTTGTAATACCCCGTTTCCTAATACTTCACTTTAAAATTTCATTTCAAACAATTCAAATCATGTCTGAAGGAAGTCTTCAAAGTTAACACAGACATAGTTTCAATACAGTTTATACATCATACTTTGCATTTGTTTCAGCCATTTCAGACTAGAAATCAAGTAAGGTAAAACCTGTCTTATCTTGCCGTTACCTTATTTGTAACATCCCCTTGATCTTGATACGTATCATAAAAGCATTATGAAAACTCAGGTCAAACAGGGTGCCAAAATAAGGCATATTTTACTGTAGTATCTTAGGCAATAATAATAACAATAATTTCAGTATTTAAAGAAGGTTTACACATAATGCAATGCTCAAAACATACACAACTTATTTACAATGTGGCCGTTTAGAAAAGAAACAAAAGAGGCAAAGAAAATAGTAAATGAAACAATAATATACATTTATGCAAAAATACATTCGATCCCGACAAACACTCGTCATTACCCCGGTAAGTGAAATTATAATTATCAATCATACAGAACATATAATTTATCTAAAGATGATATTGAAGATATATTTCTGATTTCAAGAGGTATTTTATTCCAGATATCAATACTGGTGTAACTGAATGAATTTTTCATATAATATAATTTGTTCTAGGTTTGTGATGTCTTAAAGTGATTTCTTTCCGATAAACGGAGACTATAACGTGTATTGTTCGAAAATGTTAATAACTCAGTCAGATATTCCGGTACTAGCTGGTGTTGGCATTTAAATATAAGTAAACCTGTATGGTAGGCACATCTATTTTCGAATTTTAACCATTTAAGATTATTAAACATATCTGACGAACTAGTTTTTAATGGTTTATTTAATATAATTCTGGCAGCCCTCTTTTGTATTTTATATATTTTATTTAGATCTGATATTGGGCTCATTGTATTGCCCCAGACAGTACAACAGTAGTCGAAGCATGGTACTAAATATGCATTATAAAATGTATTTTTCATTTCGTCTGACAATTAATAGATAATACGTTTCAACAGAGCTATTTTGTACGGAAACGTATATTGACCCCCTTTATATATTTTCTATATTTGCTTAAGTTATCAAGATATGCGGTTATTATATATAAGTCGTCATATACTTCTGACTAAAAAATTGGTTGAAGTATAACATAAGGGAAACTACGAGATATTTGTGCTGGTTGTTATTTTTTTGAAGATGAATGTAGTAAAGATCATGTATTGCAGTTGGTGATAATTTTTGTCAGCAAATATAAATTTTGTGAATAAGTATATGACAAATATTTGACGAATTGTACTAAACTAATCAGTTGAATATATCCTGCCAAAATAAAAGTGACAGAAAAAACAAAGAAATATTCCTCCGTCACTTTTAACTTTCTCCACTTTTAAGTTTACATACATATCAGCATAAATAAATCATAATTTTTCACTATGTAGATCTACTACAATAAAATTGGTAAAAAGAGTATTAATGACTGATAAAAATATATTTCTTAATTTAAACACAAATTAACTACTGTAAATAAAAACTTTGTATACTCGTTCTTAAATAGAACAGTAAATAATGTGAAATTTATATATAGGCTCAAAATAGAAAAAGAATGTTTTTTTCTAACTTAATTTATATATATAAAGGGGGTCAATATACGTTTCCGTAATTTTGGAGTTTAATTTATTACACACTTGAGATATTTGGAATATCCATGAAAGTGTGTTGTCAATAAATACACCTAGTAATTTATAAACCTCAACGTTTTCAATGGCGACATTTTCTATTGATAAACGTAACTCACGAGTATGTTTTAGCAGGATTTATTATATTACTATTATTATTATTTATTGTATATACGATCCCTGGTTTTAGCTTGTATTTTGTAGTCATCAACATGCATTTAGATTTGCACGGGTGCAGTGACATATTATTTAATTTACACCAGCTATCGACTTCGTTCAAGTTGTCTTGAAGTACGATTTCAATATTGTTTATGTTATAATCAGATTTATGGACTGAAGAGTCGTCAGCGTACAGGTCAATGTTTATTGAATTTGGAGAAAGGGCTATATCATTTATATAGACCAGAAATAAGAGCGGTCCTAAAATTGAGCCTTGAGGAACACCAGAATGAACGGATGACTTTTCCGAACATACATTATTTCTTTTTATTTTTGGAGTTCTGCTGCTTAGATAAGATTCAAAGAATTTAATTGTGCTATTTGAGAAATGGTATAATTTCAATTTATGTAACAAAATCTGATGATCGACAAGGTCAAATGCTTTTCGTAAATACTTTACGCATTTCAACAGAATTGCGCATATATAATTTTACCATGTTGTGAGATTAAATATTCAACATTAAATATGACTTTGGAAACATTTTGGAATAATTTTTGCTATGCTTATTTATTCATATATGTATGGCATTAGGATTTTCTTTTCAACAATATAAAAGTAATCTAATATACACAATAGCTATAGTTACTTCTTTGGGAAAAAACTCTGCAGTTGTGCCTAAAATGAGTATAAACTTTCTGAAAACCCAATAACAGCATTTTCTTTATTTCTAAAAAGTAACTTCTAAAAAGCACATTTACAAGGTTAACTATTTAACTCATTTAATAAAATGAGCCATGGTGTGTAGAAGTAACGACAATGAGTTGCTCGGGAATGACCATTGTCTCCGATTCCATATTAGTTATCAAAACATTTTGATGATGGTCCATCCGACTAAATATTTCAACAACGCTATTTAATATTTCTCTATATCTTATTGTTTAAATGTCAAAGCACTAGCTGACGAAAACTGTGTAGTGACAAATATGGGAACAAGAGGGCCATAATGGCCCTGTATCGCTCACCTGAGTAGCATTGCTACAAAAGAAAAGAAAGTAAGTCAAAGGTCATGACCCATAGTACTAGATTAGCCAATGGACAATTTTGAACTGAAAGGGTTTTCGAGAAAAAAGAAATGTAGTCTCCCTGCCCCGATCTCTCTAGAAAGGAAAAGTCACTAGGATAGAACTGACAATCCCAAAATATAAACCCACTGGGGTATAACCTCAGGGTGACCTGTAATTATAATAATTTTATGCACAACTATTATTTCAAGGGGTTTGGAGATGAAGATCAGACCAGATTTTCTATCTACTAGCCCCTGTGAGTTTGACTTTAACCATATGATGACGCCAAATTACAATATGCACAACTACGCATCTTATTGATACTTTCCATCAGGTTGGATGAAAATCCAACAAGGGACTTTGTAGATAAAGGGTGGACAAAGTGAATCTTCCATGTTCATGAGTTGCGGATAAGGAAATCCTACCCGAAGGTTGAGATACGTCCCAAAAATGAAACTCTGCCGTATCTCAACCCGAGGGTGGGATTTCCTTATCCACAACTCAATGGACATGGTAGATTTATTTTCTCACCGTTTTAACACATTTTCACCGCAGAGGCAAGAGTGATTATTGTTACATTATTTCTATATTCTATTCCGTGTTTTGCACAGTGATACTTATTTGAGCGAGCCAAAGCACTCTTTCTTTCTCCACTACACAAAACAATCAAACATATTTCCATGTTAAAATCTGCATTTAATCAATACTTCGAATCAATATTATACAAGAAACAACAGTCTGATCGAATATCTATGTTTGAAATCAATTCTTTTAAACTGGAAACTTAGATTTCTCGCAACTTGCGTGATGAGTCATTGATTTTGTATTCAAATTTCAATTTACTTTGGAATTGAGGAGTCCACCATTAATAGTGATTGCCTTGACCCTATAGTATTGCATACATATCATATCACTCAAGTATTTTATTTATTTATTTATTTATTTATTTATTTATTTATTTATTTATTTATTTATTTATTTATTTATTTATTTATTTATTTATTAATGTCTCATCCATCACATGTATACATATAAAACATACATACACAAACCAACAAACATTAACATGTAAATGGCCATTCTTAGTAAGTTCATATTCTATTTGCACAACAAATATCACAAGTAAGAAGAAATAAGTGTGAAAACAGGATGGGGATGAAAAAATGAAAATCAACTTTTTCTCGAATTGTAATAAGAAACTAGACTACTATGGATGGATAGAAAATGATCAAACTAAGAAAATGAATACCAACAACGCTATGTTTATTTCAAAAATAAAATGTTTACAGTCATTTTTCAATTGATATATGATGTGCTGGCTGCATAATTTACGTAAAATAGTACGGAAGCGGTGTGTAGTAAGCGGTGAAGGATAAGATTATCTATCACCGGTAAATGCGCGGAAATTTTAACATTTCGGGCCCTGTAACCTTGACATTTGACTACATGATGCCACATTGTAATATACTAAAATACACTTCATAACCAAGTTTGATGAATAGCGTGTGGTAATGGAAAGGAAAAACTTTAAAAAATATTGTTTGATTGACCCAATACCAAGGTAATAAAATTTCATGAAAATACCTTAGAAATTATCTTTTGCAGATAATTTTAAAATTTTAATAAGTTTAATTTTATAATAAATATACTGGGCGACTTTGGAAGGCCTGCAAATTTTATTTCACAAATCTTACAACTCATAAGCGATTGGTACAATATTTTATTTTCATCTACTATATAGCAACATGTGACTATCAACCGTAATTTAATTTCCAGAGACAGAAAGTCGCCAAGTTAAATTTTTCACCAACAAGAAATTTGTGTGCCATCTTGGCCGGATAATAAACTTTTACGAATTGACAGAGACTTCGCGTTATAGAAAAACAAGTTCAATAACTTTTAAATGAACCACTTGTATTGTTCTTTTCACAGGTGAAGTTACTCATTAAATTCCCTGAACAAATAAAGTTTGATTCGTCTTAATCGGGAGCAATTAAAGTTCGCACCTACTGGACAATCTTTGACTGTATTGTTGTCCGTCTGAGGTGAGGTTACTCATAAGGCTGGACAGTACGTGATAAGTGTGCAAACAACATTTTGATTCTAAATAAATGCCAATTAATGTTCGCATCCACCTACGTGATCAGACAGCTGCGAAAACTAAAGGAACAATGTATTATTACGCAGAGTAAAGCTTAAAATTCGTTCTTATAACGTACAATTACATTTTGTAACATGAAACCTTCAATATATTATGAAAAGAAAAGAAGATAACAATACCAAAATAATAATGATAATGTATATTTTCATAACCAACAATAAGATAAATATGTTTTTATTAAATTTGAACAAAGTGTATGCATACAAAAGTAAACGATGAAAAATTCCCGGACCTGGAGACAAGCTATATATGGATAGTCTCGGGGTCCGGACCCGGACCTGGAGACTTTTAGTCTCGAGATCCGGACCCGGACCTGGAGACACTTCCTATCCTATCCAAAAAGGGGGTTAGAAGGTAAAGACTGGACACGATTATTTCATATTTCAGGCCCCAGTGGCTTTTACCTTTCACTTATGACTCCAAAATCTAATAAGCACAACGGGATTTCATCCTGATGCTTCTCATGAAGTTTGTTGAAAATCCAACGAGGATTTAAATTGGGAGATGAAGAGGGGACATACTTTCAAGCCTTGACCTTTAATTATGTGACCCCAAATTACACTAGACTTAGACTTATAAAAGTCTGTTGAGATTGAGGGGTCTTACATTTTTTCTCTTCTAGTTTTTTTTTCTTTTTAGAAAGTATCTCTATCAAAAATTTGTCTCAATCAAAGCTCATCTCAACAGTCAAGGGAAGAAGAAATTGTGAAGATGTTACAAAAATACCCAGAAAAGACGGTAGGTAATGACTCTAAAGACTGATGCCAGTCAAAAATAGACTACATACTGATTGAAAATCCAACATGGGGTTTAGGAGATGAAGAGCGGACGATATTTTGCAAGTTTCAGGCCTTGTGACTTTAACTTTTGACCATATAACCCCAGATTATGCAAAGCTGAACTTCCTACCAAGTGTTATGAAAATCCAACAACCTATTTTGGAGATAAACAGCGGACAAGCTTTCATGCCCCTAATACTGTGACCTTTGATTATATGTCCCTAGTTTGTAATATGCACAACTTGATTTCAAACTGATGCTTCTTAGCACGTTTGATGAAAATCCAAAACGAAGCGCGGACAAGATTTTCAAGTGTCAGGCCCCTGTGACCGTGGCCTTTAATATCTATAAATCTTCAAGTTATATCATGCACAATTAGACTTCATACTGATGCTTCCCGTTTAATTTGATCCTGCAAGGGATTTTTTGGCTATGAAGAGTGGACAAGGTTAAGTGGACAGACGGACAGACTATCAAACAAATGCAAAGCGGTAACTATATACTCGTCCTTTGGGGATTATTAAAATGAATGACCATCTATCTTGATATTCATTCTTAATGGTGAGTTAACTACAACAAAACCTCACTGTTATTTACTGTAATTAATTTACACATACTAAAACCTGTAACTTTTAACATATGTTGTTGACTTTCAGCGAAAACACAACAGCGAGATCATAAGTACATGATCACATTTATCAGCCTCTGGTGATGGGTTGCAGTAATGGGAAGACTTTTCCTGTAACAACAAAAAAAGTACACAACCATGGTTCTGTGGCGGGAAGAAAAGCAGAGCAGGCATATCGAGCCACGGATAGAAAGCGTGCAGCTGCTCATAGCCTACAACCAAAACAAATTATTAGCCCTTGGAGTAAAGGATATGACTTGCCATATACAAGGGAGGCAGATGACGGGTCATCAACAAAAAAGCAGTCTTGTAATTCGAAAGGGAAGTATTTGGGAAAAATTAATATCAGAGATTACACTGATGACAAACCCTGCTGGATCACTGGAATTGATGTGTTATCTACAAGCCAACTTGTTGTAGTAGACAGTAACAACCATACCATTAAAGTTGTAAATTCTGAAAGTGAGAGTGGAATTATCACCAAAAATACATCCGATACGCCGTGGGATGTTGCTGCTTTGCCCAATTGGAAGTTTGCAGTCACTTTCCCCGATTCATGTCAAATCATATTATATGAGCTCAATGGTAGTTATATCAATTACTGTAATGATCTAAAATTTGGTGCAAAATGTCACGGAATTGCCTATCAAAACAACATGCTCTTCATATCATTTGCTTATCCAGGTAAAGTGCAGGTATTTCACATGAGGACATGGAAAATCGAAACAACATATTGTGTTGACTCTGGCGGAAGTCACATCTTCGATTTACCCTGGTATCTAGCGGTGAGTCCAAATCAAAATCATGTGTTTGTAACTGATGATGCTAAATGTTCAGTAATCCAACTGTCAAACGGTTCCAAAGACAAAAAAATTACAAGAACAGCCATCCAAACACCATGGGGAATTGCTGTAACAGGTAGTGGCCAACTGCTCGTTGCAAGTGAAGGTGAAGGTAAAATTTACCAGATATCACCAGATTTCTCAAACAAATTTGTTGTATTGGAGGAAGTGGATGCACAAGCTCTTTGCTACTGTCATAAACAAAAGAGACTTTATATGGCCTCAAACGGATCTGAACATTTACATGTATATAAAATATGATGTACCTTCAACCAGAATGGTAGTTTAATGACACTTTTGAATCTGATGACCCTACCCATGAACTTGAAAATGTACTGCAACACCGAAGAAGATATTTTGACAGAACATCTATTAACATTATGACAATTAATTAAGCTAATTCCGTGTACAGTGATTTGTTTATGTGTGTACACAAGAATATGTCCTGCAATGACTAGGTCTCTTTTTCTCTGGAAAACTGTTGTCTGTTTCTTGATTCCAATAACTTAATGCATAATTATAGTCCATTTCAACAGATTTGAAAGACAGATGACTGTTTTCAATGATAACATTCAATAAGCAATCAATGTGACACACTAAGCCTACAAGAATCGCGGCAATGCCACTAGAGTATGTTTTTAACATATAACCAGAGGGAGTTTTTAAAGGGGAAAATACAGGGCTAGTGCCTCCACCCATTTCCTTGTTTGCAAAGAACATATTTATTATTCAAACAGGTATTTAGGCAAGTAAACTAGATTAAGCTATATACATTGTAGATAATTATAACATCCATTAAAACAGTTGGAAACCCTGGTTGAAATATACAATGTACCGGTATAATTATAATGAAGCTTAAAATGACATATTTTCCAAATCTTGTAAATTTCTCTCGATCACAATGAGTTTTCCAAAAGTATGTCAGAATTTGTTCTGCAAGTCGGAACTTTGGAGCTACATTTATATATTTATAAAGCCCAAAATTAGACGACCAATGTGCGTCAGCTGTAGACAATATTTCACCTTTTGTGTTGATCTATAAGGCCTTTACATATACAATATGTGAATTCATGTGTCACAGTTGTAATTATTAGTGGTTTTATACTTAATAATATTTGCACGAGTTGTACATGAAATGTGACAACTCAGTCATGTGATCATATAGTATCAGGTGACATCTATTTATATATTCTCTAAATAACTAATAGTGTGTAAAGGGAAACATAACATAACAACTGGTGATTGGTTTATTTATAACACCTGATCAAACATCTCACCCTTTCTCATGCTTGGGGGGGATTTTCAATTCATAGTTGGACATATACAAAGCTAGGATAAAGATGTAGCAGTAATCATAACATAACAACTGGTGATTGGTTTATTTAGAACACCTGATCAAACATCTCACCCAAGTTTCTCATGCTTGTCTTAGTTGGACATATACACAGCTAGGATAAATATGTGGTTTTCCTAGCTTAGTGACATCTATTTATGATTCAAGCAGTTACATATTACAGATCAAGGAAATCCAGGTTTTCCTTTGTCCGAATCCCTTTGGCTTATCCATCAATATCAGTTATTAATTAATTTGGTTACTAATAGTCATTTGGTTAACTTCCTTTTATCCAAATCTTGTTTACAATTAATATCTGTGTCTTGAAGTAATTAATGAATTCTACTTAAGTAATGTCTATCCTAAATTATTGTTGTGCAATAATTTGCTTTTGCTTTTAGTTGCTTTTAATATATGTTTTATTTGCTTTATGCTTGTTCTTGTTTTCTTGTTGAGAGATACATATTACTAAAATATACCAACGGTCACACACGTTTCTACAGAATGACATATTATCACAATATTCTATTAAATAGTCTGTATGAACTGAATGCAAGGAGTAATCAAAGTGCTGAAGGCACTGGAGGTGTCTGTTAAACAAAATGGTGACCATTTCCCGTATGTATACAGATTTAAAACTGTAGCAAGAGGGCAAGAGTCGTATATTCAAGACTTGAGTACAACATACAATCAGAAATCTGAATGCTAGAGTGTAAAACAAGTTACTATTTACGTTGATTTATTGGCGGTGATTTAATTTTGGCTATATTGAATATACAATAAAATATTATACAGTAATCGTAATGGCCTAATTGCAATATAATACATAGTCCCCTACCAATTCATTGCACTCTCTCTAAATGCCCCTGTATTTATCACTTAGAATTATACCCTTAAAATTTTTTAAGAAACGGCGACTATTTAAAATGTAGTATTATATTTGAAGTTTGAATAAATTCCTTTCAGTAAATTGTTTTATATAAAGGAAAAATTTAAATAATAAGCAAGGAACAGTTATAATTCTTTGTCATCACAAATCTTCTCTGTGAATATCCTAACATCTTTGTACGCAGTTTAAATAAATTCCCTTCACTTTTGCAGTTATACAAAGTGGAAAAATAAAGGGAGATAATTCAAAACCCAATACACTTTCTCTTAAGACGGTCACATTCAATAAATCAAAGTGGATTTAATACTGCCATGCAATACTGCAATAAAACCAGATATGACAGGATGGAATAAACATATGACCAAAGGTTCATGAAAATCAATTTGGAAGATATAGTCACATGACTTTGACCCAAAGAGTGACCTTGACATTTGTAATCATGATGAGAGGATCATTGAACCAATGTTTGATAAAAATTATTCAGAGTTAAGGAGCTATAGTGTGGTGAACTTTGACCCTTAATTGTGACACTGATCTTGAGCCAAGGCTGTAGTTTAAAAACTATTACATCTCCATCAGAATGGTTAAATTAAAGTTTTAGAAACTTCAACCACAAGGTCTTGGATACATAGAAACATGGCCTCTGACTTTAAATGTGACCTTGGCCACATACATGTACATGCAAAGTTTATATTTTGTGTGTGACTGAAGAAATGTTTAAAGAAATATCACAAAAAAAGATCCAATACGAGTCTGTACGGAAACGCACATCCACCATTTGCTACATGTATAGTTGCTAATTAGTAGGTCATTGCGCAATATTATTCTGACATGAAGCAATGTTTTGACATTCAAATGGCATTTACTGAACATGCACTTATAAGAGAGTATCTCCTTTATTAAGTTTTGTGGATATCAAAATAATATACTGTGAAGCCATTACGTTATGTGGGACACTACTTTTATGATCGATTGAATTTATTCAATAGTATCCAAAGTTAACAGAGTATTTCAGACCCTTACGGCCAAACTCTTAACACAAACTTGTGTCGAATACGACCGAAAAGTAGTTCTATATAACCCTCCTCTGTTTTAAAAATTATATAGTAACAGATCGAAATAATATCAAAACATTAATTACAGGATAGCATAATATTATATTGTTGTTTTTCTTATAATTTGTAACTTAAATCAACGAGGTATCTGTTCTGTATAGAACTATTTTTCTACGCGGTTTTTATCGTCAGACAGGTGTGACATGAGAAATGTAAGACCCGTGAAAGACGTATCGCTACATCGGATACACTAAATTCGGTGTCGCACTCAATTTGTCAATGACGCAACAGAAAGAGCAAAGAGCGTCTTCTATGATGCAATTAAAATGTGTATGATCATATTACTACAAAAACACCATTTCAAAACCTCTCAAAACGCTTTGAAATGCAAGATAAATTGTTGATAAAATATGCTTCCGGTATGAGATATGTCTAATTTTGATCCTATTGCGTCGTTGTTGTCTGATTTTGGATGACCCGCATTTTGTACCATTGCATTTTTGTGTGTGTTGATTCCTATGATACCATCATCATAGATCGTAGATGCACAACAAGAGATGGTCGACGAACCTTAATACGGGAAACAAAAACGTCTTTCCGAGTGATTTTAATGATTATTTTGTAGTCATTTCGATAAGACTGTCACTATTGAAAGGGGTTTAAGTGTGCCAAATAATATCCAAGTTTAATGTCTATGGTTGAATGCACTTATGAAAAATTCGCTTTGTGGACAAATTTGACTTTTGAGATGCAGTGACAAAATGGAAAGCATCCAAAGAGAAACACCTGTTGTCTTGCCAACCCTTTGATTACCCACCATTTTGTGATGTATCACATGCAGTTTTACAGAAGTAAACTGAATAAAACTTCTTTAACATATAGTCATGCCTTTTATTTTTTTACAATAAAGGGTATGACCCTTGGAGTTTCTAAATGAGCCCCAAATTCTGATACATTGAATTGGCACCCAGGGTCTTCCTCCTTCAAGAAAGCCGGAAGTTGCAATATGACCTTAGTTGTTGGGTTCGACGTTAAATCCGAATTATTTCGCACAATACAATCAACCTTACGGGCACATCTCATAACTTTTGAATGACATTTAAAGTTGTTCAAACCATAAATTTTCAGTTCAGTTTTGTCACAATCCATTTCTCAGTTACGATTCACTGCTTAATACTTCATAGAGTAGTTGAAAATAGTCACTGAATGACATAATGTAAGCACATGGGTTCCTATCTCAAAAGTAAAGTTTACACAAATGGTGAAAGGTCAAAATTTGTGGACAGTTGTGTCTCCAGTTTATAACTTTACTCGTGCAAGGGTTGTCCTGATATTCACACATGTATGTGTATGTGTACAGTCTATGTTTGTTGTTGTATTGTTTTAACACCTGTCTTAACTATATTTCCGTCAATTTCACAGGCCAGTAGAATGATTATAGTTTTCCAAAAGCGTGGTTGACACCTTTTACATATAAACGTACAAAGTATTACACGCAAACGATATGAAATAAAAGTTATAGCTCGTAGATCTATGCTGATAATATGTGCATTTCCTCTTGACAGTCTATACAGTGGTTTGATAAGAAACAGACTAGACAAATAGACTTAGACCACTACCATACCCCAATCTCCGCCTATTGGTCTCCTAGCAACAAATGTACGTCTTTTCCACAACGTGACAACAGAAAACACCAAAAGCCTCAGAGTAATTATTTTACTCAATAAATCATAATCAATACATAGTATTTAGAAATAAATAAACATACATTAAATTAATCTGCAATTTTAAGTTATCACAGATGCAACGAAGTACATAAAATTTTACAGACTAAAACACTGTCAAGATCACAGTTGCTTTTTTTTCAGCAGTCTAAATAAATACATTACAAGCAGAAATCCAACATACAATGTATATTACAAATATTAATACTGACCAAGAAAAGCTAGCTGTGTTTGATCCATTTACAAAAATAGTCATCTTGTTTAACCTTATCCCCACTAAATTAGTTAAATGGACTTGTCTGTTGTGCCATTTGGCCTGTACCATTAAGTACATGTCTGAAGGTGTGCCAACAGAAAATTGACATACTGAAAAGAGCGCAGTGCAGCTTCTTATCATAGATGTTGTGTTAGCAGGCACCACTTAATTTCTAAAATGAAACTGTCAATTATTCTTTTTAGGACAGTATCAAGTTATCTTCTAAGTGTACTGTGTAAAAATTAATTGCATGAATATAAAACAATGTACATGAGAATTATGACCTAAGTCTAGGGTCAATATACTTTTTCACAGGTCCGCATAACTATATATTGACCTCAACCATTAGTCTATAAATACTATATAATATATACCTTGTAGAAATTATACTAAATACTTCAAAGAAACTTCTCCTAATGATATGATTAGTAATAACAAGAACTTTATTTAAACAGGCTGCACTGGCTGTTAGTTGGGAGCTAATGACATGGCAACTTTGTAACCCAGGGACATGATATGAAATTAATTGGTACAGCACTAGAGAGTTCTAATTTCCAAATACAGCATCTAAGCTGGGTCCCTGCCAAGGGTTTGGGACAAGAAAACTATTAAGAGCTTAAGAACTTTGTGTTTGGTTGCCTTGGCAACCTGATTTCTGCATGGAATAAAATTCTTTGTACGCTTTTGGTAGAGTACCACCCCAAAACATCTATGCCAAGTTTACTTAACTTCCACTGTGTGGTTTAAGAGGAATAGTTAAACAGAGGCAAGAATACTTTTAACCTTGCACAGATAAGCTGATATTTATATATTCCAGTTTTTGTCAAAGGGAATCAGCAGACACTTTATTCATCACATCTGGTAATATAATATCCCTATGCATGAGAATATGAATCATTCTTACATGTGTCTCAGTAACCTCTACATGTATATAATCATTATTAAGAGGGTTATTTAATGTATTCTAATAAATACCACTGCCATTTCATGTGATATCATGATGAAATGTTGTAAGTCATGAGTTATGGCACTTTTTTAACAAATGAAATGAAAGGCAAAATTGTGACATAACCTCTTAACTTCTGGCTGAAATTGACCTTTAGCCCTTAAAAATGGTCAGGTAAGTTGTGATGTTGAAACAGTTCTAGAAGAAATTTTCTACTCACTGGGGTTCACTTTTAAACTGATCATAAGTCAGGGATTTCATGGTGGTTTCATTTCAAAGAGTTATAAACTTTAAACTACATGTATATGAATACAAGCTTCTAGTGTGACGCTGACTAAGGACCAACAATCCTGGATACTGTTTCAAGCTTCTATTTGACTCTGACCAAAGACCAACAGTTCTGTATATTATCCTTACCAGGAATTATCAATCCTAAATACTTTTTCAAGACTAGACTAAGTGCAACCCTGACCAAAGGCCAGTTATCTTGGACATAGTTTCAAGCTTCCAGCGTAACCCTGACCAAGAATCAACAAGAGGCACCTGAGCCCAGTCTTGGATTTTACTGGAATAACAGTGTCATGTTTCATGAAAATTCCTTTAAACTGGATAAGTGAAAATAAGAAAAGATATAACCCAGAATATCTGTGCTGGCCATAAAGAAAGCAAATACAGAATGATATAAGAAGAACTATTTGTACTGATTTATTGCTAAAAAATAGCACCGTCTGCTGTTAAAAGTCATTGGAAACAGCAAAAATACAGATATAACTCACTGGTGTATTGGTTTTTTGCACTTTTGTCAATTTCCTCCATGTTCCTGCAGTATAGCAAAATGGATTCATATGACGAAAGGTATATAATATCACTTAACACAACTAAATCTCTGTTTTCATCATTTACGTCCAAGTATAGCTGCGATTCTACGTCTATTTTCCGCTAACGAGCCACCAGCTCTTTTTGTGGTTCCGCCTACGGGTCTTGAATCTGCGGAATTATCTCCCATAAAGACCATAGTGTTATTGTTTGTTATAGTATATTCACGCTTCATTCCACCACCATATGTTCGTGGTTTTGAGGTAATTGGTCTATTACTTATAAGAGGCTGCGGTTCAGAAATACTTCGACGGGTGCTCGGATTCGACTGATTTTGTTCTTCTGATGGGAGAGACAGGTTTGTAAGATGTCTTGGTGTTCCGCTTAAATACCCACCTGGAATGATATGCAAAATACAATTATAGTGAAGTTCATGAATATTTAAAACATTTCATTAAATACAATCACAAAGGCTCAGAAGTGCCGAGACATTGCTATTCAATGAGCATTGGTGAGGTCACTCAAAATATTTGTTAACGATGAAAGTATGCCAAGTACAGTCAAACCCATTAACAAAGACCACAGATCAGAAGATGCTAAGGTGGTTTTTGTATGTGGGTGATGTTTGATTGCAGATATTTCTACTTTTTAAGATCAGTACACTGTCTTAGAAATTCATTGCTGGCCTTTATCTAGAGGGTGGTCAGTATAATTTTTGAGGAGGTCTTTAACACAAGTTTCACTGTAATGGTTTTAATAACTATCTTAAGATAGACAACAACTGTAGTAACAGTGCCTGAGAAGTGAATTTGGTTTACTGTAGCTCTATGAAGTTGGATTTTTTTTTCTGAAACCAAGATGTATCAAAGGGATACCAAAAGTAACAACAGTGAACAACAGATTTTATACCAATTTCTACAATATACATGCTATAATAACATGTTACAGACTGATCATTTTTTCCTCTGTAAGTTTTAACTCAACCATCAGTAGAATAGTCATAAATCTATTGCAGTCACATCTAAGTTACAGAATGCATATAAAAAATGTGCATGTTTTCACAGTGACAGGTATGCACTTTATATTTAAACAGTGATAGAGATGATAAAGATGAAATAAAAATCCCACCTCAGAATAAGAAATTGTGTTTTAAAAACAGATTTATATGCAAATCTTCACATAAAGGTAGCACTAACTACAGTGTGAAACATAGAAGAATGCATTTTTCTCAAGGTTGCCATAATAAATAAAACCTGAAAATGACACAATGTAGCTGAATGCGGCTGCAAATATTTGGATGTGACTTTCATACTCTCAGTTAACAATATTTTGAGTAACTGCATGATCATTCCAAGGCAGTATTTTACTTCTGATTTAACCAGTACTACTTATAAATAAGTGTGCTTATTCTAGCTGTGCTTTGTGACACATGTATGTATGCATTATCCTGTTTGTGATGCTGAATATTGCCTTTGTAATTTAATATTCTAAGCTGTTGTCTTCCTGCTGAACCAGTTTCTGCTCTTACAGTTAATGTTAGGAGAAAACTTGTGACATATATATATACTGTTCTATTCAAATATGCTTGAAATTAAATTCACGTCGAGTTGTATCTTTAACTAGCAAAATTTCAGTAATTGTACTGGACTTACACAGTATTCAAATCTAAAGAGCTGACAAGGAAGTGTTATGGATATACTGACAAATACCGTCCATAACATTAATGTTTGAAATATGACAATATGAACTGTAAAACGAAAGAAGACAAAGTTACGAAATTTAGGAAAGCTTGACTAACAGAATAATTCTATAAAGAACAGAAAAAATAAAATAACTGTAAAACATGTCAACAATTCATATGCAGCAATGTTTTCACAATGTAGAAACAGTAACTAAATTAAATCATTAAATAAATTCAATGCACCTTCACATGGACTGACAGAATCTTTGATATCCAGATCATCTGTAAAGGAGTACAGTAACACATTTCAAATAAAGTATAAATAATAATGAAACAAGAGTGCCAAACTGTCATAAAAGATGGGCATCAGAGAGGAATAACTCTGTATCCAGCAGTTCATATGTTTTGTAAAGCCTGTTTGAACTATGCAGTTTACCTAACTATAGTATGTTTCAGTTATTCACAGGAATACAGTTTTTCTAACTATAGTATTACAGTTATTCACAGGAATACAGTTTACCTAACTATAGTATTTCAATTATTCACAGTAAAGAAGTTTACCTAACTATAGTATTTCAGTTATTCACAGGAAAGAAGTTTACCTAACTATAGTATTACAGTTATTCACAGGAAAGAAGTTTACCTAACTATAGTATTACAGTTATTCACAGGAAAGAAGTTTACCTAACTATAGTATTTCAATTATTCACAGTAAAGAAGTTTACCTAACTATTATTCTTAGGAAGAGCCATTACAAGAATCCCATCTTCCATCCAAAACAGTCTTTTTTTCACATTAAAAGATTCAGATTGATTATAAGCAGGGATAGACTATCTAAAGCCTTCGATCTGTGAGAGGTTTGGTGACTGACTATCTATGAGAGGTTTGGTGACTGACTCTATCTATTTACAAAAAAATGTATTTTTTATTCTTAAAGTCCCAGCCAACCGTGAGATTTCGCCCCTGGTGAACTGGCCAGGAAGACTGGTGACTCTAACGACTCAATTACTTGTGGCAGACATTTTCTTTTTCAAAGGGAGTGATAGTACTGCCACTAATGTATAAATTGAGTCTTTATTGTATGTAACAAACATGATCACACAAAAGGAGAAAAAGAATGACATAGAATTATTTACACTGACAAATGTAACTTGCTCATATAGAGGGAAAAGGAACAACATAGAAAGTATTCACATAGATACAAAGATGTAGGAGTGAAATAGAACAACAGGGAAATTATTCACAGAGACTGTGAAAGACAGAGGAGAAAAAAGAATAACATGGAAATTATTCACAAAAATATCATGAGGGAAAAGAACACCATGGGATTCATTTGTTGTGACTGAAAGACATACATCAGGAAAAAGAATAACATAAAAATTATTCACACAAACAGGCAAAAAGAGGCTGAGAGAAAGAACAACAGGGAAACTCTTCAGGTGGACTGAGGTGGACTTGTGTACTGATATTTAAGACATGCAAAAACATTTAAAGCAAAGTTTATAGAAATACAGGTACTTGAAAGTGTGTAACTAGCTAAACATGCAAACAGCTGCTCAGAAATTTATTAAGGTATACACGTGTAGTTGATAACTTTTGTGAATGTTAGTCTTGTATACATTAAATGTATACTACTGGTACTAACAGGGAAGCGGTGGTGTAGAGGTTAAGGTGTCGGCCGCTCATCCCGGAGGTTGCAGGTTCGAGCCCCACTCGGGGTGACGACCGTACTTCCTCATATGACACTAGTACTGGTTCTTCCAGGAAGCAGACTCGAGAGTGACTCGATAAGCTAAAAGCTTTCTTCACAATCGGGCTAAAATAAATTAGTATAAACTAAACAGGAATTTCCCACTAACCCTAGATAGAAGTGTAAGACATAAATCACAAACAGATATGCATGCGACTTTTGCTGTGTGCAGTATCTTACATTATTTATATGGTAACCTATTTCTTGTCAATGTAGGAAGTATATGTGCCCTCCTGCCTGCACTACCTCCTGCAAAATACAGTCCTTTTATATTGATATACCGTAAATAGTTTAAATTTCACAAGTTTTTTAAACTTATTTTTGAAACCATGGTGCAGAGAAAACTTTCCTACATGTAAAACTTAATTTCAGTTCAAGTAAAATTGATCTTAACCTTTTCTCAGACGGTTGTAAGGGATTCTGCCTTTATGACAACTGCAGATCATGATCAACATACACATCCATGCAGTCTGATCATGATCTGCACTGTTCACTATTCAGTCAGTATAATTTCAGTGAAAGCCCCTTAAACCCTCTCTAACAAACATGACTGTATATTAATCAACAATAAAACATAGGGATTGAGGCATTTATTATTACAATTCTAACACGATATTGTCATTGAAAAATACCCTGAGCTATTTTCAACACATAGAAACATCTCTACTGCCAAATGACATAAATGTCACAGATGTACAGGCAATGACATAGTCTAACTCAGGTCCCCTATTAACAGTAGAATTATCAAGTTCTGAACTGTTCAACTGTTTATAATAGATTTATCATGGTCTAAAGTTGTTGTCATATGTTAACAGTAGATTTATCATGGTCTAAAGTTGTTGTCATATGTTAACAGTAGATTTATCATGGTCTAAAGTTGTTGTCATATGTTAACAGTAGATTTATCATGGTCTAAAGTTGTTGTCATATGTTAACAGTAGATTTATCATCGTCTAAAGTTGTTGTCATATGTAAACAGTAGATTTATCATCGTCTAAAGTTGTTGTCATATGTTAACAGTAGATTTATCATGGTCTAAAGTTGTTGTCATATGTTAACAGTAGATTTATCATGGTCTAAAGTTGTTGTCATATGTTAACAGTAGATTTATCATCGTCTAAAGTTGTTGTCATATGTTAACAGTAGATTTATCATGGTCTAAAGTTGTTGTCATATGTTAACAGTAGATTTATCATGGTATTAAATTTGATTACAGCAAATGTATCATGGTCTGTTCTGGGCATCTATCTTTTTTCAATAGGTTGATCAAGGTCTAAACAGGTCTATTGTTTACAGAAATTTTTTTTTGTAGTCTTATATGGTTACATATCACATGCTAATTATTGGCTACATAGGTCTACAGTAGTGCAAATGGTTATAACTTTACAAAACAGATAGCATATGGCCACTACAATGTACAAGCACTTTACAGCCATATATGCCTAGACCTACAGGCAATGAAACACATCTAGAACATTAGCAAGAATTGGGAAAAAACATCAGGAGGGAATTAAGGTGAACTATATACATCACTTACCACTGTTTTGTGACTTATTTCCTAGATAAATTCAAATATACATAATTGTGTCAGTCCAAATTAAACTAATGAAGAAATTGGCCATTTTAAAGAAATAAGACATAAACAACTATAAATGACAAGAAAGGAAAAAAGCTATTTTCCAGTTCTTAAGAAACCAAACTTATATTTACATAACCGTTAAAATACAATATACATGTACAATTTTGCAGGCATTAAAAGGCTATTTTTAGCAGGTTAGTTTAAAAGGTCTTCCACTACAGTAACAGGATATAGTGGCAAACTAGGTTAAGAAATTGACATTTCTGTCCATTATTGAAAAATTATTTGAGTAGATCTACAAATGTCTAAGCTGAAACCCAATGACTTCAAGGCCATATATTCTAGCCTATCTATTGAGGATATAGTGATACATGTACACTGTATAACACAATATATTTCAGGCCCTACATGCTAGTTCATAGATTCAGGAAGAGTTACTCTAGCATAACTAAACACCAGAACAAAATTCTTAAAACTATTTCTACTTCATAAAATTCTGATAATCTCAAAATACTTGAGCAAATGAATTATTGGTAATTATGGCTGTTAAATATATCTACAGGAAAACAATGCACTGTATTTCTGGTAATTTGAGCTGTGTATGCGGGGGTGGAGCTTCACTGTGGGGGTGGAGCAAACTGTGTCCTATCTATGATTGAGAACACCACAAAATGACTCCTACGTAGGCATTTTTTCAAAGTTCGAGAAAGGCGCCCTAGCACCTCAATTCGGGAAAAAATTGAATTGGTAATTAACTTAAGTGGACACTAATATCTTGGTGTAAAGTCAGTTTTGGGAAAACAGCATGATTTTACAGAAATTTTAGCTGAGGAAAACGCCCTTTACTGGCTCCTGATATAGAACGTAAAAGTGCCCTGTAGACCCTCATAGAGAACCTAACAGGAAATGTCAACAGTATTTACCTGCAGGCTTTTTCAGTAGCAACAGTTCTTCTTTGGCTGCACTCAATGCTTCTGTGAGTTCAAATCTTTCCTCGCACTCTTTTTGAACTGTTTCTTGCAGGTTTTTAATCTAGAACAAATTATATCAACTAAAATAACACACTTTTCTAAATATCAATATGAAAATAATTTGCTAATCTAAATAACCATATTGATATTGTTAATGCAACTAAAGGGGCATTCCCTTTAATGAGCGGACTGCTTTCAAAACATTAACAATGAACTAAATGTATGTAAAATAATAAATAAATAAGTTTTTGCAGAAGTACGTACTTTGTATATCCAGAAATATGGTGTGCCAAAGTAACGATATTTTATAATAAATCGCTAGCCTCCCAAAAATTATGATACAAGTGGTGTATATTATGAAGATTGTACACAACTACAACACATATGATTATGATAATTTTATCAATGTTTGCTGGAATGTTTAATGAAACTTTCAGGTTTAGGGCATTTCTTTCAATCATTTGAATAAAAATTGTTTTGAAAGCATATAAATTGATCCTAGATCATGGGTATGCCTCTTTTAATTTCAATCAAACATAAGAAGTTAATCTTTCACCTTTAAACAACTTTGTGAAAATCATGCAAACCACTCTGTCTTTGTTTTGTATGTTTTTGTTACTATACCACTGGCTATTTGTACACTCAAGACAGTCTAGCAAAACTGGATGACTTTTGTATCACTCAATAACATAGAAACCTTCACAATGACTCGAAGATCCAATAATAAGCAAAGCTACCTCTTCTTGGAAGACATCTCCAGCCTTTGTCTGTTTATCAAGAGCGTGACTTGTATCTTCCAGTTCCTGATGTGTTTCCCGTAGTTGGGTCTTCAGTTTTATGACTAGTTCTTCATTTCCTACATCTAACCGGGCTGTATGCAAAAATAAGATGTCATAAAATTGCAGAATTCTGTTGATTTAAAATAGTTACCAGCCTAACTGCATGAATATTCAAGTGATGAAGTTTGCAAAAAGTTGTAAAAAGTTTTATGAATGTCTCCCATTAGTTGTGCTTTTAATTTTGTGACCATTTCTTCGAATGTGTCATAAGAAACTAGTCAGTTTTCAATATGTCTTTGTTGCTTATTTGTTGTTGTTATTAATTCGTTTTTGAAGGTCCTAAAAAGTAAATACAGTTTGGATACAGACCTTCCGATGTCCCCTTCATGCATTAATGAGACAGTACCTTTTAAGCTGAAGGACAGATTTCTGAAGTGGACAAGCATTTGAGCAGAACAGCAGATCTTCAAATTAAAGGACAAATTTCCAGTTTTGCAAGGGTAATGTCATGGTACAAGTTTGTTCACAACCTGAGAAAATTATGGAAGCAGTCAGGTAGCTCGCCATGTAAACAAAGGGTCAAAGGTTTGAGTCCAACTCAGGCTGCACATTTTTCTCCTCATATAATTAACAAAAGCAGAAAATTTGCTACAAATTAAAAGCACTCTACTGTAGATGAATTTGGTATGAACCTACCAAGTCTGGCCTCTAAATCTTTAATGATTGACTTTAAGCTGACGATTTCCCTTCTGAGTTCATCTTCCAGCTCCTTGGATTTCCGTCGGTTTTCCGCCAACAGTTCATTGAGATCTTCAATTTCCGCTTTATATCGGCTTTCTATAGACTGAAGCTGGGCTCTTAACTGAAAGTTTTTATAGGAAATGTTTTAAATCATTTCTTTACTGAAACTGTAGCAGAGAAAGGGCGGGAGTTCAGAGGGAACGAATTTCAAGTTGAAAGAGGTTGTATTGGTTTTCTTTACAATGTCTTGAAAATCATCGGAAAAGTTTGCACATGTGAGCTCACTTGTTCTATAATAGAAAAAGCTTGCAGAACTGTAAGGGCTAAAGAAACATATTCACAGATTTCTAAAAAATATGCAAAAATATATTCATATCACCAGTCTGTTTATATGCATAAAAACAATAAGAAGTGAAATATAGTCAGAGCATGATAACAAAGACATCTATGCTGGTAAATGCTTATCAAATCTGCAATATTTATAACAATTAGTCCTACACAAACATATACAGTAGTCGGAACGTAACAGTTGTCAAAATTTGCGTATATCGTGCGTATAACGTGCGTGCAACGTGCGTATAACGTGCGTGCACTCATCGTGTATTTTGTCAATCGTATATCGTGTATCATATCGTATCATTCATCGTGCAACGTGCACCATATACTATACACGATACACGATATACGATTCGCGATGCACGATAATCCATACGGTATAATGCATTATTCGATGGTGTATTTCGTAGTTAATCGTTTTACTTAGCGTGCACATCTCCCCCCCAAAAAAAGTGCTGATTTCGGTTTATATTATTTGGTGTAGTTGCGAGCGAGAAAGACTTCCGGGACAGGTCGAAGACATTTTCACCTCATATCCGAAATTTAGGTCTATTTTTGCAACGGAAAGGACATCTTTTTTATCTAAACTGCTGTTGTCAATGCATTCCTTAAAGTGCAGCAGACAAGGTACGCCTGTATCGAAGCAACATATCGTGGGTATGAAGTTAACAAGTGTTTTATTGGCTATATGCAAATAATACGCCGAATCAACTACACTTTTACGAAAATATTTAAAGTCCGAAGCAATCCAAAACGTCCCCAAAACAAAACGTCCCCAGACCAAAACGTCCCCCCATATGACCAAAATGTCCCCTATACTGCCTGATTGGAATAATATATCCGTTAGCTGACATAAAGAGAAATGTAATTAGGTATTGTCTTTGACTGAATAATTAGTTTGAGTCTCATCAAATGCCTCATTGTCATTCAAAACAGGGTCTGAATATTGTCCAAAATTAATTAAGGCCTCCAGCTGGCCCTTTGTGCGTTGTCCTCTACTCCTGCCTACCTGTTTGAACTTGAGGCTGGGGTTCGCCCCTTAGACTGGGGCGCCAGGAATAGATTCTCAAATATTGAGCGAAAGTCAAGGTTTTGGTCAGTGAGATCATAAAGCACGGCTATTTTGTAAGATCCTCCTACAAGTGCCCTATGAAAACAAAATGATCAAATCTGACATACCGCATCTCGCAAAGTTAGAAACTCAAATGATAGATCAGATATTTTTATTCTGGACATCTACATATACTGTATACACAGATGGGTCTAAAAATCCAGGCTCTGGTATATTAGCTTCAGCTGTTGTAATCCATCTAAACATGTATGTTGCCATCATAGGAAGATTGACAAATTATTGTTCCATTTATCAGGAATACTCTATAACCTGTTCCTGCATTTATACCAGAAATGATAACAATAGACACTGCATTGAGCTGTCTTTTACATCATCAACCTAAAAAACTTGCTATATTGTATATATTTTCAGATTCACTATCATCTCTGTTCTCAATGAAATAAAAAAACAGTCATTCTAGACCAGAGTTATTGAATACATTATTATTATTCATAAATTTTATCAATGCCTAAAAACAGGCTTACCAGTTACCATGTTATAGTGCCCAGCTCATGTAGATTTATGATAATATCTGGTAATGAGAGCAGATGATGCAGACAAAAGGGGCCTGGTTTAGGGGCCATGATCCAGGACATACCATACTCACCCACAGAAATATATGCCGGGATTCGAACCACTATCCTGGATGGATGGTGTAGAGAATTGAAACTTAAAACAAACACATTTTGCCGCAAAACAGTGCGACCTGGCCATCCTATGGGATACTTGACAAATTACAAAATGGACAAATCAATCACACGTCTTAGGCTGGGCGCAAACTTACTACCAACCAGCTCGGGTTGGTACATACTTTGGGTTGACCAGGTTTGCATCTAGTGCATTGTAAAATGTAACACCCCTCACTGGCTATTTGACTGCATAGCTTTCACCACACAGAGACTAAAATTCAAGCCAGAAATGGATAAGCTTGGACTTGCATGGTTTCACTATTAATAATTATTCTCAGTCTAAGAAAAGCCCTAAGTTAATGTGTATAAAGGTTGTTGGAGAATAACATAGTAGACTGTCAAATGACTGATAAAATTAGTTATCTAATTTACTCCAGTTGCTATCAGACCCCATCCTGTAGGTCATTAGTCAAAATCCTAAACAATTTTTGTATAAATGCAATTTTTTATATTCAGTAAGTTCTTAGTATTTTAATTGTAGTAGTAAACATGCTGTTTCACTGGTTAGTGGGTGTTGATTTAAATTGGCAACCCAAAACATAAAAATTCAATCTTGTTATTATTTAGCAAATCATAGTCTGCACATAACAGAAATTAGCAGGGAGTGACGGGTGACATGTGGTAGGGGTTGCCCAACCACTGTACCTGTTACATGCCTGTTTCAGTTATAAAATACTGTAACTGTAATTTATATCTTATATATAATTTAATACTGTATGGTAGTTTGCACTGTCTGTATGGCACCATATAATATTATAATTAAACAAAATTTCACTGGCTATTATCTGTAATATGTTGGGGACGGAGGGGGTAGGGGGCGGGTTCAGGATAAATGTAAGCCGGTTTCTACTTACAAACCTGCTTGTACTACCTCCAATTGAATGAAACATCAACCCTTTTATCATGATCAGTAAGTAGATCCTTGCAGGTTTGGACTGGCCACTGGCCACACAGATGCTACATCTGATCACCTGCATCTTTCTTACCAGTTTAACTATAACAGACTCTTACTCTCTTACTTCAGAAGGAGGCACATAGAAAAAAATTGATTTTAATCAAGTTGTATACCTTGAAATAGGTTTTATTAGATTTGTAATATATATCAGTCTTGTGAGAACCCTCACACTTGATTAATAATTGTATTTTAGTATTACAAGTAGTTCTTTTACTGAAGATCCTAATTAAATTAAGTAGTAAGTTCTGCAAAGAGCTCATTATTTAAGTATACAATAGTATAATATCACTAAAAGAGTACCATAATCATGTTGTATAAAATGAATAAAACATTTTAAAAAATAAGATTTCTTTTAAGTCTAAGATGGCAAAATTGTGCTTGTGTGGACTTCCCGTAAAGCCAGTGATACTGGCTAACACCTATTTGTTTGTAGTTTTATTTTTGAACACCTCTATATTAATTGTGTGTAGTTTGTAATCTTAATAGCTTAATAAAGAAAATAATATGAAAATCACATCTATTACTAAGTCACAATTTACTCTGGTCTCAGTAGACCGGTTGTATAGTTATGGAGTCATATAGTACTTCTGACACTGATCTCCTCTGGTTAGTTTCATAAATTGAAACCATTTTAGAAATCTTTCAAAGGGCCTTTTTTCCTGTAAGTGTGGCAGACGTGGTGCTTGAACTCTGTCCGGTTTATTAAATTTGTTCCTCATCTCTGATAGTTTCCTTAAAATGCCTAGCTTACATCAATTTGAACAAATATAGATCTTTTAAGTTCTTTCTACATATCTAAATTCCAAAATAACTAAAACAAAACATGAGTACCATCATTGCTGAGCTCTATTCTGCAGTCTCATAGTTATTGAGGTTTTTGAAACATGTGAGGTTACACCCCTCTTTATAAATATAGAGTGTTGCTTAGCTCTTTCATATTGTTGTCAGTCTTCCATCAAATTATTTGCTAATGCTACATGTGTATTCCAAGAACAATTTTTCCAAATGATCTACTACATGTATAGTATAAAAGTAAAAGGTAAAGTGCTTTTTTATTATAGTGTCACCCCTATTTAAAGGGCCAGCCATTTCTGACTTATGAGAGACTTTTTGAGCACATGTACCTCCCGAATCCTACCATTTAATGCCAGGCACCAGACAGGTAGGCATACGGTAACCATTATTTAACTAGCTGGCGGCTCACCAACCAGCTATATCAGAACGGACCCCTGGTGGGCTTCGAACCTTCGACCTCCCACTCCAAAGGCGGATGCCTAAACCACTAGACCAAGGGAGACGGTATATGTACATGTGTTACCACCTCATAATATCATCAGACTTATGAACATAGGATATGCAAACAAAATCTAAATGCTATTATCTCATAGCCTTTATACTGATGAAACTACTTATGTAAAAAATGCCATCAGATAAATTAGATATTGGAATGTACATCATTTTTCTGCCCAGTAATTAACCATCCATTGAAGTTCATTGTATCTTCTTCATCATCAGTATATCAAATAAACATATAATTCCATATAAGATTATATGTTTCATGTACATACATGTATATGTTAACACCATATATGGCATTTTGAGACTGTATAATCTAGGCTGTGAGATGTGTCTTCTCCAGGGTTCTAACTGAATCTGCTATCCACCACTGGATGCAGAGTTGTGTCATGCAATTGGACCATTCCATTATTCTACAGAGGGTCCAAAATAATTTTGCAAATGATTTTTAATCTGTTTTTTGGTTCATTTCCTAGAAAGTTTTATAAATTTTATCCCAAAATGGGTGAGAAAATTTATAATACATAACAGTCTGTTTAATTTTACTTTAAATTTATTACTACCCCAATAAAGTATTACTCAAACCACCTCAACAGGGGTTCTGAATCTAAAAGAATGGTAGCAGTGGAATAAAGTATATGAAACTGCGTGCCAAGAATTAAACTACATTGAAATAAAGATTAACTTTAATAACCCTCTTCACTCTAGAAAATATCACTGTTTCCTAGAGGTTCATTTTTTCTATGTGTTTTTATATACCCCACCTATAGAATAGGCCCCCTAAAACACAATATAAAGTAACATGCTATAAAACTTTACATAGAATTAATCACCATAGTCCACAGTACATAAATACTGCATTGCGCTTTAATTATCTTCTCTCCTCTAAGAATAACCTTAGATTTCTAGAGGGACATTTTTCACTTTCGGGCTACCGGAAAAAACCTAAATATTGTTCAAGACTTTTTTCTATTAAAACTTTGGTCAAAATTAGGGGCTGTATAATCATCACAACTATAAATACTACAAAATAACATTAAAAACCCCGTTCCAAATGCTTGATTTATTCGAAAACGCCATTTCAAGCTTTCAGTTTCTTCAATGTCAATTTACCCTACCCACTTGACACCCATCAACATATCAATTCAAGGTTCCAGTATAAAATTATTATACTTGAACACGGTCCTAAAAAGTGTCTTTAATGTAGAATTTATTTAACGAAAAGTGTAGATGGCAATTAACATTAATTACGCCCGTTTTCTCGCACATCGGGATCAATTTCCTGCCAAAGTCACTCCGACAGGTGTTCAAATTTGACACATACTGTGATATGAAAACTGTGGATCTTTGACACTTATCGATGTCATTTTTTATTGTTAAGGTATGAAACTTCTAATTGATCTTATTCTTTCGGTCTGATTAAAAGGTCTAAGTCTAGATAAAATGTGAAATCTCAAAGTGATCGTATAACGTGTATAATCCGTTTATCGTGTAGCGTGTAGCGTGCGCTTCGTACATCGTGTATATCGTGTATCGTTCTGAATCGCTCATCGTGTATTTACCGAACGTGCAACGTGCGTCTAACGTGCGTGTATCGTGCGTACATCGTGCGTGTATCGTGCACTCCGTGTGACAACTGTTACGTTCCGACTACTGTAATATACAGTGCAGTGTCTCATCAGCAAACACCATTGGGAACATTGCAGAGAGGTGTTGTTCTGGAGAGGTCAATTTCTTATACAATTTATGCCACAGCAAAGAAAACCTGTGTCTTTTAAGGAAGGTTGTTGCTCTAGGGAGGTATCGTTCAAGGAGGTTGGACTGTACAATTTTAAAATTTACAGATAAATCATTATTTTACAAATCTGAAAATAATCTGCATTAAAATTCCTACCTTCTCTTCATTTTCTTGACTACCAGCCTGGTATTTCTTCATTAGCTCCCTATACTTCCCCTTTTCTATCTCCAACTCCTAAAAAAAACAGCATAATGTATGAAAAACTCAAAACTAACTTTATATTTTAAAATAGTTCATAAAGAATGATTCTGAGAAAATCTCCAAGTGTTTTTTTTTTCAAATACAGACAAGAACTTGTTTTTTCAGGCCATTTACAAAAAAGATGCAATTTCATGTACATGTAACACAATTAATGTTGTAAGCTTTTAACATCAGTAACAGTTACTGTCTACAAAATATGCATTCTTCAACCAGTACCCCTACTAAATTTCTAAAATGGACAAAATTATGTTCATCTTTCTCTAATTAGGACAGTGTCATTATTTGTTTAAAGGGGCACCAAATGAAAGTTTGTTTACTGGATAGCTAACAGTGTAGATCATGATCAAACTGAGAAGCAGATTTTGTATGTAATTTTTTTGTTCATTTGAATAAGTGGACCTAAATCTCATGGAGCAGTCTAGTTTTAATAGTTGGAGAAAATTAAATTAGCTAACATCTTAATTTGTAGCAACAAAGAGATCAATACATGGACAGCAAAAATTTTGTGTTGAAATATTTTGCACTGAACATTAGCTACCAGACAGACGGTCAACACAAATATCACTAAAATCTAGCAGCCCGAAAGTAAATCTGTACATACAGTAAATGTATTTTTGCAAACTGAAAGACAGTCAAATGGTAAAGGTTCAATTCTTAAACTGTAAAAATAAATTGTAACACACCATGACAAAGCTCTCTTTAAGTCTCGTCTCAAGATCTTGTAACGCCCTCGCATGTCGCGCCTTCTCTGCTTGTATTGCAATTTCCAACTAAAAACATAAGAAAAATCACAGCTGTAAAGTACTTGAACTATTAATTTTAAAATATAACAAGAGGGCAAATATGGCCCTGTATGGCTCACTTTAGTCCATAGAGAACAACTTTAACAAGTGGCCCCAGTGATTGTAAAACTTTTTTCATGCTTGACTCATTTTGAGTATGAAACAGAGTCGAGCATGAAAAAAGTTTTATAATTATGGGGCTACACAAATGTGAACAAATTCTGTGTCACTTTTACACCCTATAAATATGATCAGGCCTCAATTTGAATTTGAAGTTCCACAAGATATCTTTGTTATTTGATGTGAAAGTTGTGACCTTGATTTTCACCCAGAAAACCCAGTCTCAAACTTGAACAGAGATACAGATCACTTGGTAACAAACAGACAGAATGTTTGCCCATGGTGTAATTATATATTATCATATTTTGCTTTATTGTACAACATCTCTATTATCAGTCAGGGCAGTAAGGTATAGTTTTTCTCATTTCTGAATACCTTATACCCCCTTCTGCCCCTGTTTTGAAAGAAAAACAGGTCTGGAGACATGCTTATGAACACAGTAATCCGTATCAATATTGATTAATGCAGTGAAAAATAGAGGTCACAACAGTTACTTTCATTGAACTTCTCTTAGTTTGCATTTCGGTACTGAATAAATGGCTCCTAGGTCAAAAAAATAAATTCATTTTTCAAAATTTTCAGTCCCCAATAAAAGCCCCCTAGGTAAAAATGTAATGCCCCCAGAGGTATACGGTACTTTTCAGTCTTTACATTACAACTTAAACACAAGACATTCTACCATGTCACACCTATTACTCAACAATTAATATATTACAGTTCTAAAAACCTCTACCCTACCTTTTCCTGCCAGTTGTCAGCTTCTGACAATTTTTCCTTAAAGCTCTCTCTAAGTTGCTCTATCCTGTTCTGATGTGAGGTAATCATAGCTTCCCTACAGATAAACATGCACAACAAAATATACAAACACTCAGTGATTATTGTCAATCAGCCAGGCTTGTGAAGAAAATTAATTTTCCATAAAGTAAAATTCAATAGCAAAGCTTTTTTTAGAAAGAAGATAGATAAATTGTTACTTCAACATGCTACATGTAATACTATATGATTCAAAGATAGGACTACAAACATCAAGTGCATGTCATTTTTATTCACCTACTATACTCATGCAGTAATTAGGTATTGTACTTTATACCAGCTATAACATGCACTGTTTATTATTGTGCATACATTCTGTGGATAACATGCAATTTAAGACTCATGATTTTCCTTTCTATTTTCAATTAAGGTAAGCCATGAGGCTATATGTCTCATCAATGCCGGAATACACTGATAAGCACCCACGCAGATGAAACATATTGCCCCAATCTAAAACAGTGCTCTATTCCATCCAAAACTTTACCAATACGGATAGATATCAAACATTGTAGAATCTATATTTAGATCATTGTCTACTCTAGATTTTAAAAAGAGGGGGGGGGGGGGGGGGGGGGGGGGGGGGGGGGGGGGGGGGGGGGGGGGGGGGAGCACATGACACAATTCCAACCTAAAACTTTGCCTCGCCTAAACGTGGAAAATACTTGCATTGTTTGCATTCAGCATATAAAACTCTCCTCTCTAATTACATAATTTAACTGCTCAGTGATTATTTATGAGGTCATGAAATTAATTCAGCAGCTCAGACTCTAATAACTTGACGATTTATTTGTAAAAAAATTTTGCATTTTGTAGAGGAAAGTATTTTGTATGCTGCTTTGGAATAAATCACTACATGCAAATGCATAACTGCGAAGACATTATTAGCTGTAGGACATTTATTTTCTGAGGATTTCTTTCGGTGAAGTAAAAAAGGAATTTTAGATCCCCACAAATCAACGGTTGAACGTGAAACTAGTGTATGGTTTTTCATATAGACATGTTGGGTTTTATATTTATTTATTGTGTATTGAATAAATACCGGTACATTTCATTTTAATAAAACCGGCCATATCAGTCTGATCCAGATCTATATTATAATCCTTACGTTGTTTTTCATCACGCAGACGTTCAGACACGTCCTTTTTAACGGACGTGACGTCTTTTTGTTTTGTATACTGTATGTTGTATACTTTCTGACGAAGACGTAAAGTCGAAACATGTAAATTGAAAACTTTGTGTTGTCTTGATTTGATGTATACTAAACTAGTGTAAGTGCATATGAGAAAAGAAGAACTTACTCTTGTTTCACATTCAACCCTCAAATCGCTATGTTTGCCTGTTGTGACATACAGATTTGAGATCTTTACATTCAAGTGCAATCAAATTGCAATTTTTCCTAAAACACCAATTGAAAATGTTTTGTTACTACGAATGCAAATCAATCCACAGAAAAACTTCACAATTTTTCCACAGACAGAAATATTTTGCAAATGCTTAACTGAAAAAAAACAACAACAAAGAAAAACAACAAAGAAAAACAACAACAATTGTTAATACCTTTCTTCCTTGAGATTCTCAATTTCTTCTTTTGCTTTAAAGAAAGATTCCTTCAATTCTTTGGTTTCCACTGCAAAAAGTAAGATATTTAAGACATATCAACAATGTGACTTAACTATGTATACCCTGAATACAGCTCAGTTATGCCACCATAAAACATAGACCAAACTGTTGTTTTGGATGAACAATACATATCAGTATATCTATATCAGTTCATGTACATTATATAACAAAATGAAAAGTTCTTCATATTTTCATTCTCGATTAACAGGCCAATTCACTTGACTTCACTACTTTCTTCTTTAAAACAACAAGAGGAGTTTTGCGTCCTGTTACAAAATTAATGGAATGAAATACGACCAAAAATCTCATAAATTGTTCTGTAACGGCATTTCTGCATGGCAGGGCTACATTTCTATAAAAGCATGGAAAATAAATGAAATCTGTCACATCAATTTTGTGTCCCTATTGAATTTCATTCTATGACTCAAGTTTATTACACAGATGAAATCTCTTTTGTGTATTAAAACATGATCGTGTAGAAGAACCAAACACATGTACTGTAAACTCTCTTCACAGGAAGTACAGCTCAGAGTCCTGTGGTGTAAATGGTGACCTTAAATTAATTAAGAAGCCCATTCGAGACTTCAAAGTAGGTCAAGATTTCACTCTGTAGCAGGCTTGATACTAGACTGGCATCAGTCGTTAGAGTCAATACCTCGCCGTTTCTGGACATTTTACAACATCTTCACAATTTCTCCTTCCCATGACTCTATGAGCTTTGATTGAGACAAATGTTTTAGAGATATTTTTCTTAAAAGAAAGTAAGACTTCGAGAGAAAAAACACCTCTCAATCTCAACAGACTTTTATAAGACTAGCTTGATACTAGAGCGCCTGCATCAGAGATATTTGAAAACGTTACCATAAGATTTTGAAAATTCGTAAATTGTGAAATGGGTTAACCTATGAGATTGTGGAATGAACTTCAATAAGCTGCTTCTAGCTTCTAGTTCAATCCAAGTTTGTATTGTGTGTAAATAAATTATCATGTTGCATAATATTTAAATAAATATGCTTAAACTAACTCATGAGATGACTTTTCACCAGAAGTCTGACATTTTGCCAATTTAATGAAATTCATAAGAAATAATTCCACTCATTTGATTCATTTAAAGAACTTTACACAATATCATTCATTTTAATAACTGATATAATAATTATACAAACTCAGATTTTTTGAAGTCTTTCTGCTGAGGTCTGCCTCCATTTTTTGTTGCTGATCGAACTTATTCTGTAGTTCTTTAAGATCTCTTTTAGCACCGAGTAAGTCTGTCTCCTTCTGTTTTAAATCTGATTTTAATCTGAAAAATTTACAGCTTTCATAGTTTTCACTGTTCATAAATCAAGAATAGGTACAAAATTAACAAAGGAACTTTTTCTCCAAAACTGACTTGCATACCCTACAGTTTATGGGTATTTACAGCATTAACCTAATTAAAATCTTTAACTTAACTAAATCCACACCTTGCTCATGTTTTAAAACGGACTGGTTCATTTTGCACTTCAGACTGAACCATAGTTTGTTCAAAGAGGTGCAGACTAAAGACTTACTGACTGTATTGCAAACAGTGTAGATCACAATCAGACTGCATGAATGTGCAGGTTGATCACAATCTGCACAGTAAATTGGTTCGACAGACTCACTTGCAACCAGCACTGGCCGATAGTTAAAAATATACTGTAGGAGATAAGCTAAAAGCATAATTATGGTGTAGAGTAAATGTGTGAAAATGAAGGATTGTTTTTAGCAGGAACCCGTTGGAATGACCAGAACAGACAGACCCGGGTCAGGGACAATACGCAAAGAAATAAATATAAACATTCCTAGATTTTAGTAAATAAAGATGACTGCTACAGTCAGAAGCTAAATTTTACCCCAAAACCGTGTGTATTTATACAGTTTCCATCCAGTATCTGAATTAGCTTTGCAGAAAGCAATTTGTATACAAAACTATAACCTGCATTTTATAAGTCCAGAAAAAGACTGGAGTTTGTTACAATAAATTTCATAATATTCGGCTTTGATCCTGTAAGCATGTATAATGACTTCAAAAAAACTAATACAAAATTTCAAAGTCATGTAATTAACTCAGATGTCAACTACAATAATTATCTAACCTTCAACTCAAAACTATAACTACAAGTGTGACATTATTTAGCTTCCACCAATACACCAATACCTGGATTCCTAGAATACTTCACACTTTTCATTGTAATATTGACACTAATACTAAACATCTAGTTCTGAAGACTCTTACTTTTTCTAAATTGCAAAAATTTCAAGAATTATAACTGCGGAAATTTTGCATAAAGACAAGCAGTGTCAAATATATGCATAGATAAATTACACAGTTGAATATTATGCAAGAACATACTTTTGTGTAGTCATCTCCATGGCCATTTCTTTACGCCTTTGCACAGCTGCTATCTCATCTACTTCACTGCTCTTATTTCTAAAATTTGGTGCGGTAAAAATGAGCAATGGAATAATAAGAAATGAACTGAAGAAAACCATAAATGAAATGAATCAGAACTGAATCAGAAATGAAAATATTGTTCTCTATCTTGGATCTCAAAACAATTCCCAGGTTGCGGGTTCGAGCCCCACTGGGGTCATGAATGTACCTCCTCATATAACACCAGTAAGCGGATTTGAGATTGACTCAATAAGCTACAAACTTTTTTCACAACCAAGCTAAAATAAATTAGCATAAACTAAAAAATAAAATTCAAAGCCACATGGAAAACAGGAGAGCTGGTGAGGACAATATTCAAACTTCTTATAATCCAACAAGAGCTGGACAACACTACATTACAGATAACACATTTTTAGCTTTCACAGGAAACAAATTCAATGTACAAAAGTGCTTACACTATCATATATACTTCGATTTATAGCACAACAGAATGAATGAAATATTACATTATTTAAAAGTAAATTGCACACAATTAGAAATTTATTGATTTTAACAGTCCTTTTTTCTTCAACTTTCTCAACTTCATTTTTCTATGTACGGAAGTCATTAAATCAAATATAAACAATGTCATATCTTATTTGTAGTGTGTGTATATTACACGTACTTAAATTGTTCCTTGAATTGATGCGTTTCCATCTGTAAGCTTCGACATCTCTCCACTGATTCTTCTAGCTCTCTCTTTAGACCTGAAAACAAGGGAGATAAAAAATTTGGTAAGATTTATATAAACATGTGGTTTCACAAACTTTGAAACACCTTAAAGACCCATTAGCACTCTATAGATACACATAAATCTAAGACAATGAATTTAATGTTTGAATAGTGGTAAACTTTAATTTGTTCTACTATATTCTAAAACAGTTTAGTTTATACTAATTTATTTTAGTTCGATTGTGAAGAAAGCTTGTAGCTTATCGAGTGACTCTCTAGTCCGCTTACTGGAAAAATCAGTACTGCTGTCATACGAGGAGGTACGGTCGTGCCCTTGAATCCGCAACCTCCGAGATGAGCCGCAGACACCGAAACCTCTACAACATTGCTCTCCTTTTAAAACAATGTTGAAGTATACAGTTCTTTCATACTGTGGTCCCTTCTTCACAAAAAGGTTTAACAGAGAGAATCAGACGTACATCATTTCTTATTAAAAGTTTCACTGAAAAAGTACTGTGCTATATTTTTACAGCATTGAAGTCAACACCTTTGAGCAATACAATAAAGTGTGATGGAAAGACACTCACAAAATAAGTGAAATTTTTCTTTATACAGAAAAAGGGAATGTGACAACCAACACACTGTGACTGCAAGCAGACAGAAACTTTTATAATAATGCACCTCTATCCCACAATCTGTGAAATTACCCACACTGCAAAATGGCTGAAATGGATGTTCTACTGTACCGGATGGTAAACAAAGTTATTGTAAATGCAGGGATTTATTATTTATATGTTAGTGTTTGTCTGTATACTGTTTTATGCAATAGTCTTTAAAATCAACAGTAGCAAAGTGAAAGAAAACTTTGTTTTTTGAAGGTTCCTGTACACAGATGAACAGTCACCAAAATACCTCAGTGAGATTTTAAGCTTTATTTGTCATCTAATGACTACTGGGTATCTCTACTTATTTATCAATCATGGGCGTTGTTACTAACATAGTGAATACACTGTCACTATGAACTGATTTAAACCTTATTAGTTACAGGTTTATAGACATATTCTATGGCAGAAATGAAGCAGAAATCATAAACACAGCAATTTTGTTGGATGACAAAAAATGTTAATGTATACAGTCTTGGGTTGAAAATGATTCCACAAAGGTCAAAATTTACTATATATTTCACATAAAAACATCAAATTTCAAAATTATTTTATTATAATCTGCAGATGATAATTTCCCTTGAATTTTCATGAAATTTTTACCAATGACAACAGAATAAATGGAAGTTTCTTGGGATATTTCTGTCAAAATTTTGCCAGTTTTATAGTATAATTCATGATCTTGTCATTAAAAGACAACTTGAAATATTTAACGTCTACATTTACTACAGACATAATTATAAGGCAACCGACATCAGATCTGTGATAAACTCTGAATAAAGACAGCTTTTAAAACTAAATACGCAAAATTATTCAGAAAAAAAAAATTCTGATTTTTTAAATTTGTTGTAAAGTTTGATATTGTGAGAATTTGAAATGATTTCAGGAGAAAATTCTACAAAATGATGGCTTTATATGAAATTTATAGTAAATCTTTGAATTGACATAATTTTGACATTGTGGAATCATTTTTTACTCGTCTCCGACTGAATTTCAACCATTTTCTATGTGCCACAATTCAATATCACACAAGGAGCTGTGTCTGTCCTATATTATATTTAAATACAGTAAATGCAGGGGAATGTGTAAGTCAACACACAGCAGAAAATTATGATACTACAGCTCAACAATGTTCATTGAGCCATGTCAACACTTTCAGCTGTTAGAAAACAACAGTAAATGCACTGAGGAGAACCTGTAAGTCTGGCTTCATTTACTGTTGTTGAAGGATAGATTGATATAATATCAAACCACTTCTCCCTGTGACACAAACGGGTCTCATCCAAGAAAAAAAAACTGATACATTTGCTCTCATGGACGGACCTTTAATTCACTTCAAATCAAATCAAAACTGTGACACAGACCCCCTTGTTCTAACTACTTACTGTCTCTTATATCACATAATTCTGTACACTTCTCCTGAAGTACTTTATTTTCTGAAGTCGAGAAATGTATGAAATCTTCAACATTTTTTCCAAGTACATGTAAACAACTTTTTAACATTTTTTCAATAAATGTTACTTAATTTTTCTGACGTAAAACCATTTACATGTATAAAGAATACTTCTTCATTTACATTACCTAAACTGGTACCCTAATGTTATCACCAAGTTAAAATATCTCTAGAGAAAAAGGGTTACTTCACCCTTGTTCAAAGGGCCTGATATTTTTTACTTATGAGACAGAACTCCTTTACGAGACACCCCCCGCCCAGTCATCCTGTCCTTAGGTCACATACATTATGGTAAGCTAATTTCTTTCACTACATGGTATAGTCCACTTACTTCCGAACCCTTGCTGATTAAACATTCGGTGTCCCATCTAAGGGGAATGTCTAAACCACTAGACCAAGGTGATGGCAGTGGTGGGGGACAAGACTCTTTGTCAATTTGAAGGCAGATGTGACACACTATATAAACACTGACCAAACTTTTTCATAAAACCCCTGACACGCCAATTTATTTTGTTGCTGTCACATAATCCCAAGTTTACTATACCGGTATGTACAAATAAATTCACCTTCAGCTTTCAAAATACAAAACTCATCACAAAAAGCTAGATGCTTTTAGGTAACTATGAATATTGTATTATAATTCTACCAGCCTGTGTTACACAGAGCATTAAAATTGCAATCTGAAAAGAATTAACTTCTGTTTTTTTGGAAGCTGCACTCCTTTTCTCTTCGTTTTTCGGTGTTTAAATAATGAAAACTTGAATTTCGTAGCAAGTTCAAATTTTAAGAGCACACACAAACTTGGTAAAAAAATGCCTGAATTTTTTTTAATTTTGCATTTCCAAGTTTTACGACCAAGTTATTTTGCTGCATTTGGAGGCTCCCTCGATGTTCATGTGCACAAAATGAAGCTGAATTTTATGCCAATGTTGTCAAATACAGACTATAAAATAATTTAGCAATAGTAATCTGTTACAATTCCATTTGCACCCAGCTACTGGAAAATGCAGTAAACTTAACGTTGCTTGCAGAATTTCTGTGAAACAGTTGGGATACATTTGAGAGCATTACCGAGAAAGAAAAAAGTAAGTAAGTATTTTTTGCTTAAAAGTGATATTTGTTAATGAAAATGCTTGTAAACAAAGAAATTCACACAATTTATTTTACACGTTTTGTCCTGCATGTGAAGTACCAAATGAGGCAATTTACACAAAATATACAATTAAATCAGAGATATTAAATAGAACCTGACTTGCAAACCCTTTCTCTTAGAATAACTCTCTCAGCAGAAAAAAAAATGCAAAAAGAATTATAAGGAAAGAGAATTTGGAAGATAGGAGTATTTCAGAAATTGTTTTTCTAAGAAAACTGGTGGCAACTTTGACCTATCAATTGTATTCAAACTTCAATTAAGTATACAGTTTTGTACTTAAAGGTACACATATGCTATCTTGCCTGAGTATGGTATTCACATAATCTAGCAATTTTTATCAAATTACTTAATAGCTTTTAAGAAAGTACATGTACAGCTTTCTACATGTTGGAAATGTATAACATGTTGGTTCAGTGCTTATAAACTGGAAATAAGTTCATGGGGAAACTGTCTGATTGATTTCTTTAATCAAATTGTACTTAAAACTCAACAAAAAGATCAAGTACCCTGCTAGACTTATGTCAAATGGAATTGTCCATTGTAAACTATGGGCAGTACCGCTAATCATACAAAGGGGTGTTCAGTGAAAATGTATAGATAGATATACACAGTGATCATGATCTGCATTGGTTCCAAAGGCAGAATCACTTGCTCCCCCTCTACCCTCCCCCAACCCCCTTGATAATATATTCAACAGTCCTGGAAAATAATTTTTTGCGCTGTATTAAATTTGGTACCAATAAATGTATCATACACCAAAGTTTTTAAAAGATCAAGTGTTTTCCCACGCAAAATATTTTCCCATACAACCAATATCAGAATACAGAGATATAAATTCTTATGGAAATGTACAAAAATAAACCTTCAAATTGAAAAGGTAATTATTTTCTAAGTCTTTAAATTAGAAACACATGTTGCAATGTTGTTTTAACAAAATACCTGCTTGAACTGTTTCCAACACAGTGCACTTTTCATAGAGGCTTTTGTTTTCTGTGAATAACGAAGTGATGCATTGTTTAAGCAGAAGTATATGTATCTAGGGAAAAGATGAAAATGGAATTCCACGGAAATTTAAAAAAAAGAATCTTCATATGAACAAGATGAGGGGATATTTGTTTAAAGGTATATTTAATTTTTCATTTTGATCATTGAAAAACTTTTCTTTAAAACTGTTAAAGGTTCACGATCACCTTGGCTGTTGTAACAATTACTCTTGACATTTTAATATCATTACCGTAATATCAGTCAGTGTCTTACAGGCAAAATTTGAACCATTAATTATTTGTACAAAAAAGCATTGAATTTCCTAACTGGTTTTTAAATCGAAATAGCATGTTATGAACATAGCGCTGTACGTTATTTTTCAATAATATTGCAAAAAAATAAAAGCTTTCAGAAGTAAATTTTTCTTAAGAAAACAGTAATGAAAACAAAAGAAAAATATTGAATCAACACTGTATTAAAATTATTTTTAAAAAGTTCAATAGTTTTATCATTTTTACCTGAGCAAAGTCACAGTGATCATGGGGCTTTAAAGTTCTTATTAAGTACTTAGCACCCAATGTTTTATTCGTGATTCAGACAAAATAATATAATGTAATACCTGCACGAACGATTTCAAGTGCTGCACACTTTTCACGAAGGCTTTTGTTCTCTGTGAATTATGAAATTTGTACCATAGAATGATTCATATATGAGCAAGCAATATGAAGAGCCTCGTTTACTTGACGTCTAAAAACTGCGAACAATTATTTTGAAATGCGCAATATAATTATGCGTCTTACAGATTTCCAAAATGATTTGAGCAATAAAGTTCTAAACCGATATTAAAAATACAATAATAAAATAATGGAAACCAATTAACGCAAGTATCTGATAAACTGCCTTTTATTAAAATTTCTTGAAATTTTATGCCGACAAATTTACATACATCTCAACATGAAAGGGTTCCACAGGTGTTCTTATATGACTTGGATACAAATCTATACAACTGTTAACTTATACCTGCATGAACTGATTCCATGTCAGCACACTGAGCAAGAAGAACTTTGTTTTCTGTGAAATACGAGATTTTTTTCATATTAAAACATGCTATTGTGGTTTTTTTTATTTGTTTTGTACTCAGAATAGATTCACAGTCACTCCTCAAACTGAGCTCGGCTGTGACAAAAACCAGCAAGATGACTTTTGGCAATCATAGAAACTTGTACAAATCAATGTCATAAATTTTTTTTCTCAAAATTAATGAGGAAATTTAACCTTTCACACACATTGTTTCAAATTTTCAAGAGAGTCTGTTCAATCTATTCGATTTTGGCAGTACCACAGAAATTGTTTAAAGGAATTCTTTGAGAAAATTTACAAAATAAATAGCAAACAATGCATTTAATGATCAGACTGGTAGTGCATAGATATATACAGACTGATCATGATCTGCACTGGTGGCATGACAAGGCAGAATAACTTGCTACCAGCTGGTAAAGAATCAATACCGTTTTTGGATACTGGTTTGCTGCATGAGATAATCTACTGGTCGCGCTTCAAGGCAGAGTCACTAAATACCAGGGTTACTGGTTCCCTGCATGAGATAAGCTTGCAGTGAAAACAGATTCTGATTTGCTTAAAAAAATCCAGAATACGCTGTTGGTTTTTGTGCAGCATAGTTCACAGATTTAGATGTGTTTACTAAGTGTTAATAAGGTCATCTATCCACAATCTTCATTGTACAAGTAAACTCTAAACTTGTAAATCATATTTCTCACTAATTAACCTAAAATGAAGCCTTCTTACATATACATTTACATTATACTGCATGTTGAAATCACCTCTATCAGAACTGCTTGTAAATTATGAACTACAACTGCATAAGATCGAGCGAGAAAATTTCGCAATTTGATTTCAGACACACTTTATTACAAACTTTAAAATCACAGACGGAGAATGCTCTGAGTATAAATATGTGTAAAATATGAATCTTTCATGAAATTTGTAACTTACGGTCCACTGAAGACTTTTGAAAAATAGCAAAATTTAAATTGTACTAATATTACTCAATCTACATTAGTTTATTGTCTAATTACAATATTTTTCTTTAATTATTAACATCGTAAGAAATGAAATCACAGCAAATGTGCGTAACATGCGTGCAAAAATTTACCTTCTTTTAGAAGTTCAAGAGTAGAGACTTTACTTTTGAGTGTTTTAATTTCTGCAAATGTATTGTCTGTTTTATATATATGCACACACACACATGTATATATATTGAAAGAGAGTACTGACTTCAGTTCAAAGTGCCTAATAATCAGCTAGCTACTTAAAACATCTGAACGACAGTTCTAACTGACAAGATAAAAGCTTGTACAACTATCAGCAGATACCCAAGTTGGACTATTAATTATGTTTTACTACATTCTACATTCTTCAACCATGGGATGTAACTGGCTTGCATTCTGTCGTATTTAGTGTACAGTATAGAACCGACATCTACCTATTAAAAGACTCATTATAAAATGATTACTTGTGTGAAGACGTTTAATGAAAAAGCGCAAAATAATGAAAAGCAAGTAACTGTAATTATAAATGCTTTTCTCAATGCCTCATGGTAAAATGAGAAATAAGATGTAATTAACAGAGAGCCATTTGGCAGGTGTTGTACATATGGAGGCCAAAATCGTTTTTCTTTCTTTTAAGTTAAACAATGTTAACAAATCGTATTGCAAAATGGCTTGTTTTTATCATCAAAAATAATTAAGCAAAGGGAAGAAAAATATGGCTATTAGAACTGCATTTTAATACATTTGCACCATACCGTCTGCCAGTGTCATCACTGGTACTATGGCATCTCAAATTTAGGAGCATTTTATTCAGTTTGGTTGCTATGGCAACAAATGTGGTTTTAAATCAATTTTAAACAGAATATGTCAGAAACATTCTTTGTACAAACTAATAGCTACAGACTGTTTTCCTGTGACTTAAAAGGGAAATATTAAATTCATAAAGTTATTGAAAATCAACCTCTGTGCTTTATATAAATTATATCTGTTGATATAAGTCCACCTTGTATATCTTAAACTTTAAGTAAGTTCACTATAAAAATTATTAAGCTTTCTAAAAAAGCTCTCTTTTACAATTCATCAGTATATTCAAAACTTAATTTCATTGTATTTCTTTAACCAAGACTATTTTTAGGTTGGAATTTTGTTGTCAAGGAAACAGACAGAAGATAATCACTTGAGTTAGAAATATGTGTATAAAAGTTGTACACCATGACATATATTCATAAATTAATGAAATGATTTTTCCCCCTGCTTTATCAGTAGTTTCACTATGATTTCATTTAAAGCTGTTTGACATGGCCATGAGTCTTTGTGACAGATTTTGAAATATTTTACAAAGGGAAGATATCCTAAAAGCAAATAAATCTTGACCATTCCTTATACAATCCTACTTTTACATACACTGTACCTATAAATGCTTTGATGTAAATTTTCTTTTGTATATCAGCATAGAGGAATATAACAGCATGTTTCAACAATTCGGTATCATATAATATACAATTATAGACTAGTTTTTAGGTCAAAATATAGTTTTCCAGACCAGTATTAAAAACTGATATTGACCGAGGACATATACAATGTACCTCATAAAAAATGTCATGCAAAAACATTAACAGAAATGACTACTTAAAATCCGAGCAGTTCTGCACATCATTTTCAAAGTCTACAAATGCTTTTGCGGACTGCTGGCATTTGATCGCTATTTGCCAATCAGGATGAAGTATTTATAATAGGTATACAATATTATGAGCTGAAGTCACAGCCTGTCATGTAGTATGTACTGTCAATCATATAATACAAACAGGCTTCTTGATGAACTTGCACCAAAGAGAATTCATGTATATTTACTTCAGTACACAATGGATAATATTTCAAAGCCAGTTATTGGAAAAATCATCCCTACTGTAACAGCAAAATGTGATTTTTCAACCAGGATGGTTCTACAAAGAGAATTTAAAGGTGATTAAATACCAAAATTGGGTCTGTAATAAAAAGATTACTAAAACAATCAGTCTGATTGTGTGTTATAGATCTTTTCTAGCTCTTGATCACAGTCAAGGCTCCACCTGTCATGTGATCTTTGTTTCAAAGCTAACTCAGAAAGACAAAATCCCTCATATCAACCGTTACTTCCATTTTGAATTTGGTTTTAATTCCAAATTCTTAATAAGAAAATTCTGAGGTATAAAAACATGGTTCAAGTTGTATTAGACCACAACCTCATTATCTTCATTAATTTAACTTCTAAGCCGATTCTTTTTATAAAAGGAACACACGTGGAAAAATATAACAGCTTTAATGCAACACTCAGTAATAGATTATTTTATACTCAGATGACATGTAATCTTTAAGAGCAGTTAAACAGTTTTCACAGATTCTACAGAAGAATTTACCCTTTTTATCTTTTTACTATGCCAAGAAATGCAAGCACTTATCAAGGCTAAATCAGTTAATTTTAACTGTTTAACAGAATAGTACTTGGAAAAGCCTTTATATTAATTTGTGAGTTGTTTATTTTGTGATTTTCCAATTTTGTATTTATTTGCTAGTTTCTGAATTTGTGAGTGAGCACTGTTTCATAAGCATTATAATCAGTTTGTTCACTATTTTGGGTTTGATGAAATAGCGAAGTGCTTCAATCGTGAACATAAAAACCTCGAAAACACGACTTTTACAGTAGTGTTGTTGTTGAAACAAATGATTTTAAGTCCAAAAGATCACTTAACACCATTAGCATTACTCAAGAAATGATCTGTTAACAAGAGACATTCTTTATGTAAAAGGACAGATATACCACTATCTAAATTATATTTGTGTCTTTATGCATGCTGCAACGCCAGTTTTGATATATAATGGCAATCAGAAGTTTCTGAAGTACATGTCGACAAAACATGTCAAACAGGAGTCTGAAGCTCTCCAATGTAACATGTATGATCCAATAAAACTCCATTGCTGTAAACTGAGTAAAATTCGTGATGCTTTAGTTTTCATTATTTTCATGAATTTCCCCACTTTGCTAATTTAAAAATCTCGCGAAAGACTCATTTCACATAGGTATTAACATATTAATTTAGTTTTCATTAGAGAATTTCCGCTAAAAAACTCGGAAAGACTCCTTTTTTGCTTTGTGAATTTAAAATTGAGGAATTAAATCTGTCTGCTCACGAACTGTGAAAATTTCGTCATGTGAAAATTAACCAATTTACAGTACATGTGGTTTTATTTTACAACAAAATGCTGCCAGGGAAGCATACAGCACCCTAAATTTCTGAAATGAACATGCCCATCCTTAAATGGTGGACAGAACCACTAACACTTCATAGGGGTGTAAAGGAAAAGTTCTAACTGATTTATAACTAATTTCCAATGCAGCAATTGCACATGTCATGGATGACCTACCTTTGAAAAGGTCAAAGATGTAACTAGTATGTGCAAGCACAAAATGCTGACACCGGGGAATTAAAAAATGAAAACTAATTCCAGATCACTGCGTCATTGTAAAAAGCTCCAAAGGATCTAAGGCCCCGCAGCACAGACAATTGCTATTTACCTGCTTGTGCAGTTTCAAGTGTTGCACACTTTTGCTGTAGTTGTTTGTTTTCCTGGAAGAGTTTATCTAGCTGCAATATCTGTTGCTCCTGTCGTGTTAACTGTTTCTTCATATCCTCAGTCTCCGACGTTGCACTTCCCCAACTGGACTGTAGCTCAGCTATTCTCTTCTCTAAGTCTTCTTTTTCTACACAAACAGATCAACAATAATAACATATATCAAAAAGCAACGAAAAGGACAACATATTTCTAGATCTTGAGTAACAAATATAAATCTTGTGGAGCTGACCTAAGATCTTGAGTAGAAATTAAGGTTTAAGGTGTTTGTAGGGCAATACTGTAAACCAAACTATTTACGTGCATAATTTATTTTTGCTATACTCCTTGGACCGGTTAAAATATGGAATACATGAATAATTTATCCTTAGTTTCTATATTTCATTGTTCATTAAAGTTTTCTTTAAAATCCTCGTCAGGCGGCAAAACATAAACTATTAGAAAATCAATTGTTTCAGTAGCTGGATAACAACTGGATAGTCACTGTACAACATTTTGTTCTTGCCTATCCTAGAAGTTCTGGTCTGAAATTTATGAAGTAGTTGTCAAGCCTTGTTAGTCTAATATGTGAAAAAGAACATCTACAGCCATAGCAAATTAAATGTGTTTAAATTTGGTTCACCACTGTCAGTGATTCATAAAGTCAAAAATATGCCTTGTTAATTTAAATCATACCAAATTATTTATTTTGATTGCGAAACAAGTTCTTACAACTTAGATTAATCGCTCTCAAGACTCTCTCACTATGTAATCAACCTCGAAGAGAGAGAAGAAATGTGGCAATATATATTTTGTTTCTTGCCTAAGAACACTTATCGCCTTGGCACTGGTGTTAAGATCAAACTTGGAACCCTCCGATCCCGAGGTAAACACCTACCATTGTGCCATGGGGCTTGACAATGAATGATGAATTTTAAGGTACATTCGTACAAAGAGAGACAATTTGTGACAAACCAACATACATAAACCGTGATTCAAACTGGGACCTCCAGATTGGTAGTCCAGAGCGCATAACCACCACACCACTGCAAATACCTACCTTTTAATTCGTTTTCACATGTTGACCTAACATGTGACAGTAATATACTCAATTCCTGTTTCATTTGGGTATCTCTCTTTTCCATAAATGTGTGAATTTCATTCAAAGAAAGTTTTTGGGAGTGCAAAGCAGACTGTAACTTAGGTAGTGTCCTTTCTAGGTGGTTGTTTCTTTCTCTGAAATACATAATACAAATAGCTAAAAACTATTAAACAATAGTAAATACTGCAATCTTTGAGGGTAACAGTAAATACTGTCAACCTCAGGAAAAAAATCTAACCCAGGTCTTAGTAAAATTTGTCACCCTAAAGGATGCATTGTTTATTTCCTTACACAAAACAACTATCTTATTGCTGTTGAATTTTTAAGTGCTTTAAGACACATTGTATAGTCACACTGTTAGTTCAAGGATCTTTAATGTAATCTAGTAACCTGTAAAACTTATAGATGGGATTTCCTGAGTTATTAACAGAAAAGAAATGTGCAATGAAATGATTTAGGTGAATGCAACAATTCAGGGAATGCATGATAACACAGAAAGTACTAAATTATGGAAAACAATGCTGTTAGTGACAGCTACAATAGTTTTTCTGGGAAAGTAATGATGAGAGATGGGAGCAATTATAGTTAAGAAATGGGCAATAGTTCAGGGAAAGCATTGGTGTGGCAATGGGCAATAGTTCAGGGAAAGCATTGGTGTGGCAATGGGCAATAGTTCAGGGAAAGCATTGGTGTGGCAATGGGTGATAGTTCAGAAAAAGCATTGGTGTGGCAATGGGTGATAGTTCAGGAAAAGCATTGGTGTGGCAATGGGTGATAGTTCAGGAAAAGCATTGGTGTGGCAATGGGTGATAGTTCAGGGAAAGCATTGGTGTGGCAATGGGTGATAGTTCAGGGAAAGCATTGGTGTGGCAATGGGCAATAGTTCAGGGAAAGCATTGGTGTGGCAATGGGTGATAGTTCAGGGAAAGCATTGGTGTGGCAATGGGTGATAGTTCAGGGAAAGCATTGGTGTGGCAATGGGTGATAGTTCAGGGAAAGCATTGGTGTGGCAATGGGTGATAGTTCAGAAAAAGCATTGGTGTGGCAATGGGTGATAGTTCAGGGAAAGCATTGGTGTGGCAATGGGTGATAGTTCAGGAAAAGCATTGGTGTGGCAATGGGTGATAGTTCAGGAAAAGCATTGGTGTGGCAATGGGCAATAGTTCGGGGAAAGCATTGGTGTGGCAATGGGTGATAGTTCGGGGAAAGCATTGGTGTGGCAATGGGTGATAGTTCGGGGAAAGCATTGGTGTGGCAATGGGTGATAGTTCGGGGAAAGCATTGGTGTGGCAATGGGTGATAGTTCAGGGAAAGCATTGGTGTGGCAATGGGTGATAGTTCGGGGAAAGCAATCATGTAGCTCAAAGCAACAATTCAGTAAAAACATTGGTGTGGCTATGGGTGATAGTTCAGGGAAAGCAATAATGTAGCTGAGAGAAATAGGTCAGGGAAAGAAATGATGTAGCTGAGGACAACAGTTCAGTGTGATGTAGCTTATGGCAACAGTTCAACATGACAGTAAAAGGTCATCGCTGCTTAGTTTCATTGAACAAGTCTTTTTACTTTAAATTGTACTGCCAAAATTTGGAAAGAAGACATTTTTCATTTCATGATTTTTGACAGAACCAGGACTAATAAGAATGTGAAAGAAAGCCACACATGATCAAGTCAGCATACTTGAGAGATTTGTTGGTGTTCTCCACTTTCTGCAATCTCTCTTCTACCTCATTCTTCTGATTGCGTAGACGTTCACATGTGGCCTCCGAGTTCCTGAGATTGTTTGTAAGGGTGGAGACTCTAGAATGGAAGAAGCAGTCATACCATAAACATCATTTATACTGTACTACAAGACATTTAACATAACATTTAACAGTGTTCGTAAATTTGTATGAAAAAAAAATCGCGCAAATATTTTCGGGACCCCCGCGGGGGGGGGTGCGGCTTCTAAAAATCCCGGTCGGCATAACTGCGTGATTTACCTTGGCGTTATGAAATGAAGACGGGTTTCATATTTGAATGTCTGGGAATTAATATTAGCACTTTAAAAGTGTGACCAATCTAATGATCCGGGCTCGTCTGCAAAAGGATGAGACAAACCATTGTGTTTTGCTTCACGGCGAATTAAATAAATGATGCCCAACAACAAAGTGAAGAGTTACCATCCACAAGTACTGAAACAACTACGGTAGTGTTAAACTCGGAAAAAGTACTGAAAGGATTTATATCAAGGGGGGGTTTTAAAAGTAAAAAACGAGCTTGACTTCTTAATTTTCATACCCCACCCAAAATAGATTTACCCTTTTGTGTCCAGGGGTAGATACCCTGAAAAAAATACTGAGTGGGAACCTGATTTAACTACTGATGTTTGTCGATGAACATTTTCTTTTAAGCACCCCCCTTTTTAAACACTTTCAACATTCCTTGGATAATTAAGCATTATCTGAATTAAAGAGCAATAACTCTGCTGAACTTAGACAAGAGTATTAAAAAAGTCAGTAGTGAGTAAAAATATCATAAACTATTAAAGTTATTGTTTCCAAATAGCTTTTGCAAAGGACTCTTAGCAACCAACTGCATGATGTCCACCCAGTTGTAAATGGGTAGTGCATGAAAAGCTTTCTGCGTCTAACTGCTGACGAGTATGTTATCATCTGGTGTAGGTGTGTGGGTCTGATTCAATAAGATACGGCAGCTTTGTTTTTAATAAAACAAAGACATCTGTATAAACTAAATATGTATGACTGCTGTAGATAGCCGCCTACAGCCTCTGTCTAGATGTATAAATTTCATTTCTAAATGTGTGTTGAAAAATTCAAATCACTACATTATTGATCTCAATTATACATACTCACATACTCACTGTAGAAGAAAATGCGTGATTATGAAATTTCTATAAGTAATCTACATAGTTACAGATCTTCAAAAATACAACAAAATACAGGACCTGACTCTCAAGTTTCAAGAACTACACTTACGCAGCCTCTTTTACAGTCAAATTCATCTCAAACTCTCCTCTCTGGTCTTGTAGCACTTGCAGTTCTTCTTTGAGTTTGTTTTCCCTGTCCTCACAACCACCGTGATGTTCTAACTCTTTCTCCAAAGCCTTCAGTTTCTTTTCCAAGGCTTTTATTTCACTATGTATGAGATAACTAACACCACAGTACCTATAAAAAAAGGTTTTCTTTACTACCAGTCTAAAGTATCTTGCTTCTGATTGGATAGAAGTGAGCTCACTTTCATTATCTGACCAATCAAGTCTCAAAAATGTAATAAAAGACTTACTGGGACATATATCAAATGAAAGGAATCATCAATCACAATATTTCACACTTTTGCGACAATTTGATAAAAGAAAAAAAAATTCCAATAACCTTTCTTAAAACCTCTTTTTATGCTTAGTCTATATATTTGCAGACTTTATTAACTAAAAATATAGCTTAAGTTAACTTATAACTAAAATATATGAATATTCTTAACAGATTAATTTCAATTGAATACTATGTGAATATATAGTTAAAACTATTTTTGACTTCCCTACTAGTTAAAAATTGGTGTTTTATAAATCCACCAAATATTTTATAATGTTTCTTTTCATTTTTATTCATATTATTTGTTTACAAGAGAATTCACTAAGTAAAAGTTCTTTCTTACATGTTTTAAAAGCAGCCAGTTGTAGGTCTGAGTATTGATAAAAATGATCTATATGATATTTGTATTGATATATATCAACCAAACCCTATATACCAGTATTCGATTTGTTACGATACAAGAACCAGGTATACTCAGCTGCTTAATCTATTATATTACTAAGCAAAACTTTACTGGACCATGATATACATATTGTAAAGCATTGCCATTTTGAAAGGTCAGTGCAAAATCTAAGTTTTGGGAAGGCGCCCTAGCCGCTCAACTTGGGGAAAATTTAGAATGATCATAACTGTCTAAAAGGGAAGCAAAAATCATAGTACATGTATATGTCTCATTTTGGGGAAAACTGCGTAATTTTAAAGAAATTTTAGTTCCGGAAGACACGCTTATACCGGCCACTGATATAATACGGTAAAAAAACCCTGAGAGTAAATGAAATATAACTTTAATCAACAGTGACAGTTTGGTGAATCTTTTGCCAGCGGTCAATTACCTGCAAATCGTATCATCCCGATCCATTTTCTGTATTTCCTCTGGCAGCGGATGCTGAGGTGTATACCTCTCCTTTATTTCCCCAGATTCAACTTCTGACATGATTGATGGTGATAGTCTTTAGTTTTTACTTCTTTAAAGTTTTATTTTCTGGCTCTGAAATAAATGCATTTATAACAATTATTGATTTTTGTAAACTTACAGAAGTCCTTCTTTATTTTGATTGTTTTTAGTCCCGGGCAACCCTGCAATTTCTCCCCGTATGAACTTGCCAAAACCCCAGAATGACTCCCATGCATACTGGTATAGATCTAACACAATTTGAAAAGTTAGGGAGTTTTATTTTACCTGACTGCAAAAACTAGCACTGTTTTGCTAAATGAAGTGTTTCTTTGAACTTTAGTAGCTCTCAATTTTAAGAACTAATTCTACAAGTACACAGTATTTTAAAGATTCAAGACCATTAAAATTTTAAGCATAATCTTGGCATTGTTTGAAGATTTTTTCATGAAAAAACATATAAAGTATGATATTGCTGTGGAAATGGTACATTCCTGAAGGGCTTATCCAAAGTACCCTTATACTTTGCCTAAATATATGAAGATTTTGTTTATCTAACCTTTCAACTTTATCCATCCGTTCAGCCAGGAGAATGATTAGTAGTAGCCTCTGCAGAACAAGTAATCACAAGGCAGCCCAATTAAAGCAATTTCCTGCATTCTAACGATCATGATTATCGGCTATTTACATAGTGTGTCTGTAAATTTGTATCGTGTAAAGATCTATTTGTCATACAACTAATTCAGCTTGTATACAGGTAATAAATAAATGACAAATGATTGAACAAATATCAATTTTAAAATTGATTTAGTCTGTCTTGAGTATTTTTATAACAATATAAATTTGGAAAATCAATGCCTAAAAAGGAGGGTATCCATAGTACAGAGGTGAAATAATTTTCATAATGTGACTTTTATTATAAAAGGCAAAATCGCAAAACGCAACACTGCTTCACAAAATGTGATTGTAGAACATACATGCCATTCTCCAGATATTCACCAGGTTCTCCCGTTATATGGACCCTAACCGGGCACTCCGGCAAAGCTCGCAAAAGCACTAGAATCTCCTGGGAAATTAAAATTTTGGAAAAAAACTACGAGGTTCATAAAAAACATGTATAAACCTACAGTATATACATGGTCAATATTCTGACACTTGATATCGCTAATGAAAGTGCTAGTATTGTGTACACTCGATTAGGTGACGAAACTGATGTGTTGACACGAGTTTGTGTTAATTGTCACTATCCATTTAGGTAAATTGCCCGGAGGGTTGTTAGTGGTGATTTACAAACTTTTCAAACAGCGATGATTAGCCGATAATCAACTGTCAAACAAGTCAATACGCTCCAAATATGCCGTTATTTAAATCATTTAATCCCAAGTTTAACATAATTAAAAGATTTGATGTTTTCATAACAGCATCAAAACAAATTTACACATCAATTGTCGGGTGTCAATGTCATCACGCATCTTTTTTGCGATAAATTATCGGACACCTTTTGCATTCGGATTGGATGAGAGTGCATAACGGGCAACGCCAAAAATTTATCAGCTGTCAAACGACGGTGCATTGCAGATCATGATGATTAGTGACCTGCGTTTCCTCAAAGTTTTATGCAAGCCATGTAATCTTTGTCGGATTAATAGCATTAGCCTCTACACCTGCAAGTCCGTGTCTGTTAATCTTTAAACCTGCGCATGTGCACTAAACGGAAGAATCTTGAACTGATTATTGACCTTTGTTTCCTTTCAAATACTAGTTGAATTAACTGCAAAACCATGTTTACAAAATGTATTTTTATCAAAAAACAAATTCACCCCTTCATAAACAGAAGTTACGGAGAATTGTCCTGTGAGTTCGTGGTTTTTTTTGATGACGCCATAGTGAGGCGTCGTCAAGGCGGAATGGTAATTTATTTTCCCAAAATGGTACCTATTGCTACGACCTCTCGGGTGTTGCAAATTTAATTGTTTTAATGAATATTTTCACAAAAAAACAAAACATGGAAAATGAGAACCCTTCTTGCAGATTGTTTTGCTGGTTGAAATAAAGTCTGCATATTGGGGTTGAACACGGTGAATCTCGGAATATTCTAGATGTTTCGTATTTAATTTTGCAGATCGGGGCCAGAGCCGGATAATATATACCTAATCAAGGAAAACAGGACACTTTTTAAAATTAATACCGTAAAAAGCCCACAAAGTATCAAAATATTTAGTTTCATTAATGAATAATTGAAAATTAATTGTTTGTTTAATAAAGAAACCCTCGAAGCCCCTAATGCTAGCAACTATTCATCACCAGGTCACGTGATGAAAACTCCAGGTAATGGCTAAACAACTTTTGAATAAGAATTCCCTAATTATTTCAAATTTTGTGGTTACCATGCAAAACTAGTACTAAATGAAGAATTTGAGGTACTTTTTCATGTTTTTCATCATGATTATGACAGTTAATGCATTATTTGGCCAAAAATCTTTGCTTTGATGGTTCCCAAAGGAAACTTGCTTAGAATTCAGACACGTGCTGTACAAGCACTTAGCAGTAAATGACATCATATTTAAAAACACGAACTCGCAGGTACACACAAACTTGTAGGATTCAATGCTATTTTCAAAAACAGTGTTTAAAAAGATACGTCGATTTAAGCATTTCTCTGAACCATTACTACAGGAACAGTAAAATAATGTGAGATTTTGTTGGCTGTGAAGTGTGAACGCGAAGAGAGACTCATAGAGATTATAAATCATTTTCGTGGATTTTGTTAGCAGTTCAGTTAGACCTGTCAAAATCTGACTTCAAACCACTTGATTTAATGATTTTTGACAAGCAGTTGATAAGATAATACTCACATGGTATTTTTTAATTTAATAAACACTTTGACAATATTGAATTATACAACAACAATGCAGTAAATTCTTCATTGAAAAGTCAGAACATGACTTTTTGTCAGCCATCTTGAAACCAATGACAACATCCGGGGATTTTGTCAAATTCCAAACAAATCTCACTACCATACTATGTGACAGGTGCCCCGACATGAGTTTAGATACTTATATAAACCGTTAACGTCTTCATTTGTGTCTTGGGGGGGCCCCCCCCACCCCCCGACCGGGGGGGGTGGACTAATATAAACAACTTCAAACAAACAAAAAATTTGTGTCTTGGGGGTTTTGAAATTGGACTTATACTTCATCCTAAAAATAGCAAAACCTTAAAATCCGTCTGCAATCAATTTTGTCTAGATATTAAAGGTCCAACTTGTTTCACTACAGTAAACATAAGAAACTGCTAATTGATTTGTTCATTATAAATACCAAATAAATTCTTTCTTGGTAAAACCAGGGACGAATATATATGTTCATATTATTGTTCCAGGTAAAACACACTTTAATTGCGACATCAGTGACCACCATAATATGATATCCACGTGTCGTAAAGAGCAGGGTTATAGTGTTACCAAACGCAAATTAAGTTTCTTTTAGAAGCAAAACAAAAATTAGGACCAATCAGCATTTTCAAGTTATCATCCGGAAACCGTTTTACTATTCCAGGTCACGGTGACCTTGGCCCTTGACATTTTTATAAAATATCAAAATGACAGGTCCTTTGCTGGTCAATAAAAAACAAAACAACATATCTATTAGATTAAGTCTCCTTTGGAACAAAGATTCTTAAGTTATCAACCGAAAACTAGTTGGTAAAATGACGGACAGACATGACGTTCGTTATCGACAGTTCTGCAAATTAACATAACCCTCGGCTGCAAAGGGGCATAACTAAAACAGCCTAGTTTTCAAGATTGTAAAGATAAAGAAAAAGAAGCCATATTTAAGATATAATCAACAGATAACATTTAGCTGAACATAAGATACCCTCTGAGCGACAAACAGGATAAAAAGTCACACGTACTTAATTTTACCCAAAAGATTGAAGCTGCTTTATCTTCTTGATACTATCTTTTGTAAGAAAAGCCGCCAAGAAACAAGTCGGAGCTATTCAGTATTTTATAACTTATTCTAATCTTTGTAATTACGCAGCCAGGGGTCGAAGCAACGACCCACGAAAAAGAATCGGGAGCAATAAGCACTAGGCTTTAAGGCGGTAAAGATAAAGTAAAGAGTATAAAGGGCTTGGTTAAAAGGCAAAAACTAAAATCTTATCAGACGACATTGTATTTTGTCTGTTTCGGGCGTTCTTGTTTGAAAAGGTATACATTATAATGATAACTATCTAGATCTTAAACAATATAATTGTATCTTCAGGTATGAAAACACCCTAGTACATCCAAGAGACAGAACTACGACTTATGGTAAACTATCTTTCATGTTGGAGCCACCATTCCCTGGTGTGGAACAACCTACCAAACGAAATCAGAGCATCAGAAAATGTTGGCCAATTTAAGACTGGGCGGACCCAAACTGCAAATGTCATGTGTGCTTTTGATTTGATTTTGTTTAGAATTCTTAATGATCACTGTTTGCCGTACTCGATGCATTTTTTTCAGTTTTAAGTCTGTAGTCTTCTTAACTCTGCTATTTGTTTTATTATGCTTTGCAATTTCGCTTTTAGTTTGCTTAGCTTTTTGCCTTTAGTTGCTTTTATGTCTGACTTTGGCTTACTTTGTTTTTTGCTTTAAGTTTGTTTTGTCTTTGACTACCCGACACGCACTAAGTTCAGTTCTCTGTGCTAGTACCTGTTTGAAAGGAGTAGAACTTAGGCTTAAGTTAGATATACCACATTTCAAACCCTGCAAGGAATTTTAAAACATGCTTCTATGTCGAATAACAACTGACCATTCAGAATATGCGCTATCGCGAAGAGTATGCAAGACAGACCCGATCAATCATCGTTTGAAGCCGCACCAGATAAGAACATGTACAAATAAAAATCGGACATAAAACTTCAAAAGACTGCAGGAAGGTTACTTACGGCTGAATATAAGCATTTTTTTTGTTTTAGAAATTAATGCGCTGTTAGTGATTACGGAGATAATCAGTTAAATATCATGGAAAAGTATGGATATTTACGGAAATTTACGAAAACGTACAAAGCGATAGTTAGATGTCTTCAGTTTGATTTTCAATATTTCCGATGAATAAGTCAATGACAAGGGTTTGATATTTCAAGAACGATAACATATATAGATGGTATTTACCTAAAGAATAACTGTCTCTAAACGAATTTAATCGTTACGAATATTTTAAGAAGGAACTAACGTGATCAAATTGACCCGCCATTGCTATCGAGGACGATACATGTCAAACGGACCAGTGAACGGTTCACTGACTAAAACTACAAGGTACCCAGAATCATTTTTGGTTTTCCACTGTTATACACATTGTACAGTATTGTATTCATAGTTCATGCTGCGCATTGCTTAGCTTATTTCTGTTTCCTAGGTCTCGTCCATCGTCGTCAACAATTGCTTCGAACCACATGATCGATCATATCGCCTGAAGTTGTACAAAAGCGCATTTCGAAGAATTGTTACTCGGCTCTAAATATTTTATCAATGTTGACTATGTGGATTATTTTCTCATCATAACGGCACATTTCATAATAAAACAAACTTCCCTGTCTACCGCATTATAAAAGATAATCATTCAAACGCTTTGTCATATATTAAATGTAGACCTCTGACATAATTGGACTCGTGCTTTAGGATAAAAGTTTTAAAACAAGAACATGTAGTGTGAAAAGCTGCTTTTAGGGGGGGTTAAAACCAAAGTTATTTTGAGCCCAAGGCTTATATGATACGCTTAAATTTAAATTTGTAACATAGATGGTTTGTAAGGTTACTCAAAATGTATTTACTTACACTTTGTTCTGATGTCATATTAGTTTTTAGCTTATTAGAAGCATGTATCATTATCATTAATAGTATGCTATTGTTATTATTTCATTAATACAATATTATTTTAGTATAATTTAGTGGTTCAGTTGCACTTAGTATGGTCTCAAATTGATCTACACACTATTTATATTCAAATTTCATGCTCGAAATTATTAAATGACAGCTTATTACATACCTTGGATTTTGATATCACAAATAATGTCTTAAATATCGAAACTAATGATTTTTAGTTCGGCATGCACCTTGGCCCAAATTTATTAGGGACCCCAATCCTTGTTAAGGCGTTGTTTAAATGAATTAATGGTGGGTACCGTGATTACTGACCCTGGAAGCCTGTTACAGTGATCTACAACCCTCTGGCTGTGGGTAGCACGCGTAAGTTCAGTTCTGGGGAGTTACCCCTAAATTTTTGGATGTCTTCTGAAGGCAATGAAAACAACTTTTTTCTCTACTTTATCATGACCATTCAGAATTTGTTTGATTGTATATCGTTTCCGCAAAGATTTACAGCAAGCTCTGAACTTTGAAATACATGTAGAACATCATTGGATACATGGTGAGCTAGAAACTAGTGCACATTCTGGTCATCGTGGTTAACAATTGCTTCATGGAACGACATGTTATATTTAAACAAATGATCAATATCAACACCTTTCAAAGAATGGTCCGGATGGTGTAAAATGTTATTCAAGGTACAGGTGGTCAAAAATATATTGTATACAATACGGCACAATAAATCAGTAACCCGCGTGTATGTATAGCATTATATAAACATAAATTCTAAGTCCGGTATATGGACACAGAAATGTGAGTCATGTTAGAATAAACTTTTTGTCAAAATAATTAATAATCAAGTATGTCGATGTTGAATTAAGACCAAATGTTATACTGAAATCAAACTTAAATGATACAACTGAAAATGTAAATGTAAATGTAACATAAAACGGTGTCAAAGGTTACTTGAAGTATAAATTTACAAAAAGCTTTGGATCTAATTCAGATTAGTCCTAGGCTTTTAGAAGAATGTACTCTGGAAATAGTTGCTATTTTACAATTCAATCAACAAATTGACTATATGATGAACAATATTCACTTTAGGCTGGTTCAAAATTAAAATACTCGCAATTTTTAAGAGAAACTGGTGGAAATTGACGGCTAGCAATTAAATAAACCTGTATTGATTACGTGGTGATGTTATTACAGTACAATATGGTTTGACAACGATTTAGACCAAGATAGACAAATTTAACGGAGGTCCTTTTTTACCCACAAGGGTTTTGAATGACCGTCGGGCCAACTTTTAAGCTCTATCATAATTCCGCCAGTTCTATAGCTAAGTTTCAAGGTCGAAGTTGTTAGCTTATGGATATTAAGAATACTAAACGGATTTTATACATAGTAAATCAAACAGAGTACCTTGAATGAAACATAGCACAAATTCTAAGGGTATTGGGGTTACTACCCAATTATGGAAACGAGCGCAGATTAGAGCAGGGGCCGATTATTTGAATAATGTTATGACCATACAGACTAATCAAAAATATTGTTTTATACAATTTTGGTTATTATGCAATAAATATAATAAAATAGTATTACATAATTTTAAACTATATTCCCTGTCTAGAGCAGACAAGTTGCGGGCTAATCTTTTTGTCAAAATGGTTAATAACCAATTATGTCGATGTTGACTCAAGTTTAAGTGTCCAGCTACAAGTGTATATCTGGTCTTATGATTAAATTGATTTCATTTATTATTCTTTATTAGCATTAGCCTGTCAAAATAACTAGCTAGTGTTACCTTAAAACTTACATATTTTAACGGATCTAAGATATTGTAAGAATTATGCATGCTTTTGCAATATGACAGAAAAATGGTCTTTCACCTACATTCAGCTGATTTTGGAAGGAAATCATGCCTTTTCAATAGCAAATTTAAACGTTCAATTGAATACAGTTGTAATAACTTTAACAAGGAAATGGTGTAGGTATTTGGAACGTGCGCATACAAATAAGCATCTGAATTTTAAAATTGTAAGGCATGCACTAGCTGATGTGGAGACAATGTACTGTGCGCTTCTGCTTATATATCTTCAAATGGGTCAGTTTTTAAAGTTTAAGAAACCTGTAAATTGCTACCCACTAACATTGTTTTCAAAGGAAAATACTTTAACAAAATAACCACTGGTGAAAAAATTATGTTTAAAATGTACCTCGATTCATCAATCTCTCGATCTGCACTGCTTACAAATCTGATGAAAAAGTCCTAATGGAAAAGGATTTTTTTTGTTTAAAAAGTTAGAAATAAAAAGGTATACCGTCAAATCAATTTACTGATTTTTTTGTTAAAAAAGTAAGAAATAAAAAGGTGTACCGTCATATCAATTTACTGGTACTGATACGCATTCTCAAACGGGCACAAAAGATACATGGAGACTTTAGTACTAGCGAACAAATCGTCTATTTCAATAGGTAAAATGGAGATATTTCATTAGAAATAATATTTTAGACACAAGCGGTCAATTTTTTCCTGGAAAAGCAAGAGTTGAAGATTCAGGTAAACAAGCTTTTTCAGTAATCGTTTAATAGAGGGCGCAATTTAGATACGCTTGAAAAAAGTAAAAGTTATGATGTCATCTGTTTGCAATATAAACCTATGAAAAATGGATATATGATTGCTTTTTGCACTAATTCACAACCTTTGTAAATTACTAGTAAACAGGGTGAAATCGAGCCGATCGGAATATTCTGTTCAGAAAATAGCCTTTTTAAAAATATATGATATTGTCTATAGTTAACATTCTCCCATTTGTAAAAAGTCTGCATCTGTAGTGTAAGAATAAATGATACAAAAGAATAAAAGTCATCTTGAACTTTTTTAAACCACGAGTTCAAACCCATCAACACCCAAGTTTTTTAAAAACCTTTTTGCTGCTTAATAATCATTTTTAATTGTTAAGAAGAATATTTTACGGCAAAACTATCATGGAAATTCTTGAAACATGGCAAATGTAATACATGGATAATGGTAATTGAGGGTAAAAAGAGTCAGTACTCAGGTTAACCGGTCTGTATAGAGCAGTTTCCTTGACATTAGGTACTGGATAAAAATACATTAATAACAGAAAGTTTCGATATTACAGGTAGTATGTTATTTGGTGTTGTGTCAGGTTTATGGGGCTTGTTCAACCAGGAATTGGTTGGCTCGAGTTCTTTTGGGGCCATGCCTTAAAATCAATTCATTTCCACCAACTTTCAAAATATTTAAATGGGATTTTTGTTTAGTTGGACTGCTTTGCGATACTTTGTATCACAGTTTTTCTTGTACTGGTTCTGATACGCATCAAACGGCACAAAGAATGGTCTTAGTAGCTGGAAGAAACTCTATTAAGAGGTAAGGTGAAGCGATTATATAGAAATGCAATATTTTCAATGACACAAGTTTTGAATTTTTACCGCGAAGAACGTAATATAGCAGGTAAACAAACTTTTTTAATAATGCTTACCGAAAAGCATTTTCGCCCTTGACAAGTGTGATCTATGATGTCAGCTGTTTGTTTTGGGATAAGATGCTATGTAAAACAGTATGTATTCTATAGTAATATCTCCAAAGTAATGTAATAGATCTGGTAAACAGGTTGAAGTCGGCGATTCCACTGTTCCAAAAAAAACTTGTTAAAAATGGAAAATGTAAATACGTTTAGTTTCAATTACAAAGCTCATCTTCTAGAATAAAATGGCAAATGTATAAAAGTCTCTTGAAATATCAACGAATTTCAAACATGTGAAACAAGTTTGCAATACCTTACATTGACTTAAAAACACATTAATGAAGATTTTTAGTGCAAAACTTTATGGAAGTGTCTGAAACACCTAGGAAATGTTATTTTACATTTATAATTAATTGAGGGTAGAAACCAGTCAGTACTCACTTTAACCAGGTTTATGGCATATCTTTCAGTATTGCTAATAATTAGGTGACTGGAAATAAGGAAATACATCAAAGATATTACATGTATATGTTATTTGGTTTTTGGCATATGCGGATATATTACCCACTTAGACTAATATTACCCGAGCCGTTAGGCGGTTAATAAATCCTCATATATCACTTCAAAAAACAAATAACAATTTTATTACACTTCCCTTAAATTTTGATGGAATTGGTTCACTTCTAACATGTCTAATTAATTCATTTAACGGCTGAACGTAAGAAGACCATCAAATACCCCTATGATACCCTTTAATGTCATTTCACGGCTTCTCTTAATAACGTCACAAATCAACATGCACTAATACATTGACGTATTGTACACGAACACTCTCACGTGACGGGATATGTCAAGTGTACAGTACAGGTCTGGAGGATTATGCAAAAAGTGCGAAGTACTGAGTTTTTCACTCCACACTTCGCAGGAGTAACTTGGAGTCAAATAGCATGACTTCAATTGAGGTTAGAGTGCCTGAAGTGACTTCGAGTACGGAGAAAATTAATATCGTGTCACTGTGCAGAAGTAAAATCCTGTAAAACAGTCTAGAAACATCCCTAAAATAATTTAGGTTAAGATGAAAAGAACTTATATTTGGGGACTGATAAAAAACAAAAAGAAACTTTCAAAGGGAAGCAGGGGGATGGAAACAAAAACACTGCTGTGACAATGTGTGGTTCAATCCTTGTGATTCAAAGGATCTTATGTATCGGGTAACTTTTACAGGTGTATTTTCCCAACATTTTAATTAATAAATAATTCAACTTGAATTAAAAAATACGTGGAGAAACATGAATTCCCGTGCTCGATATTTAAACTCGAAACGGCTGTGAAGTGTCACTTTACTGAATGATGACTGGCATCAGTCCCTAGAGTCATTACCTCATGTCTTTTCTGGACATTTAACAACATCTTCATAATATCTCCTTCCCTTGACTTTGAGATGGAGTTTGATTGAGACATAGTTTTGATAGAAGAGATATTTTTCTAAGGGAAAAGATCTTCACTGAAAAAAAGACTTGTCTCACTTATCTCAACAGACTTTTATAAGTCTGTAGTTACAAATGGAGTAAGTTACTTTTTTCTTGGAGTCACATACTCGAAGTCATGTTATTTTTACTCACTCCACACTTCACGTTTTTTGCCTATTCCACCTGAGAGCTGTACTGCATATTATCTGCTACTAACAATATAATTTCTAAACTCTAGAATATTCAGCTCCATGTCAGATTGTTGATTTTTCTCAGGCTATCAAGTGGAACTATTTTTACCTAACTTCAGATTCTTTCATTATAATATTATTTATATTTTTATCGATGAACAATTTGAATCAGGTGAGCGACAGTTCGGCCATTCAGTGTGCCTCTTGTATCTAATTAATTTTGCTTTGTCGGATACCGTAGTTTGAGTCCTCTCAGGCATCAGCATGCAAGATGTGAGCCACGTTTTAGAAGATTGTTCCTTTGGAAATTGAATTAACATGATGAAATTTTAACACAATGACAATCAATATCCAAAAAGCACTATGATGCAGCAATTTTTTGCAGTGATATATTGCAAAAACTAAAAAGCGCTCTCTGACAAATCATTTTGCTGATTGAAATGATATGAATAAAAAAGGCATATAACTTGAGAAACACACAACTAGCATTTATTTATATTTTATCAATAATTCATGATTTTATTTGAGCAAATTTGAATGGGTTCAATATAAATAAATTCGGCAAGGATTTGCAATATATTCAACTTTTACAAGCTCTTCTTGACAAAGTCCAGCAAAGCTTATGTCATGGTGGTTAGTCTGTCATCCGTCTGTCTCAGGGCCCAAAAAGTGCACTCGGTCTGGTTGTAAGTGGCTATGGCAACAATAGGTTATAGTAAATTCTCTTTGAGGTCATTCATGCCGTATGTGTTATGTGGCTATTTTTGGGCTTATGTTGCTAAAAAGTACAATAGAGAAAACAAAAGAATAGCCACAAATCTGCCAATTTTTAGTATGCTCGATCATCTGTCTGCCCATCTCTCCTTAATTTTTCCCTTGATAAAGCTGTGTAAGCTTTTCGTTGATAACATTATAAAAGATTTTCACAAAACTTACTCAGAACAGTCCAGTTAGACCAGTAGAGCGATACTGGCTCGTTTTTCTCTGATACTGGTAATAGTTGAGATTTTTGACCTGCATTAAACCTTTACATTTTTAGAAAAATCTTTTTGAAAATTAGTTTTTTTTGGCACTGTTTGAAATGGTTATATTTTTAAGATTCCTACATACAAGAAAAAGAAACTATTTACTGGATTGCATAACTACAGTCTTGTATGTATAATTGTGTACATGTTTTTAAAGGTTTTTGCAAGTAAATAATGTAAATAAGAGTTTAACTTGAGGTGGCGTATCAGTTCTAAAAGAAACTTTTACAGATAGAATCGAAAATAATATCTTTTTCTCCGAAAATATGTAATAGAAGAAACTGCTCAGTAAATGACACTGAAAGAAAATCAATCGTTGGTAGTGAAAATTCATGTTCTAATATATATCAAGGTCGTTAAGTTATCAGAACAAACCATGAGTCAGCTGTTCATCTCTTAAAATCTTCTGCATGTTCAGAAAAACATGAACCATTCAAATGTAAGAAAGGGAAATGTAATCGGTGGTGTAGGTCAATTAAAGCAATGATTTGATTTGCAGCTGTCCTGTTTCAGAAAAGTTTTGTACTGAGTGCATTAAGGTCAGATGTTAGTCCAATGTACATGGTGTTGTGATGTTGTGCCTGCCTATGTTTAAATAAGTGTGCTTAATATAATAATACTGTTGCATTTTATCTTCACTAGCTGCTCCATTCTTGAATGAGCAGCTATTAATTGCTCAATTTACATGAAACATACTCGCCCTAACTCTTTGTGGGCTTACTAAATACCATGGTCTCATGCATACCAAGTTTGAAAAAAAATCGCCACTTCTTGGCAAAATGCTAATCATGTAAATTCAAAGGGTGGGCATACAGTTCATTTAACCAGCTATTATAATTTTATAGTTGCAAGTTTCTTCCAAAAGTCGGCAAAATTTGTTACATTTTGTGACATTTGTAAGTGGCAGTCTACATTGAACTATCTAGGGAATGCTATACTGTAAAACCCAGTAAAAGTTGATCTGACATTATGTGAGAATGTGAGCTAATTCTGTTATTTCTTGTGTTCTTGTCATATATTAATGTTGATAATTGACGTGTATAAAAATGTGTACTATATGTCGACTTATATACAATAAATGGGACTATAGGACAAAATCCACCAACTAAGGAATTTCTGCATTTCTGTGTAAATACTAAAAAAAAATTTAAAAATGAAGGCGTCAGATGAACATAATTTTATAAATCATGAAGTAGAACACGTGTTGTTGTTGTTGAAGTTTCCTTGTATGTGTAAATACTAAGAAGCAGCGTTGATTATTTGTTACAGGTACAGTTATCTCAGGGTGATGTGACAGTGACATCATAGATATACATAAACACAATTTTTTACGACCATCGCATAAAAAAGTGCGTTATGTAAATGCAAGGAAAGATTTAATCCTAACATTATATCTACTTAATTTACACAATGATAATAGATAATAATCTTCTATTGCGTCACTGTACACTGTACATATTTTCTTCTGTCAGAGACAGATTATGTTATAAGACTATTTGTGTCATGTAAACATGTTTATCATCCTGTTGGATCAACTCTTGGGCAAGGAACCAGGTCGTTATGTCTTCTTGGCGGTACTTCCATTCTATAAACTAAACAAAGCTACAGAGAGATATATCTGTCTGCAATAAAATTAATGCAAAGTATGTCTGATTAAGGCGCAGAAAAGTTTTTTATCTCAGCCGTTTAAATGGCAATCATATTTTGGGCTACCATTAAAGATAAATGTATTTACCATCAATTGAGATAAGAGTTATTTTGAGTTATTTTCATAAATGATAAAGGCGAAAGGCTATTTGATGGTACTTCCATTTCTATTGTAATTTAGGCTAAACAAATACTTTGTTTGGTTTCTTATGCCTGATATAATAAAACTTGTATCATTTTGAAATTACTTTTGTGACCTTCATGATTCAGCCCTACAATTCTGACTCTTACTTAAGTATATGTTATTTATGTTTAGTGTTTAATACTTAACTGTTCTATAGAAAATAGAAAGATCTGGGAGCAATATTTTATATTTTAGGGATAGGCAACTTTCTATTATTTGGTACATATACCATTTACATACCTACTTGGAAGTTTTATTTCTCATCCAATGAAAATGCCTTATCTTACTATCTTATACACCAGTAGCGGTGCAACAATATACCAGTATATAATTCAATACAGGGCGGGACCAATACGTGTCACGGTACGAAATTCCCTTGCCCTGAAATTCAGAGTTTAATTTACTGCTCATTGCTGTGCATGTAAATAAATCAGATAAAGAAGAAGATCATGTTTGACCATCTTTGGTTACAAATATGATATAACTTGCCCATTAGAAATAAAGTTAGCTTTTAATTTGTGTTTTCTAGATAGTTTGTGGTCAACTTGTGGGTCTGTATTTACAGTATGTTAGTTGTGAATTTTTAGATAGTTTGTGGTCAACTTGTGGGTCTGTATTTACAGGATGTTAGTTGTGAATTTTTAGATAGTTTGTGGTCAACTTGTGGGTCTGTATTTACAGTATGTTAGTTGTGAATTTTTAGATAGTTTGTGGTCAACTTGTGGGTCTGTATTTACAGGATGTTAGTTGTGAATTTTTAGATAGTTTGTGGTCAACTTGTGGGTCTGTATTTACAGGATGTTAGTTGTGAATTTTTAGATAGTTTGTGGTCAACTTGTGGGTCTGTATTTACAGGATGTTAGTTGTGAATTTTTAGATAGTTTGTGGTCAACTTGTGGGTCTTATTTACAGGATGTTAGTTGTGAATTTTTAGATAGTTTGTGGTCAACTTGTGGGTCTTATTTACAGGATGTTAGTTGTGAATTTTTAGATAGTTTGTGGTCAACTTGTGGGTCTGTATTTACAGGATGTTAGTTGTGAATTTTTAGATAGTTTGTGGTCAACTTGTGGGTCGTATTTACAGGATGTTAGTTGTGAATTTTTAGATAGTTTGTGGTCAACTTGTGGGTCTGTATTTACAGTATGTTAGTTGTAAGTTTTAGATAGTTTGTGGTCAACTTGTGGGTCGTATTTACAGTATGTTAGTTGTGAATTTTTAGATAGTTTGTGGTCAACTTGTGGTTCTGTATTTACAGTATGTTAGTTGTGAATTTTTAGATAGTTTGTGGTCAACTTGTGGGTCTGTATTTACAGGATGTTAGTTGTGAATTTTTAGATAGTTTGTGGTCAACTTGTGGGTCTGTATTTACAGTATGTTAGTTGTAATTTTAGATAGTTTGTGGTCAGTGGGACTTGTGGGTCTGTATTTACAGGAGTTAGTTTGAATTTTTAGATAGTTTGTGGTCAACTTGTGGGTCGTATTTACAGTAGTTAGTTGTGAATTTTTAGATAGTTTGTGGTCAACTTGTGGGTCTGTATTTACAGTATGTTAGTTGTGAATTTTTAGATAGTTTGTGGTCAACTTGTGGGTCTGTATTTACAGGATGTTAGTTGTGAATTTTTAGATAGTTTGTGGTCAACTTGTGGGTCTATTTACAGTATGTTAGTTGTGAATTTTTAGATAGTTTGTGGTCAACTTGTGGGTCTGTATTTACAGGATGTTAGTTGTGAATTTTTAGATAGTTTGTGGTCAACTTGTGGGTCTGTATTTACAGGATGTTAGTTGTGAATTTTTAGATAGTTTGTGGTCAACTTGTGGGTCTTATTTACAGTATGTTAGTTGTGAATTTTTAGATAGTTTGTGGTCAACTTGTGGGTCTGTATTTACAGGATGTTAGTTGTGAATTTTTAGATTGTTTGTGGTCAACTTGTGGGTCTGTATTTACAGGATGTTAGTTGTGAATTTTTAGATAGTTTGTGGTCAACTTGTGGGTCTGTATTTACAGGATGTTAGTTGTGAATTTTTAGATAGTTTGTGGTCAACTTGTGGGTCTGTATTTACAGGATGTTAGTTGTGAATTTTTAGATAGTTTGTGGTCAACTTGTGGGTCTGTATTTACAGGATGTTAGTTGTGAATTTTTAGATAGTTTGTGGTCAACTTGTGGGTCTGTATTTACAGGATGTTAGTTGTGAATTTTTAGATAGTTTGTGGTCAACTTGTGGGTCTGTATTTACAGGATGTTAGTTGTGAATTTTTAGATAGTTTGTGGTCAACTTGTGGGTCTGTATTTACAGTATGTTAGTTGTGAATTTTTAATAGTTTGTGGTCAACTTGTGGGTCTGTATTTACAGTATGTTAGTTGTGAATTTTTAGATAGTTTGTGGTCAACTTGTGGTTCTGTATTTACAGTATGTTAGTTGTGAATTTTTAGATAGTTTGTGGTCAACTTGTGGGTCGTATTTACAGGATGTTAGTTGTGAATTTTTAGATAGTTTGTGGTCAACTTGTGGGTCTGTATTTACAGTATGTTAGTTGTGAATTTTTAGATAGTTTGTGGTCAACTTGTGGGTCGTATTTACAGTATGTTAGTTGTGAATTTTTAGATAGTTTGTGGTCAACTTGTGGGTCTTATTTACAGGATGTTAGTTGTGAATTTTTAGATAGTTTTGGTCAACTTGTGGGTCTTATTTACAGGATGTTAGTTGTGAATTTTTAGATAGTTTGTGGTCAACTTGTGGGTCTATTTACAGGATGTTAGTTGTGAATTTTTAGATAGTTTGTGGTCAACTTGTGGGTCTGTATTTACAGTATGTTAGTTGTGAATTTTTAGATAGTTTGTGGTCAACTTGTGGGTCTGTATTTACAGTATGTTAGTTGTGAATTTTTAGATAGTTTGTGGTCAACTTGTGGTTCTGTATTTACAGTATGTTAGTTGTGAATTTTTAGATAGTTTGTGGTCAACTTGTGGGTCTGTATTTACAGGATGTTAGTTGTGAATTTTTAGATAGTTTGTGGTCAACTTGTGGGTCTGTATTTACAGTATGTTAGTTGTGAATTTTTAGATAGTTTGTGGTCAACTTGTGGTTCTGTATTTACAGTATGTTAGTTTGAATTTTTAGATAGTTTGTGGTCAACTTGTGGGTCGTATTTACAGTATGTTAGTTTGAATTTTTAGATAGTTTGTGGTCAACTTGTGGTTCTGTATTTACAGTATGTTAGTTGTGAATTTTTAGATAGTTTGTGGTCAACTTGTGGGTCTTATTTACAGGATTTAGTTGTGAATTTTTGAATAGTTTGTGGTCAACTGTGGGTCGATTTACAGGATGTTAGTTGTGAATTTTTAGATAGTTTGTGGTCAACTGGGCTGTATTTCAGATTGGGTAGGGGTGGTTGGGGGTCTTATTTACAGTATTTAGTTGTGAATTTTTAGATAGTTTGTGGTCAACTTGTGGGTCTGTATTTACAGGATGTTAGTTGTGAATTTTTAGATAGTTTGTGGTCAACTTGTGGGTCTGTATTTACAGTATGTTATTTTTAGATAGTTTGTGGTCAACTGTGGGTCTGTATTTACAGGATGTTAGTTGTGAATTTTTAGATAGTTTGTGGTCAACTTGTGGGTCTTGTATTATACAGTAGTCTAGTTTTAATCTTTAGACAGTTTGCTGCCTTTGGGTCCTGTATTTACAGTATGTTAGTTGTGAATTTTTAGATAGTTTGTGGTCAACTTGTGGGTCTGTATTTACAGGATGTTAGTTGTGAATTTTTAGATAGTTTGTGGTCAACTTGTGGTTCTGTATTTACAGTATGTTAGTTGTGATTTGCTTTTATTCTGTTTTCTTAGCTTTCCTGTAACATCAACATTTTACGCAATATATGTACCTATTGTAATACGGGTGTGACCGTATCCTTGCACCACTATCAACAAGGCAAGTCGTGAAAAGATGTTCTAATTTACAAAGGTTTTCATTGGATGACAAGTAAATCTGGCCACTAACAGTAGTATTTTTAGTTATGCTATATTATAAATCACTGGACAGTTATGATTTCTTTTTGAAAAGTCACCTTTTTTAATTCAAGTTTGAGCTAGTTTAATGAAGTTTTGTCCCAGTTAAATTGCAGTATTTAAGTTTCAATTTTATTATTATGTTACATTTAATGAACTTGATTACACTTGAATGCATTTGAATAGAATTTAGAGATAAAAGAAACGTAGGGATATTCTGTTTATGTTTACGCTGGTGGGGTGACAATATTAATATTATATTGGGATACCTGTGTTATAAAAACCAGCTATTACATCACTGATACTAGTTTATTTTTAGGCTTAAGAAAACTGGTGTCTGGACTCCCGACGTTAACTTTTTCCGGCTAACTGAAACATTTTTGCAATAAGAAGTTTTAATTATCAAAAATGTCCAATTTTCAAGTGTTTCAGAGCAAAAAAGGCAAAATAAATAAATTAAAACCTGCCCACTGACTGACCTTAATAGTTTTGGCAAGAAGTCCTGAAACTTGCATAATTTACTGCTCAACTTTAAATAAAAGTGTGAAGGCTTTTGTCAGAATTATGGCCCTTTTTTGACATAGAAATTACATTGAATCTTGGTAAAAGTCACTTATGGGTATTGACTAATTAACATTTGAGATATTACTTTGAAAGTTGGAATTCTTATGTGCCGTCATGACACCCATCTGTAAGCAGAAAGTATAGTTAAAGTATCGTGTTCAACTGGCACTGTCATTCACATAATTATATCATTGACCACTTCAGATATTAATATAAAACTTTGCTGTAGTATTTAGGAATATCAAACAATTAGGTTAGATAACTCTTGACATATTATCTTGCTACTTATGGCCCTTGTTTTTATAGATCCTTGTTTTGTCTTTTACTGCTAAACATTTCGTTTTATTTGAAAAGTCGAGTGTTCTGTCCTACTGTTTTGTTTGGTCTTATATGATATTGCTTTTAAGTGGCCTAACTAGCCACACTATGTGCCAAACATTAAATGATAAAAAGATTGTTTTCCCCTTGTGAAATCAACAGGATAGAAATTTGGATATGTGATATATTCATGCATTCTTCATAATGGGTCTGTCAGTACAGAAATCATTATACTGCACCTGCAAACTGTTCACAGTTGGCACTTAAGTATAGGTAGTATAAGTGGTTGCAAATGTTGGAGTAATTAATCGTGTGTTGATTTTGAAAATGTACCTTGAAATATATTTAAACCACTGGCACCAGTACAAAACTGCCCTGTAATTTAAACAAAATACCCCAATTTTACCAAAACAGTACCATTTCATGAAAAAAACCAAAAAACATTGTCAAAAAGTCATTTTCAGTCCCCCCCCCTATACACTGTTCTTTATAGAAATATAGGTAAAATTTGGGTATTTTGTTAAAATTACAGGGCAGTTTAGTACTCTGGTGCCAGTGATTTAAACCATTCACCCAACTTGGTGGAAGTGATTCTGATTTTGCAACCAGTGTAGATCATGATCAACCTGTACATGTGGTCCAATGTCACTTGAGTATGAGCTTCACTATCAGCAGTTCATTGAAAGGTCAAGTGTCCCCTACAGGTTATGGGTCAGGCAGAATAATCTCGTATCTCAAGGGCACATATGGGTAAACAAATTTTTCAAAAGGGAAAAAGTTAATCAATAAAACCATTTTACTACAGCTCAGGCCCTCTGAGGAATGTATTGCCATTATATTTATCTGGCCATTTTGAGACTCCAACCTAACAGCATGTAATTTTAACCATTTTTCGTAAAAGAGGATCTCAGAGAAATTTGTTTCCATTATTTCAGTTTACATATTTCACACTCAAAATGCATTTTGTGAATACTGGTAATCACAGAGTGTTATTTTCATGTCGAATAAGTTAAAGTAGATTTTGTTGTTCAAAAACTGGTATATATAACATGTAATATCTGCTATTTGCATAGAGAATAATTCTCTTTCAATGTTTGCCAGAAAGAAAATGGTGTAAACATGTTTATATATCAGTGTTTCCAGCAAAATCAAATGTATTACCAGAGGTAAATGTTTCTGAAACCTAATAGCTAATGCATGTAATTGTCTGCTGATAATGATTGGTAACTGTTTCTGTTTAACTCGGTTAAAGGCCCGTTCACATGATACCCAAGTCCTGAGTGGAAGTGAGGTCCTATGTTGACATGACTCAAAAGTCCTATTCTTATGATAACTGGATAATGTGAGTGGAAAGTCTGTCAAAGCCCTGTTTCAATACAATAATGACAGTAGTAAGTCTGTCAAAGCCTTGTTTACATGCTAACACAATAGTCTGTCAAAGCCTTGTTTACATGCTAACACAATAATGACAGTGGTAACTCTGTCAAAGCCTTGTTTACATGCTAACATAATAATGACAGTGGTAACTATGTCAAAGCCTTGTTTACATGCTAACACAATAATGACAGTGGTAACTCTGTCAAAGCATTATTTATATGATAACCTAATAATTACAGTGGTAATTAAGTCTGTCAAAGCCTTGTTTACATGATAACCCAATATTGTAATGATAGTGGAAACTCTGTCAAAATCTTGTTTACAATTAATAGCTAGCACAATAATGAAAGTGCTCTGTCGATCAAAGCATTGTTGACATGATAACACAATAATGACAGTGGTATGTCTATCAAAGCCTCATTTACATGACTCGAAAGTCCAACTCTAAACTACAGTACCAATTTTATTCAACATGCTTCATGTGAAGGGGAGACGTCTGTTTTCTATGTGGTGCTTTGAAAACAACATTTCTAGTTTATTTTTATTTTTGTATTAGCCTCAGGCCAGGACAATGATGTGCAGTGAATTTTTAAAAAATGGCTAAACGAACAAATCCTAGAATATCAGATTTGGAAAATTTATGTAAATTAATATGATAAAATGCAAGAAAGTTTTCTTTATCTTGGAATACTTTATTTAGGTACTTTAATTATACACAACCCTTTTTTCATAGTAAGGGAAAGAAAGCTCTCTATGACATTATACAGTTTACTTGCTATAAATTATAAACAAGGAATATTGCAGCAGACTTTCAAAAATAGATTTGTCAGACTCAGGGCCACCATTTAATCCTGGTTTATAATATTTACTGAGTGCTTTTCACTTGGAATAAGTATGTATGCATGTTACAGGTACATTACGAGGGTTGACCGCAAATCTGTCGTAAGTCCTTCTTTGTTTCATATAAGTTACAACAGTTTTGCGGTCAACCCTCGAAATTTAGTTAAATTTCATGCATATAGTAACCAGTCATTTAAACGAAAAGAAACCAAAATTTTCTTTACCCAGGGCCTTTTTTTTTACTAAGAACTAGGGAAAGGGGACGCTGCACCCTTGATTTGGGAGAAAATTATTACAGCTCGGTATTTTGACAAAGAGGAATAAAAATTCTCAGGTTTAATATGTCAACTTTAGGGAAAAACTGCTTGATTTGAAAGAAACATTTTGAGGGGAAATCATGCCTGTTAATTAAACAGCTTAGCTTAATAATAGAAGTCTAAAAAGCCCTTATACCTACGAATAAAACTTTATATAGGTATCATGTGAACAGAGCCTATCAGTAATAATGTTAATTTATTATATATAACAAGCCACGTTTGGCACAGTATTCAGTTAGATTCATTATTAAGTGCATGCTCGGTGAATGACCACAGTTCCACTGGTCAAATATAAATACGAAATCAATAATTAACAGTCATTTCTTGGTCAAGTGTATTATATTCTATAACTCTAAGTAAATAACATTACGTCAGTTCATGGTAACTGTCATTCTCTATTAGAGACTTTGTTAGCTACATCATCAGTGCAGCTGGTGCTTTGAGCATTTCTAATATTCCTGCCGTGTTTTTATTGGCAGAAGTGAGGGGGAAAAATTGGTATAGGAACAGTTAGATATTTAGTGGCATAGTCATACATGTGGAGTTAAAAAAAATGGAATTTTGTGGATTTTATCTTCATTTTGATCTGAAGCTAAACTTTAGAGTTAGGTGAAACTTTTATGTTTGAAAGAATTAAGCTGTGGTTTTGTAAATTTTACGTTTATCTATAGAACATACTGCTGATTATTTAGTCAAGCTGTCATGTTTTAAGATTTCAAGGACTGAAGAGCAGCGATATTGATTGTATAGAAACTTGTGGTTTGAAAACAAATTTTTAATGTGTTTGTTGATCCACATTTTGCCAAGAAAAAAAAAGATATTGACTGTTGTTCATGTAACATGATGAGAAAAAACAACGCTAGGTAAGTGCGTACAGAATAGGATTTTTTTTTCTTTTTACGAGAAACTGTCTAGTGTTTTATGTACTGAAAGCAGCTAATTTACACATCATGGTCTGAAAACTTGTTTTACCTTTGAATCACACTGGCTCAGAGAAGAAATTATATTATGTGACTTGGATATATATACTTTGCTGTCATGAAAGAAAAGTACGAAGATAATTGGGATGCTTAGTCAATCAGTTAGTTGGCAGCCAATAATATATGTCTGTCAATCAGTTAGTAAGTCTGTTTATCAGTTACTTAAGTCTACCAATCAGTTAGTTAGTCTATCAATAAGTATGAAAGTTTGTCGATCAGTTAGTCTGTTGATAAGTAAGTAAGTCTGTTGGTAAGTACATATGTCTTTCGATGTCTATCAGTAAGTAAGTCTGGTTGATCAGTTAGTAAGTCTGTTGGTAAGTAAGTCTGTTGATCAATAACTTAGTCTGTTGACCAGTTAGTAGGTCTGTTGATCAGTTATTAAGTCTGTCAATCAGTTATTAAAACTTCCATGACTTAGTAAGTCTGTCAATCAGTGAGTTAGTCTGTCGATCAGGTATTAAATCTATCGTTGAGTAAGATAAGTCTGTTGATGAGTTAGTAAATTTGTGGATGACTTAGTAGATCATTCTGTAGATCAGTTATTAAATCTATCAATGAGTTAGTAAATTGGTCAATCAGTAAGTCTGTTGATCAGTTATTAAATCTGTCAATCAGTTAATCTGTCGATCTTAGTAAGTCTGCTGATGAGTTTAAGTTAGTCTATCAATGAGTTAGATAGACTGTCATTAAGTTAGTAAGTTGATCATAGAAAGTCGATCAGTTATTAAGTCTGCGGATCAGTTAGTCTTAAAGTCTGTTTATCAGTTAGAAGGGCTGTCAATCAGCTATTAAATCTATCTATCAATTAGTAAGTCTTTCAATCAGTTATTAAATATGTCAATGAGTTTATAAGTTTGTCAATTAATCAGTATGTCTGTCGGCTACATAATTGGTCAGTTCAGGTTACCTTAGGTCAGGTCAAGTCAAAGAGGGCCCATTATGTAGGGGTACAATTATGTCAGGTTACTAAGTTATACTCAGAGGTTGTAGTCGGAATCATATCAGCATATTTGATCAGGATGTCCACAATCTTTTTGGCACCAGAACTCAAGACATGACAGACTTTTACTGAGAGAAGCAGTCATCTAGAGTGGTTGTGTTGCAAGAACTTAGCTCTGCATTATACGATCAGTGCAAAATAAACAGTAAAAAGCTGTCAGTAAAATACATGTTACAGAATTTTGAATCCACTTTAAATTAAAAACCAGTCTAGTCTTATGTTTGTGCAGAGGTTTTAGTGAGGCGTTAAACATGAACAATCAAGTATCAAGAATTTCAAATATTCATATCAGTGACCAGATAAACAGTTTCACATTTCATTAAACATGAATCCATGTAAAATGCAAAGCCCTCAAAATCCATTTTACGATTTAATATTTCAAATATATAAAACTTGTTGAAGTGGATTTTTCATTGAATATTTTTATGCACTCAGTAATATTTTAAAAGCCATTTGATAGACTGGTTAAGAGAGTTGCACACAACTGTTATGCTGCCACCATCCAAAGAGTTTTAGAAGGGCATTGAGTGTTACTTAACTGTTCATTGGTCTGAGCGTCCGTTCATCATGTACATGCAAAATTAGTTTCACATCAATAACTTTTAAAAGTACAAGTCAAGCTTGATATCTATTACATTCCAAGAATTTTTACAGGAGTAACGGCCCCTTTACAGCTTAAATTTCAGCTAAATGGTGGTTTCGCATCAACTACTTTTGAGAGGACCTCGCATGGACTGAAATGATATTCAAATTTTACATTTAGATTTATGATCATAAAAAAACAGGTCAACTTTGATTTCGGTAACTGTAACTTAAACAAAAATGTTTACAGGCCTGGAGTTCATGGCCCTTTTCTGGTTTCCAGTCAATAACTTTTGAAAGTTTATAATCATAACAAACTGTAGGTTTATACATGTAAGCATAAAATACAGGTCAAGTTCATTTTGGTCACAATCAGTTAATTTCATAGGAGTTATGACCAGCTGTTTTTATTTTTCCTTAGATTTCAACAAAATGGTGGTTTCCGATCGATAACTTTAGAAGGGTCTCATGCATTTAATTCATATTTTACATTTAGTCTAAGGAACATGAAATACAGATAAAATTAAATTTAGGTTACAATCCAGCTGGTAAGTCTTACAGAAATTATGGCCGGCCGCCCCTTTTCTGTGAATTTCTGGTTTCCAATCATCATGATCGTTGAATTTCAGAGTGAATTTCAAGCAATATTTTCATATGAATGTACATAATATTGATAAAATACAGCTACATCATGTTCAATTTTGTGATACATTTCACAAAATCTGTTAACAAGCAAACCACATCATAACTTGCCAGTGTCTGAAAGTTACAAGCTGGGGCGACTCATAGCTGTCCTTTTGGAAACATTAATTATTATGCCATTTGAAATTTCCCACATTTAATGAGATTTGCTGATAAATTTTAAGAGAATGTACATGTTAGATGGATCAGCCAATATACATTTGTATTTAGTTAAACAAAGGACCTTTTTTTGGGCACCACTTTAGCTCAAACCTTTCTGCTCCACAAATGGCCACCAGAGTTACCTGATATTTATAACAACTCTATAAACATGTTATATTTAATATGTATCTACTGATTGATTATACCTGGAATTAAGATTTAAACTTTGGTGTTTATGATTTAAATGGAGATCATAAAAAGGTTTAGAATTGAGCATTTCAGGTATGAATTACAACTTATTGTACACGTAAATATTTAAATACTGTACGGGTCTATTGTACGCGTCACTGGTTAACAGGGTGCATAATGACTCAACAAGAAGAACTTGTTATCATTAATGGTCAATGTGTTTACTAAATGGTATTCTGTTTTTATATAATGCTGATTAAAATAGTGTAGCTGCAGGGATAATTTTTGGGCGCGATTCCGCGATATTCTCGCATGATTTCCCGAAAAAGTCGCATTCGTTTTCATCAATAGCGATTTAAAATTGCATAAAGTGCTTAGTTCGACTCAAATGCCTTGCCGACAACGAGGTATACAAGTATTCGCAAATGCGTCGAGAGTAACATCCCTTGAATTCTTAGTCATCTGGACGCTTATTGATATTGCAAGATGCAAGCTTTTCCGCAAATGTTGGTAGATGAAATCTAAGTAAAATGTTACCTAAAAAGAAACTCCGACCGCTCGGAAGCGAGTCTCTGAGTAAATTCCTTGTTTCGGGAAAAGATGCAAACGATAATAATGTAACATCTTAGTCAGAGACCAACAAGTTGATCGACGACGTATCGCCGATACAATCGGAAAACATGGGGAAAAAATCCCTTGAAATTTCAACCTAAACAGTAGGATATCAGTCAATAATCATGACTTGAGTGTTGATTCTTGTATTTACTGTCTACAGTGCAGTATATGCTATTCAGTTAAGCATTTTTGTGTTTTCTGTTTTAGTTCAAAACTCAGAATGAAAACTGAATCTTTGCAATATGTTCAGCACAGCTCTTCTGTTCTTATTACCACTTTACATGACATTATGTAATCAACAGTATTTTCATTCATATTTGAAATGTAAGTCGAGTGATACTTTTTGTTTATTAAAAATATCTCATAGATATTGGTAAAAATCTCATAGGTTTTGGGCAATAGGGATTTTTCTCCCATATGTTTGGATGGCAAAAATTATCCCTGTAGCTGACATGAGTATGTACCTTGTAAAGTCATAATGACATACGTATATTATATACGTAATACACTGAGTGATTTTCTGTTATGCATAAATGTTCCGAGTTTAAACTCTTTAATTAGAATCTTATGTTATCATGTAAATATATTTAAGGAATTATTAAATAAACAAACAAGAAGGTAAACCAGTTGTAGTCCTTTTATGATAACTTGATAGCGCGTCATAGGATTAGGTTCAACTTGACAGGTAAATCAGGTATAACGGTTATCTCTGTACTTGTTATGGAGAATATTACATAGATAGTTAACAAATCGCGGAAAAATAATAATTGCCTGAATAGCTCAATTGGTTAGTGCGTAGACAATTCTTTAAATTAAAAACCAGTCTAGTCTGATGTTTGTGCAGAGGAAGTGAGGCGTGAAACGCGAACAATCAAGTATCAAGAATTTCAAATATTCATATCAGTGACCAGATAAACAGTTTAACATTTCATTAAACATAATCCATGTAAATGCAAAGTCCTCGAAATCCATTTTCGATTTTATTTCAAATAATTAAAACCTTTTGAAGTGGATTTTTTTTTCATTGGATGTTTTTATACAGTATATAATATTTTAAAAGCCATTTGATAAAGGTAAAATAAGAGGATTGCACATAATGGTAAATTATTAATTTTTATGCTGCCGCCATTCTAAGAGTTGTGGAAGGGCATAAAGTGTTATATACTACTGTCCGTCAGTCTGAGCGTCGGTCAATTCATTTTGTCCATGCAAAATTTTAGTTTCACATCAATAACTTTGGAAAGTACAACTTGCATGGATTTTATTAAGATTTTAAATGTAGGTTTATGAACATAAAATACAGGTCAAGCTCGATATCTGTTACAATTTAAGAATTTTTACAGGAGTTACCGCCCCTTTTCAGCTTAAATTTCAGCAAAATGGTGGTTTCGCATCAGCTACTTTTGAGAGTTTGCGTGGATTGAAATTATTCAGAAATTACATGTAGATTAATGATCATAAAAAAACAGGTCAACTTTGATTTCGGTTACACTTAAACAAAAATGTTAACAGGAGTTAATGGCCCTTTTTGACTTAAATTTCGGTAAAATGGTGGTTTCCGATCAATAACTTTTAAAAGGTTACATGGATTTGATTAAGATTTAAAGTGTAGCTGTTTATAATCATAACAAACTGTAGGTTTATAAGCATAAAATACAGGTCAAGCTCGATTTTGGTTACAATCAGTTAATTGTCACAGGAGTTCTGACCAGCCGTTTTTATTTTTGCTTAGATTTCAACAAAATGGTGGTTTCTGGTCAGTAACTTTTGAAGGGTCTCATGCATTTAATTCATATTTTACATTTGCGCTTAGGATCATAAAATACAGATAAAATCAAATTTAGGTTACAATCCAACTGGTATACGTCTTACAGAAATTATGGCCAGCCGCCCCTTTACTGTGAATTTCTTGTTTCCAATCATCATGATCGTTGAATTTCAAAGTGAATTTCAAGCAGTATTTTCATATGAATGTACATGATACAAATGTATTGATAAAATACAGCTACGTCAAGTTCAGTTTTGTGTTACATTTCTCAAAATCCGTTAGCAAGCAAACCACATCATAACTTGTCAGTGTCTGAAAGTTACAAGCAGGGGTGTCCCTAAGCTGTCGTTTTGGAAACGTTTCTAGTTTGAACATTAATCACTCTTACATTTATTATGCCATTTGAAATTTCCCACATTTAATGAGCTTTAGTTAAACAAAGGACTTTTTTTGGCACAACTTTAGCCACACAAACAGCTCATGGTGCATGAGCTATATGTATTGTGATGCCTTAATTTGTCGTCCGTCGTCAACAATTGCTTCGAACGACATCTCCTTCTTAACCACTGGGCCAGTTTCAAGCAAACTTTACAAGATTGTTACGTGGATACTGGATTCTACCAAAGTTGCTCAAATGATTCCGCTCCACTTCACAAAAATATAATAGAAATACTTTAAATGACATCTCCTTGATCACTAGCGGGCCAATTTTAACCAAACTCTACAGGATATATAGTCCTCTACCCGAAATTGCTCAAACCGTTCTGCTCCACTGCCCAAAGTGGCTACCAGAGCTAAGTGATATTTAATATGGCGACCCTAAACATGATTTATTTATGTATTTACAGATTGATTTACTGGTGGGAATTAAGATTTAAACTTTGGTTTTTATGATTTAAATGGAGATAACAAATTCAAAAATGAGCATTACAGGTATACATTTAAATACAAAATGATTGTATACCTATTAAAAGATATTGTACGGGTCTATTGTACGCTTCACTGCATGGTTAACAGGGTGCATAATGACTCAACAAGCAAAACTTGCTTGTTATCATTAAAGGTCAATGTGTTTACTACAGTTCGATTTCTAGGTCATACGTGTTTTTAGCTCGACTTTTCTTTTTTTCTTTTTTTTTTTTTTTTTATATTTTAATATTATTTTTCTTATTTGTAGGCAAGAAAAGGGGAGCTATCCTACTTAAGGCCCTCGGCTTAGACGTTGGTTTTTGTCAGCACCTTCGTTAAGTTTATCTGTTGGACCACGGGGGGGGGGGTTTTGGGTTTTTTTTTTTTGGTTTTGTTACTCTTTTTCTTTCCCACTTTATTTCAAAAGTATTAGAGGTATGGCTTTGAAACTTGGACCATACTTGTTTACCATCATAACCTCCATCTACAGACAAGAGTACATAACTCTGTCAAGGTTTTTTGTACTAGAAACCTATTAACTTGGCCCTTTTTTGACTTAGAAAGTGTATTGAGCTTGGTTAAGTTGTATCAATGGTGGTACGACCACCTCACTTTATTTCAAAACCATTGGAGGTATTGCTTTGAAACTAACCATACTTGTTAACCATCATGACCTACATCAACAGACAAGAGTACATAACTCTGTCAAAGTTTTTGAAAGACCATTACTATGGCCACTTTTTTACTTAGAAAATACATTGAATATGGGTAAAATAACCCTTTGAGATATTGCTTTGAAACTTTGAATGCATATATGCAGCTCTTGTTAGAGTGAGCAATGACGCCTTAGGTAAACTTTTTCAAAACGTTGTAGTTTTGTATGTACTGGACGCAGGTAACTGAAATTTTCCAATATTGATATTGAAATAGTGTTTATTTAAAAAATGCACGAAAGCTAGTTTCCAAGTATTTTGTCCGAAGGCCCATTTTCCCGTGTCGCTGGTCATATATAATTGTTTTATCTTATTGAGTTCAATGAATTTATATCCTCTTTATTTCCAATAGAAGGACATACTTCTGCGTTAGCTTACATGAACTCAGAGGAGATGAAATTTATAGGATGTTTTATTAATATTACACACTACACACAACAGCTAAGGAATACAGCAGCTGTCGTCAAAGGTGTTGAGGAAAATATAGAAAACGCATGTGTTTTTTATCAAATATAAGCGTAGGTTGACAGAGCATGACTTGGGGCTAGTCAAGGTTGGGCATTGGAGTGGTGTCCCCTCTGGTTGGAAAAATCTAGAATTTTGTCAATGGTTAACTTTCAAGCACTTTACGCCTGATTTACAGCACCTAATCTGGGCTATAACAATCACAATTTAATGGGCTTGGTAATTTTCTCATTGTAAGATTGACTGTAGAAAAGAAGTGGCCAGAAAGAGAAGTGGAACGAAAAAGAGGAAAAATAGTCATCACCTTTTTCTTGCTGAAGTCAATTCCTTTTCATTTAGTCATATTTTATCAGCAAAAGAAATGTCGGTGTAGATTGTTCTGCAGTATGGTACCGATGGCAAAATACAACCATGGCACTGCAATTGCCATTTCCTCTTTTTATAGGAAAAGTGAGCTATACATCACATCTAACCTAACTTTTAAAACGGATAATCTTCAGATTAAAGAATGTCACACGAATACTGGCATTTCTAGCTTGAATTCATTCTATTGCTTTAACGAAGAACCACCAACAAGTTAAAATAAACCAGAAAATGTAACTGAAATAACGTATATATTGCCATGTTTTGTATCGACGTTGTGTTGTCGCTAAAGAGACTATAAACACGAATAAGATAAAATGATATAAAATATCTTAACAAAGATGCAATACATATTTTGTAAGAGTTACGATTGTTTCAAGAAAACATAAATTATAAAAACAAAAATTGAAAAATTAAATACAGCTCAGTCCGGGGATTGAACCGCAATATAAAAGCGTAAGAAGCCAGCACCTATACCACTGTATCAGTTTGTCTTTGGTTATGAAGTAGTGACAAATCTATTGATATATATACTAAATATATTGATCTTTATATACAACAATGCTTCACTCCCTTATACATACAATAATTGGAACAACCCATGTTTATAAACACATTGTTTACGAAATCGAACAGGAAATGGTATTCTTTTTGGGTCGATTATTAAAATCGACCTAAAGTTAACAGAGTATATCGCCCTTACGGCCGAACGCACAACATACAAACAAGTAGTTCCATATAAACAGTTGTTAGGTATTATAGCGATTTCTGTTTTCAAAATTATATAGTAATAAATCTAAATAATTTAAAAACATTTCAGAATAGAATAATATTATTTCGTTATTGTTCTTTAAATGTGTAATTAATCGTAAATACTATTAATGCGCGAACGAACGACTTGGACATACAAATTTATAAGAACTCGTTTTTTACATTTTTCTTCTGTTTTACTTATAATTTTAAGACTTTAAACCATTTTAAATGTTTTACAGCAAATAATCATAGAAAACTTCATTCATGTCAAACTTATAAGGATAATGTTAATAAGACATACTGTATACATATTATTCGATAACAGTAAAGTTCAGTCAGTAGTCGTGTCAGGTTTTGCTTGTACAACCAGAATTGGTTTCCTTGGGTTCTTTTGGGGCCATGCCTCAACATCAATCATCACCAATTTCTAGAATATTTACATGTCAGTTTTGTTTGTGGGCCCGCTGTGATACTTTGTATCACTGTTTTTCTTGTTCAGTTATTAATTTACTCTGTGTCTTCTTTGATCTTGCTCATTGTTCAGTTTTTGCCTACAATTTAGGATAGGAATTTATTTTGTATTATTGACACAATACACTCAACCCTATGGGCAAATCCCATAACTTTTGAATGACATTAAAAGTTGTGCAAACTTTGAATTTTTCAGTTCAGGTTTGTAAAAATCCACTTCTCAGTTACCATTCACAGCTATGATACTTTATAGGGTAGTTGAACATACATGTAGTCACTGAATGCAAAAGGTAAGCACATGGGTTCCTATCAAAAGTAAAGTTTACACATATGGTTAAAGGTCAAACTCTGTGGACATTTGTGTCTCCAGTTTGTTGATAAGTTTACTCATGTAGGGTTGCCCTGATATTTACACATGTGTTCAGAGACAATCGACCCTCCAGCACTTTCAGTCCTTTGATTATATAATGCTATAAATAAATTAAATATAATAATTAAATATATACGGGTAACTGACTAATACCTTTTAACTTTAGTCATATGACAGTGATTATTTCAACAGACAAGTTATTATACGCAATACACTGAGTGATCTTCTGTTATAAATGATTAAATATTCAGAGTCAACTCTTTAATTAGAAGCTTATGTTATTATGTAAATATATTTAAGGAATTGTTAAATTAACGAACAAAAAGGTAAACAGGTTAGTCATTAGTCATGTGCACAAGCTTTGGTTATTTCAAAATAATTCTATACGCTTGATAAAGCATTTTCAGTGCCTTTACCTTTATTTGATAGCTGGTGACCATTAGAAGCAATTCTCTTATAACAGAGGCATTTTATGTAGGGGCACAGGTATTTAACTTTTAGACTGTCAGTATGAGAGTCTAGTCTTCTCTTCTTACATTTCACAACATCTCCCTGTGACTGATCTACGGTCTGTTTAGATGAGCTTGGATGGAGATTTGTTTTAGTTCTAGAGATATTTTTCTTTTAGTGTTATATCTACATAGGAGCTCGAGGTCGGGATTTTGCTTTTCCGGCTTTGTTTTGTCTTTACATTTATTTAAGAACCAAGCTAACATTTAAATATGATCTTATTTTCCCCGGATCTTAACTTTCATATTTTGCCGCTGAAGTACCCGGTAGACTGAAAAAAGAAAAGGAGTGACACACGCCGTCCCTCAAAAACTGGTTCTCCGTCTCTGCGACGCAACATGGAACCGGAACCTATACATGTAAACATAATGTAGTGGCAATTTCAAAAACTGGCGGAACAGTTTATTTTTGTTTAATGTAGTAGTAATGGACTATTATCTTGCCATACCATTTGAACACAAATTGAGCACACTGTCGATGAGTGTTGCAGAAAAAATAAAATGAAATAATTTTTAAAAAAGGGACGCCACTCTTAGCAGTTTGTGTTGGATAACATGGCGGATGTCACTCCTTTTCTTTATTCAGTATACTGGGTACTTCAGTGGTAAAATATGAAAGTTAACATCCGGGGAAAATAAGATCATATTTTGTTAGCTTTGGTTCTTAAATAAATGTAAAATAACAAAACATAGCAGGAAAAAGCATAATCCCGACCTCGAGCTCCTATGTTATATCTAGACAATAAAAAGGGCAACTAGGGTGTCGTCTAAAAGGGGCAGGAAGCATTAAGTTTGGTACAGGGCACTTTTCGTATGCTTGATGACTTCAACAGCTAAAAATTGGATAATCTCCTATAGAATTGATATATATATATATATATATATATATATAAAGGGAGTGGTGGTGTAGAGGTTAGGGTATCGGTCGCTCATCCTGGAGGTTGCAGGTTCGAGCCCCACTGGGGTCACGACTGTACTTCCTAATATGACACCAGTACTGGTTTTTCCAGGGTGACTCGATAAGCTACAAGCTTTCTTCACATTCGAGCTAAAATAAATTAGTATAAACTAAACTTATTGATTATTATCCATTTAAATGAATGATGCAAAAGCTATATTTATAAGGCCCTGGAGTATTATTTTAAAAATGCTGAAAAATGTTTCCTCAAATATTTCAAAAGAATTTTCTATATCTTCTGTTCTATGGGGTACAAAAAAGCAGCAGCAGGGGGGAGGGAAAAACAGCAGCAGGGTGCAGCACCATGTGTAAACAATCTAGATATTATACTATCTTTAGATATGAACGGTTTTATTAATCTCAACATGCTTTATTAGTGTAGTAAACATTGTGCTCTTGTGTTAAACCGGTGCATGAAATATTATAGATTTTTCAATTTTATCTTTACAGAACAAAGTTAGCGAAAAACGACATTGAAGTGCAGTATCTGTGGTTAAAGCTATAGTCATGGGAGGATATATATCATCAGGGACGGGAAAGTTGATTTCAGCTCTCATCGCGTATGTTATTCTGTGGTCATGTTTCTGTGATGGAAGTTCAGACATTCAGTCCAAAACGTACCTGCATAAGCTGGATAACGGAGACAAGATAACGTGTTCCAAATGTACACCAGGACATTATTTTAAAGAGGACTGTAAAACTGACGGTGGAAAGGCTAGGTGTGAACCATGTAAAGAAGGCACATTTAACTCAAATTATACGATAGCTGAAAGTTGTGGTCCATGCAGCGGGCAGTGTCAGACACCGAGTCGTGAATACATCGCAAAGACCTGCACGTCAGTTTCAAACATATCGTGTCTGTGTCGAGAGGGCTACTACAGGGACCCTGTAGCTTATGGTTTATGTTTGTATATAAATCCATGCCCTCCAGGACAAGGTGTGGTGAAGGAAGGTAAAAATATTTATCAGAAATCATCAAATTTTCGTATTATATTAAAAAAGAAGTGTTCTTTTAATGGATTTGTGTTACTGCTGACCTAAACGAGGTCCAGTAGAGCTAAAAATATTCCATAGTTGTTTGTCATTCATCTGTCTGTAAACTTTTTAGCTCGACTATTCGGAGAATATGGAGAGCTATTACAGTCACTTGTGCGTCGGCGTCGGCGTTGCTTCTTTGGTTACAGTTTTGCCTGCTAAGTACTATCATGCACATATCTCAGTAACCACTTATGATATTGACTTGAAACTTTGTTCATGTCTTAAGGGGTGTCATACAATCAAGTCAGATAACTCTTGTATAAATTTAGTACAAATTATGGCCCTTGTTTGACTTTGAAAATTTGGTTAAAGTTTTGCCTGCTAGGTACTATCATGCACATATTTCAGTAACCACTTATGATATTGACTTGAAACTTTGTAATTGTCTTTAGGGGTGTCACACAGTCAAGTCAGATAACTCTTGTATAAATTTAGTGTAAATTATGGCCCTTGTTTGACTTTGAAAATTTGGTTAAAGTTTTGCCTGCTAGGTACTATCATGCACATATCTCAGTAACCACTTATGATATTGACTTGAACTTTGTTCATGTCTTAAGGGGTGTCACACAGTCAAGTCAGATAACTCTTGTATAAATTTAGTACAAATTATGGCCCTTGTTTGACTTTGAAAATTTGGTTAAAGTTTTGCCTGCTAGGTACTATCATGCACATATCTCAGTAACCACTTATGAAATTGACTTGAAACTTTGTTCATGTCTTTAGGGGTGTCATACAATCAAGTCAGATAACTCTTGTTTAAATTTAGTACAAATTATGGCCCTTGTTTGACTTTGAAAATTTGGTTAAAGTTTTGCCTGCTAGGTACTATCATGCACATATCTCAGTAACCACTTATGATATTGACTTGAAACTTTGTTCATGTCTTTAGGGGTGTCATACAATCAAGTCAGATAACTCTTGTATAAATTTAGTGCAAATTATGGCCCTTGTTTGACTTTGAAAATTTGGTTAAAGTTTTGCCTGCTAGGTACTATCATGCACATATTTTAGTAACTACTTATGATATTGACTTGAAACTTTGTTAATGTCTTAAGGGGTGTCACACAGTCAAGACAGATAACTCTTGTTTAAATTTAGTGCAAATTATGGCCCTTGTTTGACTTTGAAAATTTGGTTAAAGTTTTGCCTGCTAGGTACTATCATGCACATATCTTAGTAACCACTTACAGTAGTTATATCAAACTTTGAAATAGTGTTCAGGGGTACATTTTGTATCAAACAATTTACCAAAAATTAAATATATAGTGATAGATTTTGACTTTTTTTATGATTCAACTTTCCTAGTTTATACTTAATAGTTAGCAGAATTTTGTTTTGCTATTATACTGATAAAAGTTTTGTTTTATTAGCAAACACCCACAGTAGTCGAGCTTGCTGTCTTATGGACAGCTCTTGTTCTTGAAAACACTTAACAGGTCACAATTTTCATGAAACTTGCCTTGACAGAATGTTTCCTGCGACCTTTAGATGATTGCCATGATTGTTTTTGGGGTCAGTGGGTCAAAGGTCAAGATCACGGTGACCCAAAATTGGAAAATCCTTTCCGCTCAATGTCTTAAATCAATATTACCCACTGTCATCAAACTTCTTAGGATGGTAGAGACTGGACCGATGTCTACTGTTTTCTGGATCAGTCAAGGTCACAGTGCTCTAAACTTCAAAAATCTTTTCCGTTCCATATCTTGAGATCTGTATAACAAACAATCTTCAAACTTCAGGGATCACGCTAGCCCAGGCTCATAGGGAGAAGTGACTTCTCCCTCCAGAGACATTAGGGAGAAGTTTTTCAGAACAGGGAGAAGTTTGTACAACGCGTTGACAACATTAAATGTAAAATCAGTATACCCTTGTCATACTAAAACAACTGCATCAAACAAACTTTTTTTATTCATAAAAAATTCTTTCTCATTAATAAACATTCTTGAGTGATTTTATTATGTTCTGTGGGTTCCTTGGAGCTTTTAACATTTTTACAGTGAAATGCGATGTGATTGCATAAAATATTTTATTAAAACTCTTTTTCCTACTGATTTTAATCGCTGATTAATGAATTGATTACCGAGAAAAAATGCAGCAGCAAACGGTCAACAACTAAACAAGCAGTGTCCGATATTGTTTGCATAAATAAAGTGTGTCAATACGATCAAAGAACTAACTTGCATCTTTACGGCCAGTTTAATTGTAAGCATGTGTAATCACGGTAATTGGTCCATATTGTTACCAATCAATGCTAATCCATTTAATAATCGATGTTTACTCAACTATTAAATTGACAATAAACATTACACATGTCAAAACGCACATGTCAACCTTTATATCGCTATACTGTCTCGCCGACTTTGATTGGCTTACCATTTTTTATTGACCAATGAAAGCTGATGTAACAAACGGTAGCGAGTAGGCGGTGCAGTATCGAGATTGACTCTCGAAAACGAAAATCTTCAAATCGAATATGCCTATTGTCATTGTTTAAGAAATATAGAGCGACTTTGTTTTCGCTTTTTTATGCGATCACGGCGAAATGGCCGGGGATACGGCGACTATTTCGCCCACGTCGCCCTCAAACGTGATCCCAGAACTTCATAGGATGATTGGACTTACTGAGTGGACGATGTTGTCTTTTCTTTGATAACATTCCAAATCATTTTCGAAAAACTTACTCAGAACAATCCTGACAGTCCAGTACAGCGATATTTGCCCCTTTTTGGCCTCTTGTTTGTTGAACTTGTATCATTGGTGGCAGCTATATATATTCATTGTTGTCCTATCATAGACTTTTCATTCAGCAATTTATAAATTAATTCGACATGTAATATATGAAATTGTGTATGCCTTATTAATTTCATAAGTTTGTTTTTTGTCAAGAGTGGATGTACATTTCAGGGTATGGTTTAGCCGATACTGTATGTGAAGACTGTCCTGCTGGATATTTCTCGGCAAATACCTCGAAAACAGAGGCATGCCAGAAGTGCAGTATATGTGCTCTGGGTACAGTTGTGGACAAGGACTGCACTCGGACTTCTGACAGAACATGCAAATCTCCAGATGCCGATGGTAGTTTACAACACTTGCCTTGCTTAAATTTTTAAACAGTTTTATATATCCGTCTTTCAATAGTGCTTTACTACTTAGTATTTTTTCAAAAATGTGCCCACTGAAAATTTATTGACTAAAATGTGAACAGTGCAGATTATGATCAGACTGTTGAAGTGTAGGCTGCACTGATTCCAAAGACAGAAGCATTATGCTATCAGCAGGGAATAGGTTTTAAGATGCACTTCAAATATCATAATTTTATAATGAAATTTAGCCACTAGGTTGAAATTTCAGCTATTGTGCATTTCTGACACAGTCTGTCCAGGAACAGAAACTTTGAAAAGAACTATTTATTCCCAGTCTCTGTTCTTCAGTCCGTCTGTCCGTCCGTTCGTCCTTTCGTAACATTTCCTGTCCGCTCCTCATCTCCTTAACCCCTTAGGACTTAGAAACTCGGGTCAGATGTTCACCCCGTCAAGACGATGTGTAGAACCCATGAGGTGGTCATGCTGGCACAAGGTCACAACTTAAGGCCAAACGTTTGAGTCTTAAAATTAGCATGTCTGCTCTATACATGTATTTCTTTAACCCCTTTAAAAGATTTTGATTAAACTCGGGTCAAATGTTCAACATTTTATGACAATGAGCAGAATCCAGGATATGGTCATGTTGGGTCATTACTAAGGTCACAACTTTAGGTCAAAGGGCTGACTATAAATTCTTGTTCGCTCTATATCTCCTTAACCGTTTGAAGGATTTTGATGAAACTGTGGTCAAATGTTTGCCTCGTCAAGTTAATTTGTTGAACTGATGATCTGGGCACACAGACTCAAGGTCAATGTCACATCTCAAGGTAAAGGATTTGAACCTGTCTGCTCACAAATCCTGCACTTCCCTACAGAGGCCTTTTCTGCGACCACTTGAACAGTAACGTCATTTGCCTTTTAGACACCCTCACTGTGCACCTCATGGCTCTTTTCACAAAGAAAATTAATGACTTAAATATGAAAGAAAGGCATATGTCAGCATTGTATAGAATGAATTATAACATATGGTACTATCATTATCCTGTATGATCAGTAAATTCATTTCTATTTCTGTTCAGTAAATTTGAAGTGAACCTAGGACTATAATTTCAACAAAGAACATACATTTTAAACCAATTTTATACTTTTCCAGTCGGTAAGATTTTGATATTAGATATGGAAATTGAGTTGTTATGAAGGTTGATATTGAATTACATTGGTTCTCCAGCAGGGGAAGATTTCCTATGGGACGTATGGTTACCCCTGCAAATTTTCTCTGATATTAAGATATATAGTGGTATTTCAAAAAGAGACGGCCTTAAATTGAAATTCCAATATTTACAATTGCTATTTTACTGTAGTCTAAGAAATTCTTGTGCCAGGTTTGTAGATACTAGACTGGTTGGCCAAACATTTATCTTGCATTTTCATATAAACAAATTAATGTTAAGCAAGAATGATGCAAGCAATATATTTTTGATGCAAACAATTTTTTTTTCTTTCTAAAATTCCAAGATAAGAATCCTTCACACATATATATATAGATCTATAGGGAAAATACACTGAAAACTTGTTGGTTTACAAAAAAGTGCTGCAATAAAACAGTCTTGCACTGGTCCTAGGTCACGCCGATAGGTAGTTCTGGTCAGGTGTACTATTTGCCTATAAATAGCTAGAATACTGTTCAAACAGTAAATCCCAAGAAAAATATAAAAAAAATCTCACTATTTTCTTTCCCCAGCATTTCCTACAGAAGCTGTAGTTGGAATTGTCATTGGAGGGATGATGGTTGTTGTCGTTATAATTATACTTGTGTGCTGTTTCTGTGTGATGAGGACAAGATGTGCCGTGGTTCGCAAGCAGCTCTGCAAGTGCTGTCATAGGTAATTAAAGTTAATTTCTTTATTTTTATGCCCCACTGAACTAGGTTTCTTAGGGGTCATTTTGAGGCGATATAAAGAGTCATTTTGTACTGTCTTTTCAGGTGTTTTATATCCTGTTTTATTATTCAACTTTAGGCAGCTATATTACAATCAAATTTGGTATATGAGAATTCATATTAGAGAGGAAGACTTGATAAGGTCAATGTCACACTTTGGGATCATTTTCTTTTGTAACCTTCACAAAATAAAGTTGTTGTGTCAGCATCATATCACCAAAACACGAAGAATTTTCCTGAAACTATCTAGTCAAATGTTCATCTAATCAATAAGAAATGCAGAAGAAATATTCCAACCATTCAGACTCTCGAGGTCAGAGTCACAGTTTGCGGTCAGACTCGAAGGTCATGAGACTATAATCTTGGAATCGATAGCTCCTTAATTATAATAATGGACAGGTTCATACTATGTTTTACACATACTCCACACCATAAATTATAATAATGGAAAGGTTCACACTGTGTTCTAAACATACTCCACAACATAAATTATAATAATGGAAAGGTTCACACTGTGTTCTAAACATACTCCACACCATAAATTATAATAATGGAAAGGTTCACATTATGTTCTAAACATACTCCACACCATAAATTATAATAATGGAAAGGTTCACACTATGTTCTAAACATGCTCCGGACCATAAATTATAATAATGGAAAGGTTCACACTATGTTCTAAACATACTCCATACCATAAATTATAATAATGGAAAGGTTCACACTGTGTTCTAAACATACTCCACAACATAAATTATAATAATGGAAAGGTTCACACTGTGTTCTAAACATACTCCACACCATAAATTATAATAATGGAAAGGTTCACATTATGTTCTAAACATACTCCACACCATAAATTTTAATAATGGAAAGGTTCACACTATGTTCTAAACATACTCCACACCATAAATTATAATAATGGAAAGGTTCACACTATGTTCTAAACATACTCCATACCATAAATTATAATAATGGAAAGGTTCACGATATGTTCTAAACATACTCCACACCATAAATTATAATAATGGAAAGGTTCACACTATGTTCTAAACATACTCAACACCTTAAATTATAATAATGGAAAGGTTCACACTATGTTTTATGCATACTCCACACCATAAATTATAATAATGGAAAGGTTCACACTATGTTTTAAACATACTCCACACCATAAATTATAATAATGGAAAGGTTCACACTATGTTTTATACATACTCCACACCATAAATGGAAAGGTTCACACTATGTTTTAAACATATATTCACACCATAAAACACTTGTTTCTGAAAAGCTTTAAAATGGCTGTTTTGTAATCAAATGTATGACAGGCAGATGAAGACACAGTTTCCTAGCTCTCCGTATCACAGTAGCATTCTGCAGTTCAAGAGCATCGTACGTATTGGGCAGTAGATGAGTCTTGTAGAATATAAGGTCATCTTACCAAGGGTCTAGGTTGCAATGACCTTTTCAGGGCTGTTTCCATCTTAATGTTTTAAAGGGGTTACTAGTATAGTGACCAATTATGGTCACAGGGACATTGGTAGAGATCTGAGCCTCTGTCCTTAGTTTAAAATTGAAAAGTTCAGCAACTTCCTGCGGCTAAAACAGATACAACACTAACTTACGGGCATTCCCATGTCAATAGATAAACATTTTGCTGCTGATAGAATCTTAGGAAATTACAAATTGATTTTCATCTATAAATCTAAAATACACTTTCAAATTAACATGATATTCATTCCTCTGTGTGTCGGAAGCATTAGATATTAATTGAAATTCATGTAATCTTAACTCATACCCTGCTGCAGAATGTCTTAAATAGACTCATCTATCCTTCAATTTTGACCTGACCATTAATTGCTCATATGGGTGTTTACTAAAACTTTACTGACTAAATATTAAAAGTAAAGATGAGACTATAGAGATGTTCACAGGAGTGAAGACAGAAGTACTTGCTGCCAGAAGGGTAAGAGTTCAGTCTAAACATCTGTGCAGTATGTGATATGAAGAGATGCTTTTAGAACTTCTTTATGAAGAGTGCATTCAAGTCTGAACATTCTTTTCTTGTAGACCATTATGAAAAGTCTGAACTTATTTTGCTTTAAAACAATATGAACAGTGTATTTTAATTATGAATTTGTTCTGTTTACAGGCCTTATGAAGAGTGCACTCAACATGACAAGTCTATGAAGAATGGCTCAGCAAATTTAAGTGATATCAAAGTGGATATTCGAAATGGTTCAAATCAGCCAGATGTGATTCTAGATACACGTGGTATAAACTCTATCAATCTATATCTTTGATACGTATTAACTAGTTGTAACTTTATCAGGAAACAAGTTGTAAAGTTGAAACTAACCTGTCTCATGGCTCTACCAGTGATCATGTATAAAACTTATCAATCTGCAGTTTGAACTCCACTTGCGAGATATCTGATGTAACGATGCAATTTGTAAGGTCCCAGCATATTCCTTACTAAATTTAAATAAACACACTCCCCTTATTAAGATATCTGATGGTACTATTATATGGGTCCCCAGGTCAATTTTCTAAATTGCGCGTTTTGTTGTTCATTAAACTTTCACTTGTTAGTGATTGGCTTAGTTGTTACTTTTATTTAATAAGTTGTCTGTTAGATTTTGTTGCGCATTGTTTAAAACTCGACGCTAGTTTGTTGGCAAATTAATGAAAGGTGAAATGATAAAAAATAAAGTGTTTTTTTCACATGAATATTTCTATAGAATAAAACAAGGAGCATTCGTTTTTTCAGCGATGTTTTATTGCAATTTCTATATGTTTCATATTGATAATGTATAATGTAACTTGTTTCAAATTGATTTGATTTCATTTTTACAGAACAACCAGTTGGTGTTCCTGACTGTGTGCTCTATCAACTACAGGAGGATCTTATAAGTCAGGAATACCCTCAATTTTTTCGGTTTCTGTTCAGTAAGTATTGTCCTTTCATTAACTGAGATGTACCTAGTATCATTTCAAATGACATATTAGTTAATTATATTAAGATATAAATTATATCTGTGTATACAGAGTTTGAATGAGGCTGTTTAGGGGTTCTAATGTTGTGGCTGTCTGGTATCACAGAAATTGTTGCCCATGCCTGAATTTGTTTTCATTGGAACATCAGATTATCAGTTCTTGAAGCAAACATCTCGGAGATATTGAATTGAAATTTGACACAAATCATTGTTTTAAGCTCACCTGGCACAAAATGGCAGAATGAGCTATTGGGATCGCATTCTGTCCGTCGTATGTCGTACGTCCGTTAACATTTTCCTTCAAATGACATCTCTAAAATCACTAGGCCAATGAGGATATAACTTAGCAGGGATGTTCCTTGCATGAAGTCTTTTCATAGTTGTTCAAATAATTCCATTCCATGCACTCTGGTTTCTCTGGCAATGGAAAGGAAAAACTTTAAAAATCTTCTCTGAAACCACAAGGCCTAGAGAGTTATTGCCCTTTGCTAATTTTCGTTGTCATGAGCATAACTTGAAAAGGTCAAAATTGACCCTTTCTGCTATTAATGACCTTGTATTATAGCCAATGGTAGCCAGGTGAGTGATATAGGGCCATTATGGCCCTCTTGTTTAGATATAAATTTACTTAATCTCGATTGCGAAACAAGTTCTTACAACTTCTATAAATTGCTCTCGAGACACTCCAGATGGAATCAACTTCGAAGAGAGAGATGTCATGCCTATCTGTGTCTTGCCTTAGGTCACTACAACTTCTTTGGCACTGATGGGGATCAAACCTGATACCCTTCAGTCCTGAGGCGAACAGGCTACCACTGAAGCACCAATGATTGTTGTAACAGTTAGGAATATGATGTTTGTGACATTGTTGATGTTGTTTTTTGGTCACAGATCAGTATTTTACGTCTAGGTAGCCGGTTCTATAGTTTCATTATAATTATGATTTAATCAGAGGCTGATTTCTCCTGCTCTTTCCAACATGATTGTCATATAGTGTTTATTATTCCCCGTGCCAAGGCGGAGGAGATATGGTAATGCCCGGCTCCATGCGTCCGTCACACTTTTGTCCTATTTTTGAATTGTCTCCCTTTATGAAATTTTCTTGTCAGGGTCATAACTCCTTAAGTACTGAACTGAATTTATTCAAATTGTATAGTCATAGAGGACATTAAGATGCAGTGAAGTGTCCAAGAACCATAACTCAAACTTACCCTGGTTTTAAGTAATCTCCCTTTATTGATTTTTTTCGCAAAAAAAGTTTGTGCAAAGCATACAGTTTCAGATTTTAAGGGTAGAAGTGCGACATTAACACAGAGAAAGTGCAGGTGAATAACCCCCAACATGTTATAATTACTAATTTATTAAATTAGAACCTTTACCATATTCATTTCTCTCTCCTCAAATTTCTTGGTCACAGAAAGAGCACTTGGCCGGGGGATGGCCATGTCTAACATGGCTATTGTTTTATTAAAAAATCCAGGAGAAAATTAATTTTATCTATGGTAACAAACTTACTAAAAACTGATAATTTAACCAAAAAAATGCAACAAATGCATGAAACTACATGATGTCACACACCGGAATGTCACATGATTAAAATGGTCGAATCAACATTTTAAGAAAGCTTAGCAAAGTATGTTTTTGAAAGATTATACTTTTTTCCTTACAAACTTCCAAACACATGACTCAAAATTAATCTGATATCATTGGAACTCTCATATATTCAAGAATGAATCTGCGTAACGCGGTATATAATATAGAACCGGCTACCTAGCCACTGCCTACTTAAAATTTCTCAAAAACTTATGCCTGAAAACCAAAGCAGAAATATGAATAAAAGAGAACTGAAGGGAAGGAATATGGCACAATAAAAGTCCTTACATTGTTCATTAAAACATGTTTGAACATTTTTTACTATATGAGTTTGTAATCTATAATGCCAGGGTGTGATCTTACAGAACAGTAACAGTGATATCTTAAATTGCTTTTTATTTACAGCAAATGATGCAGACACACACATAAATGAGATGAAACTGAACTATAACCTTCATGGTGTGAAAGAAATCATATATAAAATCCTCGTAAGATGGAGGGACACTGAAAAGGAGGAGGCGAAGCCAGAGAAGATTCTAACAGCTTTGCAGGATTGGAAAAGAACAGATCTGGTGCAGAAGTACAGCAAAATATTTGGAGTGGACACTTCAGAAACAGACAATATGAAAAGACACAGACACATTTCAAAATCATCTGTAACTACAGAAGTTTGATTGAAGGCTGTGATAAGATTATAGAATTCCATATTTGTTCAGATTTAGATGTTAAAGCTGCTCATTCAGTTACCGCTGATTTTTTCTTTTCAAAATGATATATTAAAGCATAAAATGTTAAAGTAAAGGCTAGAATTAAAACAACATAAGTAAAATTCTAGGTAGCAATTTGCAAAAAATCAATTGAAAAAGTCGGTAGGTTTGGTTTAACAGCACAGCTTCATTATATAGCTGTATTTGGATTTTCAAAAGCATTTGTAACGCTTTATAATTTGGTAGCGCATAATTTTTAATATACAGATATAGTTTACAGGAATTTATACTGGAAGTTCTAATTGACTATTTATTGTAAAATATGTTACTTTCAGACAGTTTGAAGATCTTTATTTTTTCATCGAAATCTGAGAGCGTGCAGCTTTAAGAAAAGTGTTTGATAGTGTAATTAAACACAATCAAATTTCACTGAAGGCATAATGATTGTGTCCTTTAGAACGATGACTGAATGACTTGTTCAGAAAAAATGGGTTATGTTTATTGTTGTGATTTTTTTATTTTTCTGTATATATATATATTGGATAGTGTTCTGATTAATCAAACACATACACATTTCACTAAAGGCATAATGATTGTGTCCTTTAGAACGATGACTGAATGACTTGTTCAGAAAAAATGGGTTATGTTTATTGTTGTGATTTTTTTATTTTTCCGTATATATATATTGGAAAGTACCTTTCATCAGAGGCATTATTTATATGACATAGACTTGCTCAACGGAATTTCAGTGATGCTAATGTCTGTATCCCGGTACAACCTCTTTTCGGCCGGCTAACGGTATTTCGCCGCAGATTCGTTACTTTGAAACACATAAGCGAATTGAAACCAATGTATTCATGTGAAATAACCATTTACCTTTATAGATATGCAATGAAAACAAAACCTACCTCAACACATGTTTTAGATATCCTTTCCAACATGGCTGACCAATTTTCCCTTAACCGGAAGTTGTACAACCCGTATTCGGCCAATGTGTATAAAGTATACTGCTCTCGAAACAGTGTGTGACAGTAGTTAGTAATCAGTTTAAAAGTAATCTTGACTCCAAATTCAACTGTTAATAAGAAGTTAAATATTCAAAACGTATTTACAAGGTACTTCTAGTGTTATAAAGTTAGTGGGTGGGGTCAGCACAGATGGGACACAGAAAATGTGTCTCCACATCTAATAACCTTTACCTGTGTACAAAACGACAAGTGTATCAATCTCTTACACTCTTCACATTCAGCCTGTATGACCACCTAGTGAGCATATGGTTCTTGAAAAGAAATAAATCAATTGCTTTCCAAATGATAGCTATAGAATCATTAATACTCTATTGCAAAGAAAATTAATAAACACCGTAAGGTACCATAGCTTATAAATGCGTAGCTTTCTGTATGAAGTATACTCCTCCATATTTGGAAAAGCGGGCGGAGTTTGTAAAATAAGATCGTCTGTCATACAGCGAGACTTGTCAACATCCAAACATTGGATTAAATGCAGAAAACATGTATTTTGGAAGTGATATTTTGGGAATAGTGAATACAGGTGAAAATTTAATAGTCTATGTATTCTTTACGTTTACTTACCCTTCTAATCTCCATTTTTCTTTAATAAATTACGGTGACATTTCTATGGTGTGACAAAACGTCCGCGTGCTAGCCCGGAAGGGGCGTGTTTTTGCGGAAAACTAAAACTTTCCGGGGCCGGCTGAATGGAAGTTTTGGACGTAAAGAGGTTGTTGCGGGATAATAGAGATCTGGCAAAAATAGGAAAATAATACTTGCATATAACATAGAAATTGTTCATTGTTTTCCCCGAAGTATAGATTTCTGAAGGGTTTCCAGATTTTGATAAGTTTTGAGTACTGTATGTTATATTTTGATAAGGAGATATAATTACTATGACCAGTCAGTTTGCCTTATACAATGCATGTATTCAGCTAGACTTTACTTAGTGTGCTTTAGCTTGACTGTTCTGTACCTTTTTGTCCTTTACATTGTAACACACAAAGTGCTTATGGTGAACAATTGCAGTAAAAAGATTCTAGGTAACCAGGTCAATTAATAAAAAGCATTAAAAACTTTAGAAGTCATATTCTATTGAACCGTGTGAGCAAAACATGGCTGTCTTGTTTTCAACACAACATTACAACTTTCATCTTATTTTGATTAAAGCTGCTAGCTCATGCAGTTTCAAGTGAAACGATATAATTTCTCCAAAATGATATACATGTACTTATTCAAACATAGAAATTGAAATAGTAGTTGCTAGAATCAACACAGAAAGCCAAAATCTTGGTAGAAATTTGCAAAAATGCATTGAAAATGTTGATGGGATTTGGTTTAACGGCACCGCTACACTATTTGGTTATATTTCTTTATCATTTGGTAGCATATAATTTTAAATATACATATATACTCGACAGGAATTTATACTGAAAACGTTTTATTTGACTGTTCATTCTGAAAAATGTTATTTTCAGAGAGTTTGGAGAACTTCATGTTTTTACCAAAATCTGAGAGCGAGCAGCTTTAAAATATCAAATCCATTATATAATTATTCAATGTAAAGAAGATGTACAAAAGTTTGTTAATAAGTTTTCAAAGCTCTTAATTTCCATGTCAATACCAATAATACACAGGTGTTTTCTTTGAATATAATACATTCAGATCCACTGGAAACCATGGCTTATTGATACGTGACAAAAAGAAATCATATAATTTGGATATTACTACAAAACTTTTCAGACATTTACTTTTTGATTATTAGTGCCTTGTTTTAGAATGGAAGTTTATGTTGCCGCATTGTGAGAATCTCTTTTTACAGTTGTTTTATTCGAGTATTGAGAGTGTCTAGTCATTTGAAATAATTTAAGATAAAGTTGGTGTTTGGAAAGTTGTTTTTAATGTTTGTTAGTTTTTCAGTAGTACAAGCTGAATTAAGCAACTCCTTGTCTTACATGACAAGTGATTGTGAAATTCAGGCTCCCAAATAGAAAATTAGACTTTTTTAGCGACTGAGACGCTATGTTTCTCTTTATTTGCTTGATACAGTTATGGTTCATAATCTCGGGTAAAGTTGTTTGAGGCAAGAACGTCTTTTGATTACAAAAATGACAGCTAAAGTAAGCAAAAAAAGAACTGTTTGACATTAGAACAGTGTGTTAAA
>JAFMSR010000004.1:17041610-17100947 GCA_022818135.1 Saxidomus purpurata
ACATACTAATAACTTTTAAGTTTTGTTCATTGCTTTATAATTATAATGATGATCTTGCCCTTTTCTGATATAGGAAAGAATTAAAAATCTTTTCTGAAACCACAAGGACTTGATCTTAGATATAAAAGTATTTATCATTGTCTGGTGGACCTTTACAAAGAATGGTCAAATTATGCCCCCTTGAATTAAAATTGACCACACACAGGGGTCACTTGGTTTTAAAGAGGCTTACACATGTATATGAAAAACTTTAAAATCTCTGAAATAATATAGACTAGAGTTTAGAAAATTAGCATGTGGCATTGCCTGGTGGACATCTACCAAAACTATTTAAGTCATGACCCCCTGGTTAAAATTGATCCTGCCCAGGGGCCAGGATTTGTTATATTACCATTTACCAATTAATTAGAGAAAAGTGACCGTCGATAATGAAAGACAAGTAGTTTTATCTACGCTAACGGATCGATAATTATCGGACAGCGCCGTCTTACCTACGGCACAGAAAAACCGATAAATTCGTCTGCTATATAGCGCGTTTCATATCCCTGTATATACGATCCCTGCCAGGGGCTCACTTGATTTTACATAGTTTAATTTAGGACACACCACAAAGTGGTCATGGTAAGCTTTTTGGATCAATGAATGTCCGTCGTTTATCCGTCCGTCGGTCTGTCCATTCACAATTAGTTTGTTTACACTCGAGCATCTACATTTTGAAACAATCATAATGAAACTTAAATGCAATGTATTTGGCCACGAGACCTCGGATGAGTTCGATTATGGACTTGATCGAATCAGTACTTCCTGAATTATGGACCCTGATTTAACAAAAAATGCAATATTTTACTATGTTTACACTCTAGGACCTTCATTTCTCCACTAATTCTAACCATATTTACAGAGAATGTGTATGACCATAAGCTCTTGAATGTGTTTAATCATGGGCTTGATCAGATTAGTTCTTCTAGTGTTACGGCCCTTGATTTAACAAAAATTGCAATAATTAACTATGTTTACTCTCTAGCACCTTCATTTCTTCTTTTATCTTATTCATATTTTCAGAGAATGACCATATTAAAAGATCTTGAATGAGCTCAATTATGGGCATGATCGGTTTAGCTCTTCCTAAGTTATGGCCCTTGATTTAACAAAAATTGCAATATATAACTGTGTTTACACTCTATCACCTTCATTTCTTCACTAATCATAATCATATTTACAGAGAATGTGTATGACCGTAAGATCTCAGACGAGTTCAATTATAGGCTTGATCGGATAGTTCTTACAGAGTTATGGCCCTTGAGTTAACAAAAAATGCAAATAGGGTAGGGTGTCCCTTGTCTATATGTAGAGTAATAGCAAAAACCTAGCTTCCAGTGACTTCCCCTAGCAACCACTGACTTCCTCTGGGAACAAGTGACTTCCTTAACAACCAGTGACTTCCACTAGCAACCAGTGACTTCCTTAGCAACCAGTGACTTTCGATAGCAACAATTGACTTCCTTAGCAACAATTTAGTTCCCTAGCACCCAGTAACTGCCCCTACATGTAGCAACAAGTGACTTCCTTAGCAATCAGTGACTTCCCCTAGCAACAAGTGACTTCTTTAGCAACCATTGACTTCCTTATCAACAATTTAGTCTACTAGCAACCAGTGACTTCCCCTTGCAACAAGTGACTTCCTTAGCAACCTTAATCATCATCTTGCCACCAGTGACTTGCTTAACAACCATTGACATTCTTAGCAATAGTTGTGTTATAGGGCCATTATTGCTCCTTGTTTAACAATCTCTAGAACCACAAGGCCTGTAGCGTAGATATTTAGCATGAAGGTCACTTGATTTTAAAAAGGCTTATATATGAAAAACCTTTAAAATCTTCTTTTAAGCCATTAGGCATGTATCTTGTATGATTAGCATGTAGAATTGCCCAGTAGACCTCTACTAAGAATGTTAAAAGATGACCCTGTTATGACAATTGACCTGCCCTTGGGTATGACTTGATTTTATATATGCTTATATCAGAAGACCTAATATAGTTTATACAAATTTATTTTAGTTCGATTACGAAGAAAGCTCTTTAGCTTATTTAAACGCTCTCGAACACTCATTCCAGATGTCATCACATTCGCGAGAGAGAGGCAGTGATTTTTTTATTGCTGCTACCCATTTACAGCTGGGTAGACTGAGGCACGTGTGGTTTCAGCGTCTTTGCCCAAGGGCACACCTCGTGCTCTGGCTGGGATTTGAACCTGGGACCTCCCATTCCGGTGACGAACGCCCTATTCTCTGAGCTATCGAGGCCCACCAGAAGGCCTAGAGCTGAGACGTTTGGCATGAAGCATTGCCTTATTGATCTCTGCTGAAATTCTTCAATCAAATTATGACCCCTGGTTGAAAATTGACCTCTCCGAGGGTCACCTTATTTAGCATTGGCTTATATAGGGAAAACTTCAAAATTGTTCTTGTCTAGAACCAATTATTTAAGACTCGGAGCGGTATATTCAGAATGGAATGGACATTGTTTTTTTAGTCATGGAAAATCTGATGCACGAGGTGTAGCAATACTTTTCAGGAAATAGTTAGATATTAAAATAATTCATAGCAAAACAGATGTAAATGGCAATTTTTTGATTTTAGACTTAACATATAATGACACGAAAATTGTACTGATTAATGTTTATACACCAAATATTGCAGCTCCAGACTTTTTTAGTAAAATGTTTGAGGTGGTTGATACTTTAAGCACTGAAGATATTATCATGTGCGGTGACTTTAACCTTGTATTAGATCCAGAAATTGATTATAGCAACTATAAATCTATTAAGCATAATGTACATGGAAGACAAAATCTTTTATCCATAATTGATAACAGAAATCTTGTTGATCCGTTTCGAGAATTTCATGGTAACCTACGAAAATATACATGGAGAAGAATGAACCCATTACAACAGGGCAGACTTGATTTCTTTCTCATTTCAAACAACTTGTTAAATTCTGTCAGGAGAAGTAATATTGATATAAGTTATAAATCTGACCATTCAAGTATATGTCTTGAATTGTCTCTGTCACCTTCGGTACATGGAAAGGGTTTTTGGAAATTTAATAATTCTCTTCTTTATGACAACAACTTTTTAAACAGTGTAAATGCAAAGATAGATGAAATTATTCTACAATATTGTGTTCCAGTATATGATAGATCAAATGTTTTAAATATGGATAGAACTCATATACAGTTTGTAATCAACGATGAGTTATTCTTAGAGACCCTGTTAATGGAAATTAGAGGGAAATGTATATCATATGGAAGTTACATAGTAAAGGACAGGAACACCAGAGAAATGAAAATCTTGAAAGAAATTACTGAAATTGAATCATGTTTATCAATTGAAAATAAAGAAAAACTAATTTTATTAAAAAGTCAATTAGAAGAACTAAGGAATACTAAACTAAGGGGTTCGTTCATTAGATCTCGAGCAGATTGGATCGAAAATGGTGAAAAAACTACAAGATACTTCTGTAACTTAGAAAAAACTTATATTTCAAATAAAACTATACCATTCATTGAAAAAGATGATGGATCAATTATTTTTGACCAGAGTGAAATTTTACAAGAAACTAGAAAATATTACGAAAATCTTTATAGTAAAAAAACTATGATAGATGATTTTGAACTAGAAAATGAAATAGATAATAGTGAAATACAAAAACTAAGTTCTAAACAAGCCAAGAAACTTGAAGGTCTTTTAACCTATAGTGAAGTAAGTGGAACACTAAAAAATATGAAAAATGACAAAAGTCCTGGATGTGATGGCTTTACCTCTGAGTTTTACAAAGTATTTTGGAACAGATTAGGACAGTTTGTTGTAAGAGCCATAAACCATGCTTTTTTGTCTGACTCTTTTTCAAGGAATATTAAATTAGGCACTATAACGGGTATACCTAAGGAGAACAAACCTAAACAATTTTTAAAAAACTGGAGACCAATAACACTTTTAAATGTTTTATATAAACTTGCATCTGATAGCATAGCAAATAGGTTAAAAAAAGTATTGAATTCACTTGTTTCAAAAGACCAAACCGGATTTGTTAAAGGACGATTCATTGGTGAAAATACAAGATTATTATATGACATTATGCATTACACTGAGGCAAATAATATCCCTGGACTAGTAATGCTGATAGATTTTGAAAAGACATTTGATTCAATATCGTTTGAATTCATTGAAAAGTCTCTAAATTTCTTTAATTTTGGTGTCATGTTTAAAAAATGGATTCACCTGTTCTTGCATAACACAGAAGTTTGTGTACAACTGAATGGATTTTTATCAAACTTTTTCAAAGTAGAAAGAGGCTGCAGACAAGGAGATCCAATTTCGCCTTATATTTTCATATTATGTGCAGAAATTCTAGCAATCAAAATAAGACAATGCAAAGATATTACAGGGATAAAGATTAAAGATGACGAATATAAAATATCTCAGTTTGCAGATGACACTTCTCTTCTACTAAACGGAAATGATAAGTCATTGAACTCTGTCTTAGATAATATTACATAGATTTTCATTGATGTCTGGCCTAAAAATAAACTTTGAAAAGACTAAATTGATATGGATAGGCTCTCTCAAATATAGTACAAGGTCGATTAAAACAAGATGGAAACTTTCATGGGGTGATACTCAATTCAAATTACTAGGCATACTTTTTGACGTTGATTTAAACAGGATGCATGAATTAAATTTTAAGGATAAAATAATGAAAATGAAAAACAGTATCAAATACTGGAAAAGACGTCAGTTAACACCAATAGGTAGAATAGCTGTTGTTAAAACAATGTTACTTCCCTTGTTGACTCATTTATTTGTAAGTCTGCCAACTCCCAATGAGAAGTTCATCAAGAATCTTACTGATATGCTAAATGAATTTGTATGGTGTGGCAAAAATAGAATAAAGAATGCAGTACTGATCAAGGATCACACTGAAGGTGGTTTAAAAATGATTGATATTCCAAGTTACATGAAAAGCCTAAAAATTAAATGGCTAAGAAACTATGTTAGAAATAGTAGCAGTAAATGCTACAATTTGATAAATTCTGTGTTCGACATGGATAAACTATTTAACTGTGGTAAAATATATAGTGAAACCATTATAGGCAATATTAAGAACAAATTCTGGATAGATGTACTCAAGGCTTACATGTGCTACATAGATAAATTGCCTATTGGTAATACAACACAACTACTTAATATGCCACTCTTTTACAATAATAACTTCCTCATAAATAAAAAACATATATTTTTACCCTCTTTATACTCTAATGGGATAAGGTTTGTAAAAGATATAATTGATGGTAACGGAAAGTTTGTAAGTTTAAACTATTTAGAAGAAACAACTGGGAGAACAAAATTTCCTTCAATTTTATGGCTTAAGAAATGCTGTAAGTAGTTACATAAGGAAAAATAATATACCATTACGGAAAACTAAAGAATTCCTTAATCCGAATATAAGTTGTTACATGCATCCAATTTTATTAAGGACGGACATTAATAAATTTATATATAAAATTCTTATCAAAAATGAAGAGAAACCCACAAGCCAAATTAAGTGGGAATCCATGAGTGAAAACACTATAAACTGGAATTTAATTTATAGTTATGTTTTTAAGTGTACAAGAGATACATATATACAGTGGTTACAGACAAGAATTTTACATAGAATCTTAGCAACAAATTCATTACTTTACAAAATGAAGATCAAGAATGACAAATTTTGCACTTTCTGTAAGAGCCACGAAGAGACCTTATCCCACCTTTTTTGGGAATGTCACAATGTCAAACCAACTATACAATATTTAATTAATAAATTAGATTATTTTGATCAAAATTTTGAAATAAACAAGTTCATGGTTTTGTTAGGGTCGGGAAAACAAGATTACATGTTAGATATTCTTTTTTTAGAAGTGAAGAAGTATATATACATTTGTAGAAGAAAGGAAGTATTGCCTTGCATAATAGGTTTAAAAAACAGTCTAAAGTTAGCATGGGAGATAAATAAAATCTCCAATATCACTTATCTTGAGTATAACAGATGGACAATTGTAAGACACTTTCTATCATAACTACAACTGGTACTTTTTCTAATAAAAAACTTTGTATTTTCAAGCTAAAAACCATATTTTACTGACATAGAAATAACAATATACTTTACACAATAAACCTACAAATATCTTTTTTGAATTAACAGAAAGAAGAAAAAAATCTGTTAAATATGTGACTTCTCTTTTCGTACAGACAGATAGATCCCAATTTTTGTGTTGTATCTTTCAATATATAAAATAGGGGTTACACATCAAGTTATCTACAATGCTGTATGTTAATTTTGTGAACTTTGTAAAACAGGGAACTGAATAGGTAACATATTATTGGTTCATATAATAGTATTAGGTACTGACATCTAACTAAATCTATATTAACTATGTATATTAACTCTATGCCATAGAGCTTGTGTGTAATTATAAACATGCATTCTGAAATAAAAGATTATTTCCCCTGAAAAAAAAAAAAAAAAAAAAAGACTCGGAGCTCTGTTATTGCTTATCTGCATTATAGACGATGGTATCCAGGTGAGCAGTATACATGTAGGTTCAATTTTGCCCTCGTTTGTTAAAAACGGCCCCAGGGCAGAACCATTTAATATCTTTACATGGGGAAAATACAAGGATGCTAGGGAGCAAGTTTAATGACAATCCATGTATTGGTTCATAAGAAAAGGCCACTTAATAGTTTTTCTTTTTAGCTCACCTGAGCCAGCTCAGGGTGAGCTATTAGGATCGATGAATGTCCGTCGTCCATCCACACTTAGTTCGTTAACACTCTAGTGGTCACATTTTTGCCTCAATTGTCACAAAACTTGGTCAGGATGTTTGTACCAGTAATTACTTGGACCAGTTCGAATATGGGTCATCTCGGATGAAAAACTAGGTCACATGACCCAAAAATAGAAAAATCTTGTTAAGGCTCTAGAGGCTACTGTTTCAGTCCAAATATCCTGGCAATTTGTCAGAAAGGTTGTTTGGCTGATTTCTAGCTCAAGTTTTAATATGGGTCACCTGGGGTCAAAAACTAGGTCAAACAGTCCAAATATGGAAAAAACCTTGTTAACACTCTAGAGGTAACATTTTCAGCCCAAATATCCTGGAAATTTGTCAGAAAGGTTGTTAAGATGATTTCTAGCTCAAGTTCGAATATGGGTCATCTGGGGTCAAAAACCAGGTCACACAGCCTGAATATGGAAAAACCTTGTTAACACTCTAGAGGTAGCATTTTCAGCCCAAATATCCTGGAAATATGTCAGAAAGGTTGTTTCGATGATTTCTAGCCCAAGTTGGAATATGGGTCATCTGGGGTCAAAAACTAGGTCACAGAGCCCAATTATGGAAAAACCTTGTTAACACTTTAGATGTTACATTTTCAGCCCAGATATCCTTGAAATTTGTCAGAAAGGTTGTTTCGATGATTTCTAGCTCAAGTTCGAATATTGGTCATCTGGGGTCAAAAACTAGGTCACAGCCCAAATATGGAAAAACCTTGTTAACACTCTAGAGGTAACATTTTCAGCCCAAATATCCTGGAAATTTGTCAGAAAGGTTGTTGATTTTTAGCTCAAGTTCGAATATGGGTCATCTGGGGTCAAAAACTAGGTCACAGAGCCCAAATGTGGAAAAACCTTGTTAATACTCTAGAGGTAACATTTTCAGCCCAAATATCCTGGAAATTTGTCAGAAAGGTTGTTTCTATGATTTCTAGCTGAAGTTCGAATATTGGTCATCTGGGGTCAAAAACCAGGTCACACAGCCCAAACATGGAAAAACCTTGTTAACACTCTAGAGGTAACATTTTCAGCCCAAATATCCTGGAAATTTGTCAGAAAGGTTGTTTCGATGATTTCTAGCTCAAGTTTGGATATGGGTCATCTGGGGTCAAAAACTAGGTCACAGAGCCCAAATATGGAAAAACCTTGTTAATACTCTAGAGGTAACATTTTCAGCCCAAATATCCTGGAAATTTGTCAGAAAGGTTGTTTCGATGATTTCTAGCTCATGATCGAATATTGGTCATCTGGGGTCAAAAACTAGGTCACACAGCTCAAATATGGAAAAGCCTTGTTTACACTCTAGAGGTAACATTTTCAGTCCAAATTTCCTCGGGTGAGCGATAAAGGGCCATCATGGCCCTCTTGTTTTTTATCACAACAGCCCCTCTGTTGATTGGACCGTTACTATTTCCTGTGTTTTGAAAGGGGACAGTCCAAGGATAATACAGAACAATTTTGGTGACATTCCACACATTGGTTCATGAGAAAAAACTGTTTAATTCCTTTTCTATTTTTAATGACGGCGGCCCCTGTTTGCACTGGATCAGAACAATTTCCTCTGTGTTGAAAGGGAACAATACAAGGATGACACAAAGCCCGTTTAATGACATTCCTCCCAATTGGTTCACGAGAAGAAGGCGTTTAAATGTATTCCCTTTTTGGTAAAAGCATTGGACAGGAACCATTTCCTATTTTTTCAATACAAAGTTGCTACCAAGTGTGTTTCAAAGACTATCATTATCACTTCCAGAATATCTGGAAGTGATAACGTGTCTTTGAAACACGCTTGGTAGCAACTTTGACTATATTCAAGGAAATTATTACTGGACTGGACTGGATGGGACAAAGTGATTCATGTATGCCTCTCTCCTCAAACTATGTTTGGTGGAGGTATAATAACCAGGGTTTTTGTTGACAACCGGGTTTATCTTTGACAAGAACAATGGATATGTGCATCTTTTTTTGTGAAGATCAGTTGTATTTCAGCCCAAGGTTGCTGAGAAATAGTAGCACAGACATTAAGGAAAATGGAAAAGTAAATACAGGACAGGCATTTCATGAAAAATCATTGACATGTGCCATGCTCATAATGTGCTGAATATTATGTGCTTCTCGTCTTGAAAGAGAAGCAATCTTTGAAGTTTCACTGAATTCAAGTTAGTCAAAGACTCCTGGAAAATAGCTTAGACTAGAATGTGTGACAGACAGATGGAGACCATTACAATATCCCCCGAGGAGAGATAAGACTAATGTTCTACCAATGGCAATACCCTTATCTAGTGTAATATTAGTGTGTTACTTGTTACTTCTTCAAGTAGAGGCAAATTTTGAGCCCAGTCTGATAAAATTAAAGTACAGGATGCACAATATACATATATGTTCAATCAGGGGGATTCAAGTATCTTATGAATGCAGATTAATTTATCATTCATCATTTTTCGTTTTAAAAAAATAAAATAAACAAATATAAAAATAAACACATTTATTTTCAATAATATTTTCTTTGAACAAATACAATCATACAGTACATAATATGAAAGTTTTCTTACTTTTCAAAGAATATGCATTTAAAGTGTCACCTTTTAATGCTGATATATTTACGTGTATACATACTTACAGACAAAAATGATAAGATTATTATAGAAAATTGGCTTATAACCTATTTCTCTGTAGCAAATGAAGAAAACAATTACAAGTGTAATAGAATATCATCAAATATAATACATGCACAATGCTACTATTTACAAGTACAGCTGTGTTTTATTATTCTGATTAAATACTTAAAATAACAACATGATATCTCACAGTTTTGTACAAATGAATCGTGTCAAATACATCTCGGACAACAAAGCTTCCTAAAGATGAACTGTTTTACACTAGCGGCGAATCATTCAAATTCCTCTTTGTTAGTAATTACATTTGAAAATGTAAAAACAGTACACTTGTACTTCTATTTTGAAAATGTAAAAATAGTACATTTGTACTTCTATTTTGAAAATGTAAAAATAGTACACTTGTACTTCTATTTTGAAAATGTAAAAAAAGTACATTTGTTCTTAGATTTTGAAAATGTAAAAATAGTACACTTGTACTTCTATTTTGAAAATGTAAAAACAGTACATTTGTACTTCTATTTTGAAAATGTAAAAATAGTACATTTGTACTTCTATTTTGAAAATGTAAAAAAAGTACATTTGTTCTTAGATTTTGAAAATGTAAAAATAGTACATTTGTACTTCTATTTTGAAAATGTAAAAATAGTACACTTGTACTTCTATTTTGAAAATGTAAAAAAAGTACATTTGTTCTTAGATTTTGAAAATGTAAAAATAGTACACTTGTACTTCTATTTTGAAAATGTAAAAACAGTACATTTGTACTTCTATTTTGAAAATGTAAAAAAAGTACATTTGTTCTTAGATTTTGAAAATGTAAAAATAGTACATGTACATGTACTTAGATTTTGAAAATGTAGAAATAGTACATTCATTTTGTACTTAGAATGGTCTAGTCCAGTGTTTTATTAGACTTTTTCTTTTGCAGAAGTACCTTATATATCAGTAGAAAATAGGTGAAATATCTAAAATATTGTAATACAATAAACAAGACAGCACTGTAACTCATATATATCAAAAAAGGTCTGTTAGACATGTTTCAGTTTTCACATACACGTTGAAACATGAGAAGGAATTAAATGTTTGCCACATTTTTTAAAGCTGCTTGCTTTCGGTTACCGTTGATTTTTTTTTAAAATTGACATACTTATACAGAAATATACAACTAAATGCTGGAATCAAAATATAAGCAAAAACCTAGGTAGGAATTTGCAGAAATCAATTGAAAATGTTGGTTAGACAGCAGTGCTACACTATATGCTTATATTGGAATTGCAACGCTTTTGAATTTTGGTAGCGTAGTATTTGAAATATAGAGATATACGTGACAGGAATTTATACTGAAGCCTTTTTATATGACTATATGTTCTAAAATACCTTATTTACATACAGTTTAAAGAACTTTATTTTTTTACAAAAATCTGAGAGCAAGCAGCTTTAAGCTGAATTTTCTCATTGATGACAAGAAGCCATTTCAGCATTTTTCAATTCAAGTTAAAATATACAGTGCAGCCACTCCTATGTGCAAATATGAAGCATTTTCTGACTTTTAAAAGAGGACAATACAAAGGTGCTACAGAGTAAGTTTGGTAAAAATCTAATTTTTACTTTTCAGGAATGAATAGCAGTAAGTGAATTATTGACAAAGGAAGAGGTACGCTACAATAGCAGCTGATGTAAAGCCTTTGGTTAAAGCAATACAAACACTCATTCAGACACTATTGCAGATGTGTATATAATGTCCGTTTTCAACTACACCTAAAGTTTATCTAACTAATCATTCTGAATAAGATCACTTTAAATGTATGTACAAAACTTGTTATGCCAATGTCCAAGAAATGATCTGACTTTCATATGAACTCATGTACTTGCAGTATTCCCAAAAATGCTTCAGATTTTCTAACACAACCATATAGATCTCGATTAACAAGACCAAAGCTTTTATAACAATGATTTAAAGATAGAATATAATCTTTGATTTACAATCACTTTACATGCTAAACATTTCTGTCAACAAAGAACTATGCTGCCTACAAGCATAAGTCCAAGTTCTTTTGTGAATAATTGATTACTGATGCATGCTGGTGATTAATTAACCTGCATGTTTTGCTTCATTAAATCACACAAGAAATTGGACTTATGCTTGTAGGGATACATGGGAAACTATCTTTTATCATTTAATTTGTAAGTCCAAAAAGGCAGATAATTTAACACACAGCTGATAGATAAGAGTTCCCAATCACTGCTTAAGACCCTCAAAACATCTTGTAAATGTTATGAAATCAACTTCCGTAGGAAACTTTAAACTGAATTTTCAAGGGTATATAATTTTGTCCCCAGTTAGGTTAGGGTTATCACCTCTTCATTAGAGAGCTTGCTTTATGTTCATAAATATGTAAAGTTTTGAGCAATTATCCTCACCGGGCTTTGAGATAGTATCTTTTATAATAAAGCTTTAATAACCATAAGATGACCAACTCAAAGTCGCACTACAAGCTCAAACTTGCGACATAGAGTTAGTGATAATTTTTCTTGTTGTAAATATTACCTTGTTGTGTTGTAGATAATTTGAAATAACTTCACATAAGTGCTTGCTAAAGAATGGTTTGTTGCAATGCAGTATGTCATTCAATTGTTAAAAGTTTTACCTACATTACCTTTGAACAATGTATACATACGTTAATTGCTGATATACACACTACATTAGACTGTTCAGTCTGTAGGCCCCTGAAATCTTGATTTTATTTGAATGTGTAACTCCACAAATATACAAGTATCACTTAGAATTTTACTAAGATAAAGCAAGGAACTCTTAATTAAAATGCATTTGTCTGTATAATAAATCAAACTCCACCAAAACATGAAATCCACGAATATTTAAATATCCAAAAGTATGCATTATATCTATTTCATTATGTGTTCATTCCGTACACATATGTTAATATCATGCCGTGTATTCATTTAAAAAAGTTGTTACAATGTAGTTGAACAGAAATAGAACTGTATATGTTTAATTATAGTGTTTTGTATCCCAGTCAAAATGTTTTTGTTTAATCTCCCTGTTCGGTATTTTCAGTCCCGCGAATAACATTCCGTCAGAAACAGTGAATGTCCCCGCGATGGTTTTATTTCACAGCGAAATAAAGCTACTTCAAGTACTTGTCGTTTAAGGAATAAGTTCATCATTCCTCGCATTACTGAAGTTTTCATTGACACCTCATCTAAATGAATTTGTTCAATATTTTCCATTTCAGATGTAAACGCTTCACTCTTCGTAAGATCGATAAACGACAACTTAATGTTTCTCACGTGTACTGACAAACGTAAAGTTTCCAGCATTGTTTCAATGGCGGCAGGGGATTTTAGCCCCAGGCACTCAAATGTATTTAGTTTACTGTTTACTGGAAAACAATTTTTAAAGCGCAACACAAGATCTGGGTTAGACAACCACTCTAGACGGCATTTTTCTAACGACGTCATATCAATGCTCAATTCTGACACCTGTATCCAGTCCAGTGTTAACGTGCTAAGTTGTGAATGTTCAGACAAATCTAGGTTGTACCCAGTACATACATTCCCATGGTCGGAACAGAGTAACCGCACCAGCTTAATCTTGCGCATGCAATGTCTCTGTGATATATAATCATATAACAATTTCAACTCATTGTGGCTCATTTTAAACCCGAAGATATTTATGGCTTCTAATTTCTGTAAACTTGTCACTTTCTGAAACAGTAAACGAGACCAAGAACACAGCTCAATACACGATAGATATAAACATTTAACTGACCTGTTCAATAGAGGTAAAATGCCGCGGTCATTATATTCACCGTTGTAGTATATTTTCTCAATGATTTCCAGGTCATTAATTGCGAAATGTTCAATAACTTTCTGTACACTGCTGTAAGGTGTGTCACGCATGTCAAACATGTCAATATAAATAGATCTTATATTTTGTTTATTTCTCTTTGTCAGTTGTTTGAGATTTTCGCGGTATTGTTCCTGCTTACAACTTCTTTCAATGAACACGTCCTGTAAAAATAATCTTAATTCATTTTCACGAGGGATTTCTTTGTAACATGAAATGCACATGTCCTGGAAATCTTTCAGTGGATGGCTGAAACCATACACTGATGCGTTGCTTTCAATGCTGCTTCTGTATTCGCGTGTTATTTCGCCTTCATTTATAATTTTCATCATCTCACGTGAAATCAAAGATGACACGTTCACATTCATGCCGCAAATAAATTTAAGAATGTTCGACATTTCTAGAATATCTTTGATACTTTTACATTTTGAAGGCACCATTTCTGGTACTGAGGTTTGATCAGAGGTTGAATGCAAGTATAATGCAGCGAAAAACTCCTGCACTGTTTTATGTGCAAATGACACTTTTGATTTCTGTTCTAACACTGTTCCTAAAACTTTACTTTGTGTTATAAGTCCTGTTTTTAGGCAGTAACGTAAACTCTCTTTGTCAAGATATTGTGCTGCAACAGAACCGTCAAAAACAAGAGTGTTTTCTTCTCTTGTTTCCCTAAATAAAGTGTGATATGCTAATTGTCCTAAGGCTGTGAGAAGTGAGTAGTACTGAGTACAGTATATTTTTTCACTGAAACATTGCAGGATATCACCCTGGGGAAGATCAACTTTCGGTGATAACTCAATATAGTTCTGTACAGTTCTTGACAACAAAAGTTCAGTAATTTGACTGTATAAATCACACTGAGATTGTCCTAGTTCTATTTTGTTACACCACAAAACTAGCAGGTACATTAGAAGAAGCGGGATGGCTTCTAAGTCCGCAATTCGTTTTTCATTCACATCTCTGGTGAAGGCAGCTACATACTTGTACATGTTTAATGTTTTGTTTTTCACATCAAACATATGTGAAATCACTGATTGTTTTAATCTATCTGCAGATTCCGAATTCAGTCCAGTAATTTCAAGCCTTTGATCGATTTGAGTAGATTGTAAACCACTCACGCTTAGCTTCCATGGTCTAGTGGTTGTCAGGACTACAGTACGTTCCCTAGCTTTTCGATGAGGAATGGCACTCCATCCTAGCTTGCAGGAATTTGATGGATGACTCCACTCGTCAAGACCATCGAGTATGACAAGACAACTTTCTTTAAACATGATATTTTCTAAGAACTCACGAGTATATGGACGCACAAGTTGTGAAATGATTTGATTCATAATAAAGTCATCAATGTCACATCCACCGGAAATGTTGCGTAATAGCAACAAAAACACGAAATGAAATTAATTTACAGCTTCGATTTCATTTTTCGAGAAAAACTGTGCTTCCTCTTTGTCTGGTTTATTTGCGTGACACCATGCTAGAGTGAGTCGCTTGCTAAGAGCAGTTTTACCGAGCCCTGCATCTGCTGTCAAGTATATTTTCCGGCACATTTTGTCGTCGTTATAGAACACATTGCGAAGTGGTGTAACCGCTGTCTTTTCTTCTCTAACACCACTGAAGGACCTCTTTACTTTTAAAGTATGAATTTCTGGCATAACATAGAATTTCAGAAGTGGTGTGTCTTCTATCAAAGGCGACAGTGAAATTGTACGGTGCTGGTCCCTGTAGAAATATATCAAGTCATCTTGAAGATCTGAAATATGTATATAAGGAGCAGATCAGTGGTCTAGACTTGTAATCCAGGTACGCCGATCATGCTAAAGAACCTGAGGGTGTCTCTGCGATGAGACGCGTTCTGTTTATTGCATACATGTATCACCCGAAACTTAAAATGACTAAAAACTCTTCTGTGGCTATAGGGAATATGCACAAAAGCCTTTTTCAATATCCCGTATTCGTTATCAGTATAGTACTTTTACAAAACTACAAGGCCTATAGAACATTACAGTATAGCATTGTCTAGTAGACCTTTACAAGGATTCTTTGAGTTATAGCCCTGTGGTCATAATTTACACTGCCCGGAGCTCACTTTATTTGTATTGACTTACATTTGAATTTTTCGTCTGAAACAGCAAGGTCTAGAGCTTAAATATTTAGAAATTTGACGTGCGTCTTGCGGACCTCAACCAAGATTGTTCACATTATGCTATTGGCTCAAAACTGAGTCCCCCCTAGGGGTCATTTCTTTTACTTATACATTTGTACTTATTATAGGAAAATTCTTCTAATAAGTCCATGTAAAAGCAATGACCACAGGGAGAACTCAGTTGTAACCCACGGGCATAATTTGAACAATCTTGGTAAATGTTCGCTAGACAATGTTAAAGACAAATTATCTAAATCTAGGCCTTGTGGTTTAAGGCAATCAATTCTTTAGAATTCGAACGTTAAATTATACGCAATGGCATGAGTCACTGATTAATTTAATTTGATTTGATTTACTTTATAATTGAAGATACAACCATTAATAGCAATTGCCTTGACCCTGTAGTATTGCATACCAGGGGCGTAGCTTGAAATAAACGAAAGTGTAGGCACATATTTTCTAGGGGATTCGGGGGCATGCTCCCCCTAAATATTTTTAAATCCCATATCGCCACAGCTGCATTCTGGTATATTTTGGAGGAAAATAAAGTGAAAAAGTTTGTGATTTTGCCACACTAAAAATCAGTTATCTTAAACTTATGTGCCAAAAAGAACCCACTAATCATAATAAAACAATTAGATTCAAAACTTTTCGAACTTATCCCACTTTTCCGCTTATTCATATCCATTCAGACATGTCAGACATTTGGAAGATCCTTACTTTTACTCATCGGAGAAATTGCTGTCCAAACTTTCTGGTAATGGCATGCTACGTATAGGCCTCGACTCCGTCTTCCTATGTAGGCAGTTGTGCATTATATAAAGCGATGTTCCACTAATTACTTCTTCCTTTTAAGTACTGTGTAAGTCAAAATACTCTAACTAGATAGATACCTGGTAGTGCACTTATTTTCTTGCCTAAACCTGTGCCATTACAAACCAATGTTTTAGACTTTAAAGATAATTTCAACTTTTTTTATATCTAAATTAATTCGCTTATCTTTTTGCAAACGCATCGATGATTTTAAACAAATTGTTTCTGTCCTAAAAGTAAGCGTATTTGTTGTTGGCTAAATGAATTAATTCTTCCAGTGAGTCTTAAGAGTGATACATGTGTACATGTAAATATGAGATAATTGTGTAAAGAATTTCAATGAAATGACAGTAATAAACAGCACTTGTTTGCCAGTAACCGAATTGAATAATTAATGATAACAAAGAAGAGACGAATAAAGGATATATAAAGTTATAAACACAGTTTTAAACTAGATATATGTTACCTTGAATGGTTGTCGAGGATTGCGCATCAACAGATGTTAAAGACGTAAGTCCATCATTTCCTACGATCTGAAAGTATAATTTAACGCTAAATAACGTTTAGTTTCATTACTGTATAGATCTTAATGTCAAGCCTGTAAGTAATTTATCCTAACATTTTTAATGGGATAGAATATACATGTAGTCTAACATTGCAGTAAACTAGCCGGAGCGAGGATAAATTGGTGTGAAAAGATAAAACTATAACGGAGCATGCTGTCCGTGGTTATTTGAAAAACAGAAAGATAATAATTCAGGTTTAAAAACGTACGGTACACGGTAATGTCATTTGGACTCAAAATCTTATTATTTGTTTTCCTTTCTGATATTTACGTAACTCTCACCTCTTGAGATACATTTAATGGAATAGGGTTTAATATTTCTGTATTGCGTTACTATGGTGGCATTATGATTGAGTTCTGCAAAGTAATAGTAACATACGGAATTCTTTGTTAGCATTCAAAGCAAATTCTTATTTCCACATTTGAGTCCATCAATTAATTCAACTTAAATGTATTACCTTGTTTGACTGATGTTTTAGATCTTCAAATTTGTTTGACTTTGCCCCTTCAATTTCTTCAATTGCTTCATCTTTGGCTCTTTTTACACCCAGGATTCCGCTATTTGTCTCAGCCCTTAAATCCTGCAATGCTTCCGTTTTTGTTTTATTTACCTCTGCAACCGTACTAGATGTTGCGGCTTTGAAATTTCGCAATGCTTCCGTTTTTGTCTTATTCATGTCTGACAAAGCACAACCTGTCGCGTCTTTAAAATCTTGCAATGTTTCCGTTTTTGTCTTATTCATATCTGACAGAGCACAACCTGTCGCGTCTTTAAAATCTTGCAATGTTTCCGTTTTTGTTTTATTTACCTCTACCATCATACTAGATGTTGCGTCTTTTAAATCTGCCAATGCTTCTGTTTTGGTCTGATTCATGTCTGAAATCCCACTAGTTTTCGCGTCCGTTAAATCCTGCAATGTCTCCTTGGATGTCTTATTCATATCTGACATTGCACAACCTGTCGCGACTTTTAAATCTCGCATTACTTCCGTCTTTGTCTTATTCATGTCCAAAATTCCACTACTTTTCGCGTCCTTGAAATCCTGCAATGTCTCCGTTTTTGTCTTATCCAAATCTAACATGGCACAACTTTTCGCGTCTTTTAAATCTTGCAATGTTACTGTTTTTGTCAAAGTCAAGTCCAAAATTCCACTACTCGTTGCGTCATTTAAATCTGCCAATGCTTCTTTCTTTGTCTTATTTATGTCCAAAATCCCACTAGTTTTCGCGTCCTTGAAATCCTGCAATGTTTCCGTTTTTGTTTTATTCATATCTGACATTGCACAACCTGTCGCGTCTTTAAAATGTCGCAATGCTTCCGTTTTTGTCTTAGTCATGTCCAAAATTCCACTACTCGTTGCGTCATTTAAATCTGCCAATGCTTCTCTCTTTGTCTTATTCATGTCCAAAATTCCACTAGTTTTCGCGTCCTTGAAATCCTGCAATGTCTCCGTTTTTGTCTTATCCAAATCTGACATGGCACAACCTTTCGCGTCTTTTAAATCTTGCAATGTTACTGTTTTTGTCAAAGTCAAGTCCAAAATTCCACTACTCGTTGCGTCATTTAAATCTGCCAATGCTTCTCTCTTTGTCTTATTTATGTCCAAAATTCCACTAGTTTTCGCGTCCTTGAAATCCTGCAATATTTCCGTTTTTGTTTTATTCATATCTGACACTGCACAACCTGTCGCGTCTTTAAAATGTCGCAATGCTTCCGTTTTTGTCTTAGTCACGTCCAAAATTCCACTACTCGTTGCGTCATTTAAATCTGCCAATGCTTCTCTCTTTGTCTTATTCATGTCCAAAATTCCACTAGTTTTCGCGTCCTTGAAATCCTGCAATGTCTCCGTTTTTGTCTTATCCAAATCTGACATGGCACAACCTTTCGCGTCTTTTAAATCTTGCAATGTTACTGTTCTTGTCAAAGTCAAGTCCAAAATTCCACTACTCGTTGCGTCATTTAAATCTGCCAATGCTTCTCTCTTTGTCTTATTTATGTCCAAAATCCCACTAGTTTTCGCGTCCTTGAAATCCTGCAATGTTTCCGTTTTTGTTTTATTCATATCTGACATTGCACAACCTGTCGCGTCTTTAAAATGTCGCAATGCTTCCGTTTTTGTCTTAGTCACGTCCAAAATTCCACTACTCGTTGCGTCATTTAAATCTGCCAATGCTTCTCTCTTTGTCTTATTCATGTCCAAAATTCCACTAGTTTTCGCGTCCTTGAAATCCTGCAATGTCTCCGTTTTTGTCTTATCCAAATCTGACATGGCACAACCTTTCGCGTCTTTTAAATCTTGCAATGTTACTGTTCTTGTCAAAGTCAAGTCCAAAATTCCACTACTCGTTGCGTCATTTAAATCTGCCAATGCTTCTCTCTTTGTCTTATTTATGTCCAAAATCCCACTAGTTTTCGCGTCCTTGAAATCCTGCAACATTTCCGTTTTTGTTTTATTCATATCTGACATTGCACAACCTGTCGCGTCTTTAAAATGTCGCAATGCTTCCGTTTTTGTCTTAGTCACGTCCAAAATTCCACTACTCGTTGCGTCATTTAAATCTGCCAATGCTTCTCTCTTTGTCTTATTCATGTCCAAAATTCCACTAGTTTTCGCGTCCTTGAAATCCTGCAATGTCTCCGTTTTTGTCTTATCCAAATCTGACATGGCACAACCTTTCGCGTCTTTTAAATCTTGCAATGTTACTGTTCTTGTCAAAGTCAAGTCCAAAATTCCACTACTCGTTGCGTCATTTAAATCTGCCAATGCTTCTCTCTTTGTCTTATTTATGTCCAAAATCCCACTAGTTTTCGCGTCCTTGAAATCCTGCAATGTTTCCGTTTTTGTTTTATTCATATCTGACATTGCACAACCTGTCGCGTCTTTAAAATGTCGCAATGCTTCCGTTTTTGTCTTAGTCACGTCCAAAATTCCACTACTCGTTGCGTCATTTAAATCTGCCAATGCTTCTCTCTTTGTCTTATTCATGTCCAAAATTCCACTAGTTTTCGCGTCCTTGAAATCCTGCAATGTCTCCGTTTTTGTCTTATCCAAATCTGACATGGCACAACCTTTCGCGTCTTTTAAATCTTGCAATGTTACTGTTCTTGTCAAAGTCAAGTCCAAAATTCCACTACTCGTTGCGTCATTTAAATCTGCCAATGCTTCTCTCTTTGTCTTATTTATGTCCAAAATCCCACTAGTTTTCGCGTCCTTGAAATCCTGCAACATTTCCGTTTTTGTTTTATTCATATCTGACATTGCACAACCTGTCGCGTCTTTAAAATGTCGCAATGCTTCCGTTTTTGTCTTAGTCACGTCCAAAATTCCACTACTCGTTGCGTCATTTAAATCTGCCAATGCTTCTCTCTTTGTCTTATTCATGTCCAAAATTCCACTAGTTTTCGCGTCCTTGAAATCCTGCAATGTCTCCGTTTTTGTCTTATCCAAATCTGACATGGCACAACCTTTCGCGTCTTTTAAATCTTGCAATGTTACTGTTCTTGTCAAAGTCAAGTCCAAAATTCCACTACTCGTTGCGTCATTTAAATCTGCCAATGCTTCTCTCTTTGTCTTATTTATGTCCAAAATCCCACTAGTTTTCGCGTCCTTGAAATCCTGCAATGTTTCCGTTTTTGTTTTATTCATATCTGACATTGCACAACCTGTCGCGTCTTTAAAATGTCGCAATGCTTCCGTTTTTGTCTTAGTCACGTCCAAAATTCCACTACTTGTCGTTTCTTTTAAATCCTGCAAAGTTTCTGTTTTTACCTTACTAGTGTCCAAAATTCCAATCTGCGTGGTGTCTATTATGTTCTGCATTGCCTGTAAGCTAGTCTTATTCAAATCCGACAATCCCTTATCCGTCATGTTATTTAATTCTTGAAACGCCTCGTGTTTTCTTTCTTCTAGTTCTGACAGGGCCTCTTCCCGTCTTTTGAGGATTTGTGTTTCATTCTGGTGACTGATGTTTATTTGCATTGATTTCAACTAAATGCAATCAAAGATAGACAAGATATTTCAAAATGGCAATGGGTAACATATAGCTGAGAAGTTTACAGTTGCAATAACTAATGATTAGATAAACAATTGTAGAAGAGTTTTCTGCTATAGAATAAGTCTAATCTAAATATTTGTTTACTGTAGTGTGTTTTGCTTTAAGGTGCATATAATCACTTTATGCGTTATGTTAATACATCAATTCATTTAGTTGTGTTGCAAAGGACGTGTGCAATTATTATTCCTTCATCCCATTACAGTTGACACTGAAGTAAGCGGGTATCCACTTAGCAGAAACTTTCTCATTGAGTTTCAGGAAAAAATGGTAATTTATCACAAACTAAGGGATTCAGTACCAATATAGCATCTTTTAAAATGATCACGTGATCGCAGTTTTGTTTTGACTCATTAATAGTTTTCCATATTATGTTGAATTTTGTTAAAGGTAACAAGAGGTGGTCATACCCATTATAAAGTGTTATTTTTGTTTTTAACCCCTACCTCAATTGGTCGTAATTTCCCCTATTTTTTTTAACCTTTGGCCATCATTTTTGCATCAAACGATGCATCATGAAACATTTAAACGCATATATAACAATGATTCCACCGGATTGCTTTCACCCAGCTATGTTCAAGCAAGCGTAGAGAATGTTTTTTAACTTGTTCAGCAAAATCACCTTAGTTAGTTTATTGACAGCCTCCTGAGCAGCAGCGTTTACCAGTATACATTTTGGGTCTTGAAGAACTGCAATGAATGCATCCAAATAGTCAGCCAGTGTCTGGTCATCAAGCTCCATCTTCGCTTTATGCAAGATCTCATTACGGATATTTCTTGCCTGGAAAAACAGTTGATAGGTCAAAAGAGTTCATGTATTAATGTTAGAAAATAAGTTGCGCGCATTTTAAAGTCATAACAACTGTAACAAATCAATCGTAACAGATCAATATTTTTGCGACTAACTTGGTACTAAATTCAAGGAGCGTTCAAATGATTTAAAAAAATGAATTTATCTAAATAATTCCCTAGGCTGATACCAAACCTTTACTGGTCAGGTGAATGTGATTTTAAAGATGTGTCAAACACTTAATGGTATGAACTCACTGAAATGTAGCCGTTGTTTTCTGAACTAACAGATGAGCCTAAATCTACTTAACTGTAAAAAAGACAGGATATACTGAAGTGAGATAATAAAATGTTACCTTATAGAAAATACAGGTAGTATCTGAGTTCATGTAATTACAAGCTAACCAGTTCTCCATAGATAAGCTGTTGATAACGAAACTAAGAAGCCCCGCAGCATCTGTATCTTTCGCCGAAGTTCCCGACCCTGTTGTTGTCTGAAAACACCTTACGAAGCTCCAACCCAATGGATCTGAACACCATGTAATCGAATCTGTGTTTTTTCCATAAAGGATCTCTGTGGCGATGATCGAACACAATCGCATCATAAAGTTTGCTACATAATCCATTAGGGCATTTCCTACGTCCTAAAGGTTTGCTTCCAAAGCAGGTACTTGCAAATTTCTGTATACATGAATCTCTTTTACACGCCTTTTTACCATTTGCATGCTCAGGTAAAAGATTTTGAGAAGAACATTGGTTGCACTGTGGAAAAGAAGCTAAGGAGACCTGTTTTATCTTTTGTAAGAGCTGGTCTCGACATATTGGTGCTTTGTGGCTAACAAAATCTTCCAGCCCACCTTGAAGGAACTCTAGTCCCTTAGCGCCACGGACCCAATTTTTATAAAGATGTTGGTCCCAAACATCTTCGTCTGCTGTATTTGAAGTTGTCATATCTACAAAATTACGATTGATACATAAACGTTGTGACTTATATTTTAATACTATTAAACAATTACTGAAAATCGGCCCCCTGAAGATTAATCGTGTTTGGTCGCGCCTGTGTTAAATGTCTAACATAATAATACATACATGCTAGCCCCTCGGAGATACAACTCTGGCCAAGAACCGAACAAGAAAGTTTAGCAAAATTAATAAAATGATCCCGAAGATATAGAAACAATATTCAAAATGTTCTTAATTTAAAATTATAGACAATAGAGCCATCACGTTGGACCTCATGATTCCTTTGAGCAACTTTTAAAGTTATCAACTACAATTCAAATGCGGCTATTGATTTTTAATTTATAGGGCAAACAAGAAGCGGAGTATCGTTGTATACAGAATATGCGCTGAAGTAACAAAATCGGTTACAATAGTAGCCAAGCACGTGTCAAACAGGAGGCGAATAATTAAGCGATCGTCTTAATTCTAAATATGTTACCACCTCCGTGAGTTAAATACTAAATATAGGATAATACAACCTTAATGTTGTACACACATTCATTGGACACACGACGTTTTAGATAAAAGTTGTAACAGTTACATTAGAAATGTGTTTTAAAAAGTAATTTCATTGTTAGTATAAAGTGTTTGGACTAGCATTGATAGGAGTTAAACTATGTTAATAAGATGGGTTGAGTAGTTGTTTAATACAGCTATTCTCGCTGTTCTTTATTAAAATAAAGGCCTGGAAAGTGTATCTTGTACCAGTAACGTGACGGTACATGTTTCTCATAAACAAATGTGTAAGTTGGATTTTTGTAATTATATGCTCATACTAAAGTCGAAGTGAGAATCGATATATAGTTCAAGTATTCAAACTCTTATATTTTACATGTGCATGTAACTCTACTGACTAGTTAATGCCAAGCGGTACAATGTAGTGGTGTTTTAATGTGCCAAAATGTAAACGTGACAAACTGTGATATGTTTACATCATGTGTATTATTGTGTCTGTTTTAACGTTTTGATGTTGTCCTGTCTGTTTATCAGGATCGATTGACGGATGGATGTCACATACTGTCGGCATTTTCCGATACACTAATTTTAGACGGATATATTGCCATTGATTTGTCTACTTTTTACGATGATTATGCTAAAACGTTTATGCATTCTCTTAACACTTCAACCTAACTACACACAAGTGATAAATACACTGTCTATTTTCAAGTATCATCAGCATGTTCCGATTTAATGACCTTGATTTCTAACATTTTATGCTGTCTGTACACATTACTTCATTTTCAATCTGATAGAAACGCATTGACCTTTACATATTTAGAACTTAATGAAATATGTTTGTATGGATATACTTTGTAAAATGATTTTATGTACAAAAGAAATATTATTTTAAGAGTAAAATAAAGTGTTGCCTGATCCAACTTCTGATCCAAAATTACTAAGAATTGTATAAAGTATACTCGAGAATTGTGGCTCACAGGCTTTTGATGTGAAGATAAAAATGGAGGACATACACACGGAGACACTGTATAATGTTTTATTCCAACTTGTTGTGTGGTGTTTTCTAAAATTATAATAATTGTGTTTCTCTACCATTCTGTCAAACAAAAGATGTTTCGTTCTAAACTCAAACCTAAGTCTTGACTATATTGAGCACAAACTGTTTATTATGACAAGGAAATTTGCTATTATATCAGAAGAGAGATATATTTTTTTTTGATAGAGATATCTTCTATGTTTTGAAAGATTGAAAGATATCTCTCAATACTAAAGAGATTTCTCTCAAAGAAACAGATATATCTCTTTACTGTACAGATATATCTCGCCTTCTCGAAAAGATATCTCTGAAAAAGAGTTATTTGTAACAAACAGTGATATATCTTTTAATAATAAACACCTCTAATGGGCACTATTTCAAATTTTGATCAACTCACACTCAACAACATGTCTAAGTACAAACATCAATTATGTGCCATATCAATATCATTTTTAAAGATGCGCTCATGGAAATTGGTCGAGACGGATGAACAGTCATAAATTTGATATAAATAATTTCAGCGATCCGGCATTTGCTAGTAATGTTGCTACTTATTTTAATAGCTTTGATCATAATATGGAGTACTTTAGCTTTTTACCAATTGATGTTGTTAAGAACAATTTGGACAGACTGATGCGGGAGACTTACTGGATCCATACTTCAAATACAACTTGGCCCAGTGGTGTGAATAGTAGCGTATTATTTGATGTGTGAACTTAACATATCTTATATCCATTAGTAATGGTTTTTCATATATACATGTTGGGTTTTATATTTATGTATCGTGTATTGAATAAATACATTTCATTTTAATAAAACCCGCCGCATCAGTCTGATCCATATCTATATTATAAACCTTACGTTGTTTTTCCTCACGCGGACGTTCGTTTTTGGATCGATTGAATTTATTCAATCGTATCCAAAGTTAACAGAGTATTTCAGACCCTTACGGCCGAACTCTTAACACAATATTTTGTCGAATACGACCGAAAAGTAGTTCTATATTACTGTCCTCTGTTTTAAAAATTATATAGTAACAGATCTAAATAATATCAAAACATTACAGAATAACATAATATTATATTGATTTTTTTCTTATAATTTGTAACTTAAATCAACGAGGTATCTGTTCTGTATAGAACTATTTTCCTACGCGTTTTTTATCGTCAGACCGGTGTGACATGAGAAATGTAAGACCCGTGAAATACGTATCGCTACACCGGATACACTAAATTCAGTGTTTCCGCGAGAGCGCGTTTTCTGCGGTTTTGACGCACTCATTTTGTCAATGACGCAACAGAAATAGCAAAGAGCGTCTTCTATGGCGCAGTTAAAATGTGAATGATCAAATTACTACAAAAACAACATTTCAAAACCTCTCAAAACGCTTCGAAATGCAAGATAAATTGTTGATAAAATACGCTTCCGGTATGGGATATGTCTAATTTTGACCCCATTGCGTCGTCGTTGTCGTCTGATTTCGGATCGACCCGCATTTTGTACCATTGCGTTTTTGTGTGTGTTTATTCCTATGATACCGTCATCATAGGTCGTAGACGCACAACAAGAGATGGTCGACGAAACTTAATAGGGGAAACAAAAACGTCTTTCTGAGTGATATTAATGATCATTTTGTAGTCATTTCGATCAGACTGTCACTATTGAAAGGGGTTTAAGTGTGCCAAATAATATCCAAGTTTAATGTCTATGGTTGAACGCACTTATGAAAAATTCGCTTTGTGGACAAATTTGACTTTTGAGATGCAGTGACAAAATGGAAAGCATCCAAAGAGAAACACCTGTTGTCTTGCCAACTCTTTGATTACCCACCATTTTATCACATGCAGTTTTACAAAAGTAAACTGAATAAAACTTCTTTAACACATAGTCATGCCTTTTATTTTTTTACAATAAAGGGTATGACCCTCGTAGTTTCTAAATGACCCTCAAATTCTGATACAGGGTCTTCCGCCTCCATGAAAGCCGGAAGTTGCAATATGACCTTAGCTGTTGGGTGCGACGTTAAATCCGAATTAATTCGCACAATACAATCAACCTTATGGGCATATCCCATAACTTTTGAATGACATTTAAAGTTGTTCAAACCATAAATTTTCAGTTCAGTTTTGTCAAAATCCATTTCTCAGTTACGATTCACAGCTTAATACTTCATAGGGTAGTTGAACATAGTCACTGAATGACATAATGTAAGCACATGGGTTCCTATCTCAAAAGTAAAGTTTACACAAATGGTGAAAGGTCAAAATTTGTGGACAGTTGTGTCTCCAGTTTATAACTTTACTCGTGCAAGGGTTGTCCTGATATTCTCACATGTATGTGTACAGTCTATGTTGTCCTGATATTTACACATGCATGTGTGCAGACTGTGTTTTTTAGAGACAATCGATCCTCCAGCACTTTCAGTCCTTTGATTAACGGACGTGACGTCTTTTTGTTTTGTATACTGTATGTTGTATATTTTCTGACGAAGAAATAAAGTCGAAACATGTAAATTGAAAACTTCGTGTTGTCTTTATTTTATTTATACGGGATTTAGACCAAAAATACCAATACTTGTAAGGCAAACATTTAGCTCCCTTGTTTAAAGAGAGCACAGTCTAAACCTCGACACATTTTAAAACAAACCAAAAGCTATAGGTACGTGTACATGTAAGGTTATTCCCCAAAGCTAATAGATACGGTAACAAAAATTGTAACAACATGTAAAACTATCGAAATTACACCTTTTACTGTACCGCTAAATCTTCGTTTCTATATGTGTGTTTTTACAGTTTGTGGCTGAATAGAGATTTATCATAGAAGGGTGCTATTTGACATTTTGCACAAAGAAAGTACACTTCTCCATATATGTTCTTCTAAAAAATGCAAATATTTGTTATCTTACGTACATTTAGTCCATTGTATACATTTGGAGAAAATAATATGATATTCGTATGGTATGACCCTTCAAAGGTTAAATATGAGTTGGTGCTTTAATCCCCAAAGAACTCTTATCTCCATAAATTCTACCATCTGTTTGTCCATCCGAACATGTCTAATTTTTAAGCACACGATGTAGAGGTAAAGAAACAATATTCGTATACCGCAGTTACACCTTTTAACCTAAGTATCACATGGCTAGATGGAAATCTTATGTTTTAATGAAACTGTTAATTAGATTACCAGTTAGACCATTCATGTGTAAGACGACTTATGTTATTGGTGTTACAAGGGACGATTTTATTATGAATTAAGTGGACTGATTATCTCGTATAATCATTGAAGGCTAGGGGAAAGACACATAAGAATACGAAGCCTCTTAAAGTATTGAGATTTTATCTCTTACCTCAACGTTTTCAAAGTTAAAGATATTTGAAAACACTCTAAGACTTATCAACTCGATAAGTTTAAAACTATGATCTAATTAAATGTATTCCATGAAAAGATACACCAAAATAAGGGAAATCAGATACCAAGCAAAAACAGTGAACATTTGTTTTGCAGTACAAGAAAAAGGGGTATTTGAATGGTTGATTTAGAGAATATCGAAGAACGGTAATGTACTGATTTATATCTCCAAATATTGTTTTGAATAACGTGATGACCCTAGTGTATATAGCTAGTACTCTTTTATCATCTGACGAGACTGCTCTCTGCCCCTCGTGGCGGGCACGTCGCGGAGCAGGTGTGGGGTCTCGACAGAAACTAGGTCAACACACAACAGGACTTCGGTCCATTTGTACTTCGGTACATTAACCTAGTAACTGTCGGGGCCTCAGCTACCGACGAGGGGGTGACTCTGACAAGAGCCGTTTGTTATTTACCAGCGCAGCACTGAAGACGCACGGTGTGTGATGACCACTCTTCCAGAATCCCTGTGTGGCGGTGACGAGTGCCGGGTGACAGGGGACTCTACACAAACAACAGCACGATGGCGGTTCTCCAACAGACAACATAAGACCTCCCTTACAGTGTCTGTGCTAGGGGGGGGCAACGTTACTTGCCACGTTTCGGACAGGGTCACTCACATCTAGGTCGGAATTGGCCGCGTGGGTGACCTACTTTTGGGACTCTAAATTTCTCTTTAGCCAATGGAACTGGGGAGAAGGACGATGAGCGACTGACAGCATGTGCTCTGGGAAGCCTGAGGGCGGGGCTGGTACCCATATTCTCATTGATTAGGCTACAGAGTCGCATCATGTGTGGGGAAGCTCAGTATCTTGGGATCGCATCATGCAGCGGGAAACCTGGAATGGGTGGTGTGCTAACTTAGGTTGGCCCGCCCATTCTGGGGAGCTCTGGAGTGGGTGGTGAGCTTGCTGTCCTTCTTTGTCAGTAGGTCCACCCGCGCATAGAGTGGAGCTAAATTACGCCTAGTTGTGTTTTTTTGGCCGCTCTGGTGAGCTTCGGTGTATGGGCTCACCCAGTCTCTCGGCAGTGGATTGAAAGGGATCTCAGCATGTGGAAGACATACATGCTTCGTCTCTTGAGAGGCCTTTTCATTCACTGTTAGACAGCAAACTTATGTCATGAGATGACTACCGGAGAGCCTGCTGTGTGATGGGGCCTCTTGAGGATGGGTTTCAGCGCAGGGCTGATGTGCACAGACGACTAGTTTTGGCTGTGACCACTGGTTCAGACTGAGTACTGACCGTCTCTCAAGCAGTGCCGAAATTGAATAGTGACAGCGTAGCCTAACACGTTGCTAGCCAGTTTCGGCACTGTGCTGACCGTGCGGATGGCACCCGGTGCCTTATGTACCCGTAGTGGGGCGTACGCACGGTTTTGCAGGGAAATGCCAGTAGGCCTTGTATGTGCTGCGGCCGTGGCCGAGGCCTGAGTTAATCACTACCACCAGAGTACTTGCTGTCGAATGCACTCGGATATCCCACCAGGAAAGCTAGATGATACTGACTGGAAATTGCAGTAAGGTAAAATTCTCCTTTTTCAAGCATCAAAATTCTGTTTTCTAGGCATGACGGGAGACATACAAAGTACTGCAAAGTAATACTATGACGAAATTTTTATGGTGAATAAGAATTAAATCTGCCAAATTGAATGTCAAAATCAGGCCATACAAACTCAGCAATGTCCAAACAATTAGAAAAGTAGTTGATCTCATACAATACTAAATAATGTACATTGAGTGCAATATATTGTTTGCAATCTATCACATGCCATGGGTATTTCAGTATCCAGAGCTCAAATCATTCGTCGATGAAATTAAGCTGATGGCAGCTCGTGTCACATGGCCAAGTAACTAAGGACAATATTTTCAACCTAAGATAAAACAAAATGTGCAAATAATGTTACCGGTAAGGAAACGTGTGCTTATAAGTTGGAATCGGCAAATGTCGAAGTCATTCTATTGTTAATAGACCAGTCGATTGTCTGTATATTGTTTTCTTTACCTTTTGGTGCGTTCAAACTCGAGTATAAAATGGCAATAGAACCGCTCGTGCAAAGAAACTGCCCGGAAGGTCAAACAGCAGAGAAATTATAGTTAGCTCAAGATACACATCCTCACAATAAGTCGTGTTGTCAGCCGTCTAGTGGATGATTGAACAGTGGTGTTGGATGCTGGCCAAAAATTATCTTGGTTTTGTGAAATTAGACAAGCAACACTTCGAGTGCGACAGATGTGTACATGCTCTCCAAGCTAACCAATAAAGTCAATCACTGTATCAGCATACAGAATGAAGCACGAGCACTATATATAATGATTGTTATGATAGTGCTGTAAGCCTGTAAGTGTACGCTAAAGTGTTTCAAACGGTTTGACCAAGAGCTGAATATGCCTGTTTGATAACATTTTATACCTTTATATCCTACTGGCGTTAACATAATACAATTGGTAAGAACATACATTTTACTTACTTTTGTTCATCAAGTCACGTTAAAGATGAGGTCTTCGGTTTCAGCCATATCTCGGCGGATGGAGATTTGAAACGAAATTCAAATAATGAAAGTGCGAGGTATTATAATGTTTCTTTAGTGTAAACACACTATTAAACACAATTTAAGCTAAAGATTTGAAATTCTGTTTTATAATGTCTTATTGAAGAACACATCGTTAACACAGAACAAGCTTATATGATTACTTACCCATGCGCTAATCGAATATATATAAAATATCCGCGTGTACTTTGACCGCGTTACGTTTCGCTGTTGCTATTTATAGATATATAGTCATGCTACATGTATCAGATACATCATGTGTCATTAAAATATCGTGACAAAGTCAAAAATCAGTTTTCACTTTTCTATCACCCTACTACTATAATACAATACATTTAACTACATTGTTGATTAATTAAATTAATTAGTTAGTTTTAGCTCTATTGCTCCGCAGTGGTATGTTTGTACAAGTACCGACAGGATCGATAAAAATACTTATGAGAAAATGGCTAACAAATTTGTATCGGTAAATTTCTAACTGTGTGTTCTTTTCTAAGCTGTCTCAATAGGCCAAGATGCGGCAGTTATTTATTTATTTTGTCACCTTAATGCAAGTCTGTTCAAATATAAACCACGTACTCATAACAATAAACATTGAAATATTTAATTTGACCATGATACCATATGTTTCTCTGTATGACATGTGTGTACAATGTCAACAGACAATACGTAATACACAGCAGTCATCAGTCCGACTGTTATGTGAAAGTATGAAGATGTGAAAAGTTACATGTGATTTTATGATAAAGATGGACAACCTTACGAGACGAAAAACGTATTTCAACAGTGATTTATTGTATATTCACCATATCTTTTTGTATTACCAACGTAACCTTATCGCTCATCGTTTTTGGTATTTAAGTATTTATGCATCAAAATCATGAGAATCACTTTGCATCATTTCAGCTCTGAGATACATGAACCGTCTGTTTTACCTCAGATGTATGAATCACATTAATTTCTTTTGTATTTGAATAGCCTAGTCTAAAATAGAAAATCACGTTTTCTTGTAATATTTAATCTAATTTTTAGGCATGTCTTGTATGTTTTTCACAGTGTACATCATCCGATGTTGGCATGAGTTTACGGTTTTGACAGCAGCTTCAAAACAAAACGAGTGATGTTGCTAAGGGTCGGTAACCGTGATTTTTGTTGCCTTTTTCGGTTGTCTTTGTGAGTAATGGCTACTAGATATCGTTTCACATTAGATCAAGGATTTTGTCCAAACATGTACAACATTTGAGGAGACAATCCTCGGTAAAGTGCCATTCCCTTTAGCCATGTGCAAGATGCAACTATTAATGCCTGTATCCTCTTTTCTTTTAAAACGGTACATTACAAGATGACTGTCGACAGACTTATAGGGATATGACTGAAGTTTGTCCCTGATTATTCAAACAATGTTATTTCTGAAAATGAACACTAATAATTAATACCGAATGTTGCAGCATTCGATTTTTGGCTAAACTTTCATATTTACCGAGGATTTTCTCCTCAAATGCTGTACCTGTTTGTTGGAACAAATTTTACCCACAGCGATTATTAATGACTGTTTTATGTAACATGAGAATTGGAAAATTATTGCGTCCTCCTGAGACGTAAACAGCACAAGCGAACTTGCAATCTGCTGAACGACTCGACAATAAATTGTTGTAATGTATAATTTAAACGGTAACGGCTCCCTTTAGGTTCCCATCAGCTTGCCATATATCATTGCTTATTGGTTCGTATTTACAGCTAATTTTGATGTACATGTAATAATCGTCTAGATAATCAATTCATGCTAATGTGATCAAACACAATGTTTAAAACGTCATATATCTTTGCAGGTTCGGTTCAAAATAAAATACGAATACACTATTTGTAGTTTTTTTTCAGTTTTGTATTGACTGATTGTGTTCATTCTTTCCATAGTTGTACGTGTAGCTAGTACAGTGAAATCAAAAACTACATTCTAAAAACAATTAAGGTTACAATATGGCACATTGATCATATTTAGTTTATCAATAATAAACTTGGATGACTTTGCATCGTGACAATTTACATCGCTAATTGATAGATAGTGTTACTATAAACAGAAATATTTTTGAAGATATCTCTGTAAACAATGATGATTGGCACGTTCACTATATGTCTACAATGTGAACTCAATTAGGGATACGTCCCTTAAGTCAGCATTTATTTGTTCTAGAGATTCGCTCTCAAACATTTTTGGGGGCCTTAAGTCTGGCACATACCTTACATTGAACGTATTGATGAAAAACCACTTAGGACAAAAAATGATCGCCCAGTTGTAATAACAAAGCAAGAAAGTAACTTGTTTCCCTGTACGTTCATCTAAATATATGTTAATATATTGGAGTCTCCTGTTATTTGGCGGGTAGTCGGAATACATATAACGTTCTTGTGATTATTACTTACATTTTGTACATCGGGAGATTAAGCAACATATTTCACATTGGGACACACGTGAGGGCACAATATTTCCTTGATTATAACAGAGTTCAGGCATTTTCACTGATCTTCAGAAGAAAGTTTTGCCAAAGACTGATTTATTTTATAATACGGAATCAAATTTATAAAGACAGCTTTGACTATAACAATCCAGTCTACGGAGTGTTGAAAAACATTTAATACATTTTGAATAATACTGAATACTTCATATATTAGATTGTTAGTTTTGCATCGGTTAAATAATGTTTGTGACAACCCTATGTCAGGACGCCGACTGGGAGAGCAACCCATAAACATTGTGCAGATGCTGAGCTTGTCGTGGCGTGATATCACCGAGTAAGAATACAAGTGAAAGCAAATTTGTTTGGCATTGGCAAGTCTGATCAGGTGACCAAAACAAACGATGACAGAAGTCGGTTCATTCGGTAAAGGTATGTGTTCCATAATCACATTATTTATGGTTAAACGTTAATGCTGCACCCAAAGTAAAGACCAATCAGAAAAATGGAAACGAGCCTGATTTATGAAAATGTACTGGAATAAACTGCCGAAAGCAGTACTGTACACATATTCTGTTAAGTTTATTTCTTTTTTTGAATTTGCTGGATTCCTAGATTTCCAAAGGCTAGTACCAATTCTTGAAGAACAACATTTTCACCTCTTTGCATTTTAAATAACTCACTGCGTCTGATAAATTCTAAAATCTTAAATATTTCTTAACGGATGTATCATTTCATACAAAATTAAACAGATAAATTCTTCGGTTAGAAATATTTCACGTGAATATTCCTGAAATGTTTGTTTAAAGTTTTTGTGACGAGGTTATTAAAGCTGTTACAATGTAGGAGTTATTATTTCTCTAGTCTAAAGCGGATGTAGAAAGTAAGGATGGAATTATGTCGAAAGAATTGCACATGTGCCTGTGTACGTGTAAAATGGTGTTGAACTGCATGGCATAGATCATTTAATATATTGCTGCAGGGCAAATACATTCCGATACATTCCTTTGTCATCCCTGTTTCAATTCACCACATTAAATTAGTGCACAGTTCTAATAATTTATTATTTCATTTGTTTTGCCTAAACGTTGTTACAGTTTAAACTAGCTCGCGTGTTTGACCTGCTGATCACTATCATTGAGTAACATGGTGCGACATTTCGAATTGGTAGGACACAGATATAATTATATAGACTTTAAGTATATATATATATTAGATTGCGATAACTTACTTTATTAAATCGGTTTAAGTTTGAAGTCACTGCTTTAAGTTACTGACGCCATCAAATAGTAAATAACTTACATGTATTTGATTAAACACAGCAAATAGAAAATGCATATATTAATTTTTTTATGAAAACATTTGTTTCACGTATTAACTATGACTACCTTCATGTAGTGAATTATGTATGAAATATTCATCTTACCGATGTGTAGAAATAAAAACAAAAACTCCTTTAGTTTATATCTCAGGTTACTTTTACTGACGCAAAAACGTTCCTTTGTTCTTGAGCAGTTACATGTTTCGTTTCGATAATTGAATGAAATTCTTTATCATCGTTCAAATGAGTAATATACCGAAATATAACACATCCTCAAAATTACTTCTACTGACAGAAACTTTATTTTCTACTTTGTAAGAATAGGACAAGTTTTTGATTAGGTACACCTTGCAAAATGTTGTTCTTGTGTATATTTAATATAAATGAAGACAACTTTTGTACTACTTACAATTTTAAGATAGGTCACAAACGGAATATAAAGTAACACTTCTACGTTTAAGGGGAAACACGAATTGGTTGAAAATTATATTTCCTGTGGAAGACTTGTGCAGTTACTGAAAATTAACTAAGTAGCACTGACATCATTTCCGGAATAACAATTTGTATAAAGAACTATGAGGACCTCCAGGGTACAAAACATACATTGAACATTTAAAAAAGCATACCACCGATTTTTAAGTTTCATACAATTGTATTGTGGTCAAAGAAAAGATTTTGCATTATGTTTATTCCATGATTTCCTTACATGTACCTTATTCTGTTTTGCAAATCAATTGCAAAACCAACGAATACTCGTTAGCCGAAGTTGAGTGAACGGTTTTATTGATGCAATGGAAATTTAACTACACAATATAATTTCGTAAACACGAGCATCAATAGATAACCCGAGAATTCTCGGCGGTACTAAGGATAATTCGAGCATCGTTAAAAGTCGGCGGGAAAGCCGTAGCAATTTAAGTAATTTTGACAATTAAAACCAGTCCTATCGCGAGTTTTAGGGGACCTTGTGCTATTTTTAACATGAATGTGAAATTACAATAATTATGCTTTGAGGTTGTTTGCAGTACGATACAGTCCCAAATTCAAAATAAAAACACATTAAATCGGAAAATGTTATAACTGTTACTCGATGTTACAACTTAAGAACTGTTTTGTTATTAATAAGTGTATATCTTTCTGAACAGTTAAAGGTTGCTGTATTCAATATAGCGACATTTATAATATGTTTTGTTAAGACAGTTGTTTCCGCAAGGTTTGATAATTTTTTTCTATCTTAAGAAAACAGCTTTTGTACTGAATATTTAATGATGGTGTGTGCTTGAAACAAACGGGAAAAGTGTTCCTAGACGTTTCAAAATGAATAATTTTCTTCACTCTTTTCCCGCCTTTCTTATTTTTCTCTGAAACATAATGTTCTATGTTTAATATGGGAGAAATGTTCTTGTTTTGTTCTTGCCAAGTTCATAGTTCCGAAATCAAAGCAAAACTACATAGACAAAACTGCATTCCACACTATATGTTGTTAACCTAAAAACATTGAAATAATTTATTTAGATATTTATGGTAATTAAAGAAATATATAAAATCTAGAGACAAAATGTGGTAAATTTAGGCGTCCCAAATAAAGGACAACTGATAGATGTCAATATTGTTAACAGATAAATTTAACTGAAAATTGTTCCCGTTATCAACACGGGTATATAATGTAGTACATTGAGAAAAGATGACATTGTTAATAACCTTAGATCACGTTGCATCACGTGAATGTAATCAATTAATATTTGTATTGTTAGGAAATTTATAACACTGTAATAGACGCGGTATGCCTCTAACAATTGCACACCAACGCATATTTTGGCGCATTTGAATCAAATGTCTTAAAGTTTGTAGTTTTTGTTCTGATGTGAGATATATACAATTGTGAAAATATCAGACACCTTTGTCCACTCATTCGCGAAGATGCATGAGTAGCAAGATCAATCCGGGCCTCTTTCACTAGATCACTTTTCAATTCTTGAGAATTGAACGTTTCTATCTACAGTCCAACGTCCATGAATGTGTTCCTAGAAAAACACCTCCCTAAAAAGACACACATTTTCTTTCCCATTGTGCCAATTATATAAGGAATCGACCCCTCTAGAACAACACCTCTCTGCAACAAACACAAGGGTATTCGCTCCTGACATGTTGCACTGTATTTTTCATGGTTACTTGGGATGACGTCTTACATGTATAAAAAATCACATCATACTCGCCTCACTCTCCAGTAACTTCGTTATTTTTTCAGATGAATTACGAGTGAAATAACGAGTCATTTCATTTAATCTGCAATTTTGAGCGCTTGAACGCATTCTTAATCTGTCAGACGCTTAAAGTGACATTTACGTCCTAACATATTTTAGATACATACATTTTAATATAAATAGTTTGTCGCATTAAATTTTACATCGGAAACATATTTTTCTATTTAAATAAAACGGTACAATTATTAATAATGTGCATGTTCAGATGCGTGGTATTCAAAGCCTTAGCGATTTATCAAAGCGCTGAAAGTACAGAAAACAGACAAGGTACCAACATATAGTTTGTTTCTAAAATATAGTTCTTCCAGCTCGTTTTAGTCGCTCTCGATAAATGACATATGCTCGAACCTAATATTTCGGTGGAGTCAGTAGTTTTTGCAACTTGTATACATTTACAACTAAATGTTTAGAGGCATACATGGCCTTAAGTGCATGATCTAAAGACATAATTATCTTATTTGGTCCGATTGCGTATCGGTCTATTGTACACTGGATGTGAATGCATCAATGAAGCCAACACACATGTCAAGTTTTGCTTCGACCCAAAAAGTCCACAATAATCCACGGATAACGGTTATATAAAATTACATTTGAATAATAATATCAGTCGTTTTGCAATAAATTACGGACATTTAATGCTAGATAGTACAATCGAAAGGCCTTTAAAACTTTACATCCTATGATGTCTACAACGATAGATTCTTCAAGATTTTAAATATCTTGAGGAAAGTCTACAAGAGGAGTGAGAATATCAGTATGAAACTTACATTTTTGTACAGTAGACTTCCTGTAATAAGACCACTATTCTGACCGGCATAAAGTGGTCTTAATATCGAAATGGTCTTTTTATCGAGACCTTTTTACTATAAAAAGGGCCAGTTTGTTCTTAATAGCGAGGGCGGTCTTAGTATCGGGTAATCTCAATACTTTTTTGTAATTCGAATAAAAGTATATATCTATTTTGTGAATTGAGCTGAACGAACCTTAAGACCAATAAAAGTCTCATTTTCATAAAATATAATAATAATAATAATGATAGTAATAATAATAATAATAATAATAATAATAATAATAATAATAATAATCTCTTAATGTTTAGAAGGTTTCTCATTAAGACAACACATATACATGTATTAAGTACAGTACATTAAGGTGGTTAATCTTATTTACAATGAGGCCTTCTTAAAATTTTTTTAAAACAAATTCAACAAGTATAAACAACACAATATGAATAAGACTATCGTAATAATTATGCATACTAGTGTACAGATTATATTAAAATATAGAAACGATGACAGACATAAAAGATCATATTTCACTTACAATATAAAATAGGTTGCAAAAAAGTATTTACAATTTGTCAGTCTTACGTAGGCAGAAATGCTTTTAAGCTATATTTCAACGCATTGACATTTGATAAAAGTCTTGTATCAACAGGTATTTGGTTCCAAATTTCCATACTAGAGTAACTAAATGTCTTCTTGAGAGAACAGAGTTAGGTTTTTCGTGTGTGATATCCTTCCTGGATTTTGACCGCAATTCATAGGCTGTATTATTTGAGAATATAATGAGATCTTTGATATATGAAGGTTTCAAATTATGAAGAGCTTTATAAACTAATAGGCCAGTAAAATATTTACATCTGCTGGGAAATGAAAGCCATTTAAGGTTATTGAACATCTCAGACGATCGTGTATATTTGTTGACATTTAGTATAATTCTGGCTGATCGTTTTTGCAGTTTAGTAATTCTATTTACATCGGTTGTGTAAGCTGTGTGCCATGTTAAACACCCATCAAATGAAGGTGCAATATAGGCGTTATAAAATCGCTGTTTCATCTATGGGTAAGGAAATGCTGAATATTTTTTAAAAGAAATAACTTTGAAACCAGTTTCGTGCAAGTTTTATCTAGGTGTGTTTTCCATGTTAAACTTTTATCAATATGAATTCCTAAATATATAGGGAGAGTACGACATCTGCGTCTATTTAACATCGCTTAAGGCTCACCTCTGATGAGATACCTAAATTTATAATAAATGTGGTTACAATAGTCAATAGATCACTGATGTTGCAGTTAGTACCGGTATTTTACGCCTAAGACTAACTTTACTCTCTGGCAAGTTCCATCCACCACCACCTTCCCACCTAATTAAGCATTATATTTGGTCAAACCAGTGCAATGTATATTTCATATTGTTTGCGTAAAGCCTTTAAATCAGTTTCCTTGTTTCAACGGGTGCTCAGTGACATTCAGTACCATGGTACGACTTTATGAATCGCTGGTTTTATCATATTGTCTCGGTGTTATCGAACTATGAACTACAATTGCGTTAGATTGTGGTAACTTATTTTATCAAACTGGTAAAAGTTGAAGGATAAAATCAATATTTCGTTTGCAAGGTTGGGCGATGATAAATCGGATGAATAACGATGCATTTGTAAGGCAATCCACAGTAAACATTTGTTGCCATGTCAAAATACTCTATGTATCCATAAGTTTTGGAGTTAGAGTTTACAAGTTACTAAAACGATAATAGAAAATACAGGCAAGTGGGAAAAAAGTTCCAGAATAACGTTGCATTTGTAACGACCAAGTAGATATTTTCTGTTCAAACGACAAAGCAATCGGTCCGTTCGTAGCTTTCAAAGTTGTCATCGTGGCGTAGTACAAGACAAATTTCAGAAGACGCTTCATCTATATCCTCATATTTCCATCACGTCTACCTAGAATACTGGAAGCTAAAACAAATTGTGGGACATTTCTTTATGTAGAAATCCTTAAATATTTGAAAATACGTAAAAGAAACAGTAGCAAAACTAATTTTGCTGCAGATTTAAAAGCAAATCTGGTCTTGGGTTTTCTTCGGAAACCATTGCGAATTTACTGAGCGATTTTTCATGTATAAACTCTGCGAGCCTGCGAGTTTACCAAACGATATTTCATGTAGAAGCTCAGCGAACTTGAGAGTTTGCCAAGCAACATTGCAGGTCAACGAACTATTTAGAAAAGTCCATCAATACAATGTTAATGTCCCTGACTAAAGTCACGAGGACAAACCTTAAGCGTAAAACTTTTGTCAAAAAGCATACAAAATTTAAGATGGCTGACAATCAAATTTCAAATTTTATTCAGAGCTCGTACTAACATTTGATATGGGCCTCATTCGCCACGCATGCACGTAGATTTGGAGACGCTGTGGCGCAGTGGTAGCGCATTTGCCTCAGAATCGACTTCAGGATTTTTTAACCGACAAGGTAAAAATAAAGCCTGATTATAAACAGCTCACTCTATTTTACTTGTTAATACGCTTAGATATAATGTGCCAGTCAGCCTTTCAGAATGTATTGAATATTACAGTTTACAAGAAGATAAAATAATTGTTGAATCCCAGATTTATGGAGACAACTCTGGATGGTTATAAAAAGATGATACTGCAATGTTTTATCTCCCTTTATCTAACCTGTTGGCTATATATACCTCAAAACAACATATTGATAGTGTAAATCTGTTTCAAGATTTAAATAAATGATCCAAATACTTAGATGGTCTACATTAGACCAGATTTATTAAATGCATTCGAAACCCTTATCTAAAATCTTACAGTGAAGTATTTTGAAATCTGACATTTTAAGAAAGATCCTAATTATTGTGGATGTAATGAAGAATACCAATGACTTTTGCCAACGATAATTTTAATTACGGTTGTAATGTGTTGTTATGCAACAGATAATTATGTTTCAGAGTGATGCAGATTGTAGATGCACGAATCCATTGTTGTTTTACTGCGCTGATATGGAAGCCTATGTAATGGAGGTGGAGAATGATACATATGAACAAAGCTGACTTCTTCAATAAACAACAGAGGTATATAGATATTTTGTACGAGCAACATTTAAGGTCTGATGCAAAGTTGAGGAAAGTTAATGAGTAATAAGGAGGGTAAACAGCAAGATAAAAATAAACTTTTGGATGTAAGAAAACCCGACCTCAACTGGCAAGATACATAGAAATGTAACCTCAACAAAATAAGGCCAGAACAAATTCAATATTTAATCTAGATGACATTGACTATGATGTGGTGCTTATGAAGCCAGCCATTTGGATCATCTGGGCAGTTGTGTAAACGAGTTTCAATTATTTTCGCATCTTTTTTATTGAAAATCTTGAAATGACTGTCTCAATAATGAAATGCACTTACTGTATACTGTTTTTAATATGATTTGTGTTCACAAATTTCGTTTTTCAATTTATTTGCGAGCTTTTAAATTAGCGGCAGCATGGCTGCATAGACTCTACAAAAATAGTCCCCGTTTCGTTATACCCGATGTCGCCGATTACGATTACACGAATACTCTATTAGAAATACTATATAAATGCAACCTTAATTCACTCCTCATTTAATAGAAAAAAATAAACTTTATTTTGTATGTATGGGTCATTATTTGTAAAGGCGAATCCAGCGAAAGCATGTTACATGATGTTAATAATGTTTACTTCAGTTTATTCACACAGGCAAATATCCAAAGGTATATAATTCAAGGATCATTTTCACAGAAATTTTGATCATAAAACTGGTTGGCTCTCGTCGCGGTTATCTGCACTCGTATAATCTAACGCATGACTCGAGCCAATCCACTATAATTCTAGATTATATCATAATACTAACAACCCTATTTTTTTTATCGTATTTTATCGCAAATACAGCGTTCTAGTTTTCCCTTCTAAAAAGCAAAAGGATAAAACAATGTAATAGTATGTCAAGTAAAATGATATTTAGTTCATTTCATATGAGTTGCAAACGTTTGTCACAAGGGTTATTATCCCCTACAGAGAAGCATGTGATATCATCGGATTTCGAACAAAATTTATGATAAGCAAAAGAACGTGTGGATTTAAATTTGCGTCCTCATAGATTTGCAAATAAAAAACTTTCGCAGATTTAAAATAATCTACTGATTTTGATAATAGTTTCCCTTTTTATCAGCAAATAAGAATGATAATGAAAAACAAATTTAGTTATTAAATATTTTCAAAGTATTCAGTGTATTCAGAATCTTACTTGATCGTTATGCAACAGCAATATAACTTTAAGCAGCAGCTTTCATAAATGATCCCTTTTTGTTAAAAATATTTATAATTCACTATCACACGTTACTTGAACTAATAATATAAAATTAAAGGACGACACAAACACAATACACTAGAGACACAAAAACAACACAGAACAAACAATAGTTGTGCGTTAGGAACGGTCAGTTACCAGAAATATTGGTAACAACTAGGCGTTTAAAACTGTCTTTTAGCACGCCTTTCTCACTCGTACCTGAACCCAAGCTGAAAGAAAAGTATGTAATTCAAACATAAAAGCACGAATTGACGACATGATGTTGCGTTTATGTTTATCGGCTTTTATGCAACTTCAAAATCTGAAAGCAAATGTCCACTTGAAATTCGGACGAATATATGAAATTCAAATTCAGCCTGTGACTACCCTCTATTTGGTAACATTTGTAACAATTATGCAAAACGACACTTTTCGTTTCTAATTTTGTGGTAAAATTTAATAAGATGATTTTAAAAGACGATAGGTATATCTCGGATAAGTAGGGGGTAAACTCGGTCAACTGTTTGGAATAATTCGGACAATAAAATGGCATACGAGAAAACTCGGACAAATGTGTACATATGTTTTTAAAAAGTTAATGATTGACATTAACTGAACAAACTTACACTTTGCAAGTTATTTACATGTGTGAGTCCTCTATAGCTCAGTGGTTAGTGAACTTGACGCAATAGTGGAAGGTTGTGGGTTCGAACCCCGCCGGAAGCTGAACTCTCCACTTCATTTCATTTCGTCTCTCATGTATCACTGGTAATTTCTCATCATCTTTCGACAAAAACTGCCTTGTCAGATTTCAAAGTTTCTCCATTAGTACCGATAACGGCCATGCTAACTTGTGACAAAGTCCGAAGTAGGAGCACTGGAAAACGGAAATCTAAGGGCATAAACTAATGTGTCTGGAGTATACAATGACATAGTATCTGAGTAATAGCCCAGTAATAGCTAATTAAATTGTGAAAGAGTATCGTAGAGTACCATGGGAAAAAACTGTCCCATGACGAATATGTGAAATTTAAATTCAGCCTGTGCTTCCATTTGTAACAGTTATGCAAAAGGACACTTTTCGTTTCCAGTTTCGTGGTAAAATATGATTGGATGATTTTAAAAGACGATAGGTATAACTGAAACTCGGGTTTTTAAAAAGTTAATGATTGACATTAACTTAACAAATTTACACTTTGCAAGTTATTTACATGTGTGAGCTCAGTGGTTAGTGAACTTGACTCTGCTAACTTGTGACAAAGTCCGAAGTAGGAGCACTGGTAAACGGAAATCTAAGGACATAAACTGGCGTGTCCGGAGTATACAATGACATAGTATCTGAGTAATAGCCCAGTAATAGCTAATTAAATTGTGAAAGAGTACCGTAGAGTACCACGGGAAAAAACTGTCCCATGACAATGAGCGCACAAAGGGTAAAAAGAGAAAGTAATAATTGAAATGCAGGTAAAATAAAATGTAACGTAGGCCTAGATACAATTTGATTCCTTAATCAAACTACTTTTCTTTCATATTCATATTCAACTACTTTTAAAATGCATGCATCTAAAGGGGGGTTACACAACATATTTTAGCCTGGACGTTTTGAGCACATGTGCTAAACATGTCGTGTGAACAGCACACATGCAAAGAATACGATATAGAACTTGCTTTATTTCTTGTTTAAACATAGAGTAATTTGAGCATAAATCAAAGATTCGAGCTGTTAGATGGATAATTCATGTGCCGAGCATTGGATGTGGTCGAACACAACACAAGGAAGCAGCTATCTTGAGATGTCTTCAGCAAATTATCTTAAACGACGACCACAGGAAACGCGAGACAACACAACAATTCTGACGGACATGTAGCCTGCGTACAACATGAGGAATACAATGACGTTCTACGACGTATTTTCCGCTTTCTTGAGTTTTCGTATAATGGTCGCGCCTACCTACTTTATGCATCTAAAGCTTACTGTACGCTGAACAAGTTATGAGTTTTTTTTAATTTTATAAATGCCATCTTTTTATACCGTTTCCTTTACGGTAATGGAATAGTAGTGTGTCTGCTGTTAGTCTTAAGGCCCTTGTGGGAGCAGACAGAGAATAATGGGAAGTACTATGTGAGAACTGAAGATCGGATGTGGATAATTTGACTAAATTAAGAGGACCAGGTCTTTAGACAATAAATCTGGTCCAGAATTTGTCTAATAGTTTGTTTTACCGTAAGGCACATCTTACTGTTGTTTCCATAGTGATACAAACCAGGGGCGCACTCGTGTCCTGTGACTTGTCTACCATTTAAAACGACATATTCTTTTATCTCATATTCAACGTAAGAAAAGAGATGATAACACAAACGCTGCTTCCTCGTGCGCTCCAAAACAAATTTAAGTGGTCGCCCGTCGGTCCTTTGGCCCAATATGACAGGTATACTACAACTATATTGTCTAAAGATTAACATAAAGAAACTCGAATTTGCCATTTGAACTTTGGTTAAATTTCCAATATATTTTACAGTACTGTTAATACATGTATCAACCTACATTAAGCAATGAAGATAATGTTAACAGTTTTCCATACTCAATATGAAATTCGTTTCAATGCATTTCAATATTTCAGGTAAAAATATTCTACATTTTTTGTACAAAAATCAATGAAACCATTGTAAAAAGTATACCACATTCAATATGAAGTGCGTTTATTTTACGAATAAATTCATTACTGTAACAATACTTCAGGTAAAAATATTCTACAAATATCAATGAAATTAATATTTATAATTATTAGGGTCATTGACTGCCATTCAAATATTAATTATGTTATCTTAGTTAGTGTGTTGTGTTCTCCCTGGTGTGGAGGAATAAAAGATGTCTATCTATTGAAAAGATAATACTTCAGTAAATCAAACGAACATACAGATGACCCGGAGATTGAACTCTTAACTCTATATTATCTTTTTTCTCAATCAGCAAGGTTAAAACAATGCAGCATTATATTTGTTTTGTTCTGTGTTTGGATTATGGCCCCAATAATGTTTTAAATATCATGCGATATGGGTCTTGATTGGAATACCACACTGTATAATATGACGTTCGAAAAGTATCTATGACTTGCTTGAACATAAAAAAATGCCATGCTGTCATTTTTACAGGTGGACATTTTAAGTATATAGATCTACCAACATATCGTTCTTGGGAAAGTTGTCAACGGAGGATCGGCAGTTACAAGAAAAGAAGATAAATTCAAAAGAACATATCGAATACTCACCCGAATCAAACTAATTAATTTCATTCATCGCGCTTCTATTAGTAACGGCTGCTTCGTGCAAAAGTTTAGGTTAAACCCCATTTTATACAGCTTGTGTTGAAACATCCAAGATTCTGATAGCAAATAACAATGCTGTAGATTCCGATATACTATATATACTTATAGTCAAATGCTTAATTTGTAAATACATGAAACGAAATAAAAAAACAACAACAATCAAACCTTACTTAAACAGCCATCCAAGAGTTACATCAAAACAGGTTGTCGCTTAATATATGGGTAATAATATAAAAATTTAAATAAGGATGCAGAATGAAATGTACATATTCCTTGGATATTATAGTATGTTGCAATTTCATGACGATAACAGACATGCACAGACAACCCTTGAAGATCAAGTCATAAAAATTCGTTAAACGTGAAAATGCCTTAAGCTCAGCATAAAGCTCGAGAAAGGATTTTAAAATGTAATTTCACATAACTGATTAAATAGAAAAGAATTGGATGTAGCAAAATTATAGACGATAAATAGAGAATTCAATGTTAGTGCCTTTTGTGAACAGTTGATATCGGGCGAGGATGATAATTATCGTCCGGGACCGAGTTTTTCCGGCTGATATTCACCCGAGCCCGATATAAACTGTTATTAAAAGACAGTAACCTTGTATTCTGTTTACTTTGTAGCTGCTGCCAAGTTTTTTCCTCTTTCACAAATCAAAACGAAGAAGTGTTTTAAGTGTCTTCAGCGTTTAAATCCAGTACCGTTAACGCTATGCTTCACTAAAGACTTACACACGGTTAATAGCGGAACATTGAAATAATCAACCAACTTGCCCTTAAATCCCAGGAGCATAAGCTACTAAAAACTGAATCTTAACTGTATACAGTACTACTATAACCTAGACTATTTTGGTAAAATATATATTAAACGTCTAAAGTGGGCGGGGCCTCAAACGTGATATGAGATCAGTGTCATCATACATGTAACAGTGTGGTATCAGTCGTCACAATCTAAAAAAAATATCAGACCGGTGTTACCGGGTCATCGTCACGGCATCTGTATAATAATATTCGTTACTGTTTAATGTCTCGGCATAGCCTACTCTATTATGAATAGAGACAATATCTAGGAAACGAAATATACATCGAAAGTTAATTACTAACGTTCTTATTAAGTGCCTAGTAAAGGTTCTCTGTCGCACATGTCCATAGTTTGTTAATCTTTTTCTTCTATGTCATCATACTGTCTCACAGGTTTGCTGATGTCACATAAGAAATCAAAGGTGGCGATTTTACTATGTTTGTCGTCGCGCCCTTCTACAGTTGCCGTACATGTAGCAGCAAGTTCCGTCCCCTGACATGTCATATGGACCTTGATCATCATAACGTTATCTTTCATCGACACTCAAACTCCCTATAAAGTCACATCCGTCCTCATCACAAAACAAAGGCTCTTTATTTTTAGACTGGTATACCTTCCACATAACTTCATCCTTTTTTGGATTAGCAATTCGATATGATTTCTCATTACTCTGCTTCCCAATATAGATATTCTCACCTCTTTCAATGTGTTTGCAAAATGCATTATCAACGACCCTTCTCCCGTTTACATGCTTTTTACGATTCACTGGGTGCAGCGAAGCGTTGTAGAGCTTCCTGGTATGGACGCCGTATGTGTAAGGACTGACCCGAGACGCAATGATATGTGAATCAATTCCATACATTACAGCTCCACGGAGAGTTGCTAGTCTCGCCTGACTAGATGTTAACATTTTCATTTTACTAAAGTCTTCCCTTAGTCTCTGAATCACAATCGATGACACAGAGAAACCCCCCACAACTAACATCGACTTGATGTCTCTCAGTTCTGATTTTGACATCAGCTTTGTAATGTGAGATGTTGTTTCATCGAGAGGTTTCCGAAAGAAGGAGAACATTATTTTAGGCTTCAATCGCAATGTGCCGGGATGAACCTCGATGCCATCCTTCAGATAGTGGCTTTTGAGTGTGTCCTCAACAATAGTGGGAATAGGTACATCAGAAGTCTCGGTTGTTTGGTTAAATTCCCGTTTTATCTTTTCAAAACTTCTCTGGAGCTCAATCCACTGATTCGTGTGCTCATCAATAAAATTCTTAAACGCATCTGGCCTTAGCTGGAAACAAGAAATGTAGATCACTGATTACAAATACTCATGTTGAAAAGTTTAAGAAAGCATACTACTATAATTGGCGACCATGTTTATTTTTTCTCAGATCCGATACTAAACCTATCTGTTTTAGAACTATCAAACATTGAAACACTGTCTTCAAATACATACCAGTTCCTCCAGTAGGTCTTCAAACCCTTGATTGACAAGCTGTCCTCCCCAAGGACCGCCTGTTGCAGTATGTAATTCCTTCAGCATGCCATCCGGAAGAACTTCCTGTACAGTGGTATCAACTGTTCCCCCTTCAAATACACGTATTATAGTTTAACACATAATGAAATAAGTGTAACCCTTCATAACAATTACGCTTATCGTTCCCGTACAAATTTCGGAAACACTCTTATCTTTCGACGTTGGAAATCCAAACCATCTAGTGATCAGTTAAGATTATTGATGTCACAATAACAAATACCTATACTGACATATTTCCAAGACTTAAAATCTACTGACAAGATTTAGTACAAAATCGTAACGAACCATTTGCCTAATAACTTAGGTTCGAACCTGCTACTGAACGTGATTAAAATACCCCCAAGAAAAATGTTTTTTTCCAAGTTAGCTAACCTCAATTATTACATGATGTACATTTGTGTCATGCTATTTTGAAAGCCATTATGTGTGCTTACACAAAAACTAAGTCACATGAACATTGATCCTTTTAATTAAACCAATATAGCCGAAACATGCACCATGCCCACCATTTCAATATTTTTAACATTCGACCAAAGTTTCAAGAAAATCCTTCAACGGGCTTAGGAAAGATAGTACCATGACTTTTCACCCTTAGTTCCAGGATAATTTTTCAATGTGTTTAGGTGATATAGTACGGACACGAAAACCATGCATTCCAGAACTTGAGCGTTATGCCATTCTTGTAAAACGTTACCTGTATTTAGATGTTTTATTTAAGGTCTTAATTTTTTTTAATGTTTTAAGATAAAATAGACGTCAGTTATCCCGATCTATATTCTTTTTCAGCAATTTTATCGTCTGATTTATATTTGCCGCTCTTTGATTAAAATTTGTTTGCAACTAAAATAAATGATGCTAACATTAAAAACTAAATTTGCCTGCATGTTCTTTTAACACTTACGCTGATGTCTAAATGTGGATAGTCCTGAACATTCTTAGTAAAGAAAAGAGAAATAACGTGCATATCTGTATCAGATAGAGAAACATCAAAGATTTCCAACAGATAGACCAAGTTGGACATTTGGCTTACCTTAAGTTTAGCTGACAGAGGAAAAAGTAAGTTTCAAGATGGTACTAAAAATATGTCTTCAATTTTCTAAATTGCACTAAAATGTTGCCACGTATAGCGATCATGTTTAAGCAATTACAATAGTGAAACCATGACATTTCAATGAAAATTCTACATGTGCTGCGTTACCTCCTAGATCAAGAACAATGTATTTTTGTCCTGGATTAAAAGCTGAAAGAAATGCTCCGTCCATGCCATCAGACTTGTTCACTGCCATTTCTTTGCAAAATATCGCAGCTGACTCTGGCTCTAGGGCCAATTTTAAGTTTCCGTCAGGAATTCCAGCCTGAAAAAATTGTATAATGATAGAATTACAGTTTTTCCATTTTTTTGCTACAGGAAAAGTAGTTCATTTTAAATGCATGACTGTCTTATTCTCTTCCTTGTGACTACAATCTGCATTGAAGGCACGTTGCATATTTCAAACAAAAAACTAGTTGTTTATGTATTGACTGTCTTCTTATAGGTGTTTGTTATTGTAACATACCATTATCGGAGCTCTAACGATTTGTTCTAGTATGAAGTTTAATTATAAAGTCCGTATATAAAGACTTCGGATAGTATATAAGATATAAGGACACGCTCAAGGTTTTCTTCGTCACTAAATATGAAAATGCTATATGGATATAACGTACGCCGGAAAGAAGGAACACATTTAAGTGGTCCCAATGTTTTCGTTATATACGAAGTTTGCTGTATATTGATTTTATTATGGCATTATTTATAGTTATGTATATAGCTCTATGCGCAAAAGTATCAAAATAAAAAGTATGATTCGAAAGTGTTCATACGCAGTCCAATGATCTTACCAGTGTCGCAGCTTCTCTCATGAACTGTTTCGCAGATACGCGCCAAATGGCCGGCACAGTGAGTACCCAAGTAATATCATCAACAGATATTTCACCGTGAATCGCTTCATTTATCTTCTTCAACAGATGATTCTACATTTGATAAAAAAGAAGCAGACAATATAAATACCTAGCGAATGAACTGATGAATTGCCACACGTGTTCTAAACATATAATACTAAATGTTTGATTCGCTTCCCTCTCAGAGCTACGATTCAGAAGCAAGTGATATGTCCGGGGCATTTCTGAAGGTGTTGTAAAACTTCCAATATAAACGACAACCACAACATTCTTTGTTAAGAGGTGGTTTCAATTCATTGGTGTCTAAATTATGTATAAGTAGTGTATGGTAGTGGTCTGTATTTGTAGGAGGTTTTCATTTTGATACAAGACTGACTTTTACATGTACTTCCTATGTCTGAAACGCTTGTGAAAAGTAACTGAAAGCAATTGCTACTTTATCTTAGTTATATGAACAAAGTAATGAAATTTTGTAACACGTGCTCTTTTTACAAAGCGTGGTCGCATGTTGGACGAACAGATGTCATAGTAAAGAATTTTTGAAAAGAGGATCTGTTTGTGAATGTACATGTATCTTTGCAATAAAACCATTCGTACTGTAAACGTAAGTTCGTATGTTGAAATGTCGATAATACTCCACATTTTCCTTGAGGCGCTTGATGTTAACGTATTGTTTATTGCTCAAAGATTATCTTTACTTTGTTCTCTATTACACAATTTCAACACGAATAATGACGGATTCTGTCATGGATGTTAAATTATGAAAAACTGAAATAATATGTAAGTCGCTTGGTAGCTACTGACACTACTACCGTCTAACATCATTTGCTCTGTAAGGATAAAGTCCCGAGTCCTATTCCTGGTTAGGTTGCATATATTTCTCACTCTGTGACATCAAGAGACCAACCATGGTACCTGACTACTCTATGTATACAATGTACCCTGAGATAATTTATATGATTTTCAAAGTCAGATTTTTATCGTGTTATTTTACCTTGATATACCCGATGGCTTCTTTGAACACAATAATCGCCAATATTTTCTGTCCTTCGGAATCTTCGATCATAGTGTCTCTGCTTAATTCCTACAAGCAGAGAGCAGTAATGTTTTACCCTTTCTTTGCTTCATTTCTACAGAGGATTTGTTTCTCATTCAGTTTTGACAGTATTGTTTATTGTTTTATACTTAAACAAGAATACTATTGATGCAAAGCATCAAAGGGCGCCAAAAATAGTTTCTATTTCAACATCTATTAGTTATACGGTTTTTGCATATCTCAATGTAGCCTGACAAAAACGTACAAAATTAATGCTTCTCAATTTTTATACGTTCTCAAGTAATGTACATGTGTGGCGTTATATAGCTAAAATTAGCTTTTTGATAAGCAATCATTATTAGTTTGATTTGAATGAAAAAAATTATGAATATTTGCAGAAAACATTTAAAATCATGTTGGTTTTAAAGCTGAAAAAAAACTGAAGAAAATGTGTCTGCTGATTGCTATTGAATCAGCTTTCACCAATAATTAACACAGAAGACCCCCTTTTATAAATCGCTATCCACCCATTTACTGTATAACAACAACTTTTCATAGAATATTGAATGTTTTGATGGTACTGCGACATATTTTACCGATTATGAGCTGGGTGCAGAGCTTATGGTAAGTAAAGTACTTGGCTGCATATATTCTATTATTCATGCTTTTGAAGTAAATTAATATCACACCAGTTTTAGGGATAGTTTTATGCTAGCAGTTTATCAATGAAAATATGAAGTTAAACAGTTACTGTTTTTGATCAATATGAAAGTTCTTTGTTAAAAATGTTGCAATGTACCTTGTTATATGTTCCAGCTAAACGTTCAATGTTTCGCTTTTACAATGTCGTAAAACTACAAACATATTATAATCAAAATTACCTTCTTGGTTTTACGTCAAATACAAACTTATATATACGAGAAAACAAGCATTCGTTGATTACAGAAATATATATTTGGAACTTATTGTTCATAAAAAGATTGATTTTAGCATTTGAATCAGTTTTTAGCATGTACTTAAACAAGCAACGTTAAGACTGTTTTTCACACAAATAAAGACAGTTAGTTACACATCTTTCTTGGTAAAATAAGCGCTAGATGTAATTAAAACATCTAAAGTTATCGCGGGCCTTTAAAAATGCTACAGCCATAATGAATTATCAATAGTTGTAGAGGTTACATGTAGTTTAGAATATCGGTTTAAAAGTTTAAATTATACCATTGTTTATGCTGATACAATATAATTTTATGAACATAATATTCTTTGCCAAAATAGGTATAAAATATCACAGTGTCATTCTTCAAATGTGATTTTAGCCATATTCAAAAGAGACATATTAATGCGATGATAATCTCGTATCGATATAGTCCGTGTTTTAAAGACGAACTTATCGGTACTACTGCCATTTAAGGGACAAAACATTTTCACAGCCCCGAAATAAGCTGCTTATATATCACTATAAAAGAAATTCTCTGGAATAAGAAAGGCAAATATTATAGTCTAGCTGCTTTTAAAAACATTGTTACTTTTTAAAGTTCTTTTCTCCGCGTGATTCAATCCTCATTCTAACACTTTTGAAAATTGCTCCTATATAAACAAAGAAGGATTCGAGCGTGATATACCTCAAAAGTATATCACTCGGGGCGCCCGAACTATTTTCGACTGCTGAAATTCCTTCCTGCTAAATACACTTGGAATGGTATTGTTCTGAATGAGGTGGAGCCGCCGTGGCGCAGTGGTAGCGCGTTCGCCTTTGTCGGTAGTGTCCTTGGGAAAGACACAAATAATTCTACATTGCCTCTCTCTCTTCGAGGTTGATTCCATCCGCGATTAATCTAAGTTGTAAGAACTTGTTTTGCAATAGAGAATAAAAAAAATAGTATAAACAAAACAAAAATAAACAAAATTATTACACGTGATGTAAAACAATCGCAGTAAAAAAATTACGCTTCCGGTATCGCCTGTAATATCAGCAACGACAAAATAAGACGACTAACGTTTCAGTGGATGAGCTCAAATGAACAGACACACGTTTGCACACGCAATGCACGAGTTCAAAGCAGCGACGCCATGTTAACGCAGCAAATAGTACCCTTTTTAATATTTTTTGTTTAAATTAACGTGTAAGAATGGAAATAAATTTTACTTTTGAGTGATATGCCGGTTACTATACCACTGTTTGTAGTTTAGATGCTTCGTAATTAATCAACAAGAAAAACTGTGATACTATGTATCACAGCGGGCCTAGAAACAAAGCTTTCATGTAAATATTTTGAAATGGGAGATGCAAATTAACTTTACAGACTACAGACTTTATAACAGAGACAGAATAAATTTATATTCTAGGTTCGTGTAAAGCAAATACTTGACTATTTTGTTTGTGCATTTAGAATTGAGTAACTGTTTCTCATTTCCAGTATATCATTTATGACTTAAAAAGAAAAAAAAAAACAGATTCATGAAAAAGCTTTCAATAATCTTTACGCTCCTTCCGTTTTTTTCATCAGGATTTATTAGATTGTATATACGATCCCTGTTTTCATTCAGCGTTAATTAAAACAAAGTTAACGCAACAATATCATAATATGTTTTACGCTATGTTCCATTAAAGTGATTCTTAGAATATACAATACTATTGCTAACTCTATCCTCACAAAATCGTTTGCAGTCAAAATGTTTGTAAACAAAGTAACGCACATTTTCACGACTACTGAAAAGTCTCGTTTTTTAAAAGTGCATCCCGATCAATTAGTTAACTTTGGCTACCTGTCAGTTTATTGCTGTAAACCAGTCTGATAACATGAAATGTAAACCAGTCTGATAAAAATAGAAAGTGCATCATGACCAGCTACCTGTCAGTTTATTTGTCTGATTAAAATAGTCAGTGACTGTACCGTGATACTTCCATTCAAAAACAAACTGAAGTGTGATTGTAAACTTTAAATTAAAACAAATCGAGTCATAGTTACGTAATGGATCCACATTACACGATACCGGAAGATACCGACATGTTTGAACGATATCGGTTTTTATACTGGCCGAACAGTAAAAACATTTCACTACTTTTTAAAGGTTTACATAAGCATATAAAATAATTTGACGTTTATATGGATAAAAGATAGAAATTTCAACTTTTTGACAATTTTAAAGCTACACAAATGAACAGTGGTTTAACCCATTCTTTATCGTACCTTTCTAGGCGATTTTCATTCATTTCATAACATTTTGTTCAAATAACTATGCACTACTTCACTTACATGTTACAACCACGTATTAAATATAGCGGGCCGCTTCTGCGGCCCGCAACCAGGCACTAGATTACTACACACAGTGATAACCCGGTTTACAACTCAAAAGTAAAATCAGTTTCCTAAGTTGATAACAATAGCTTTCTTTCGTTATTATATCTAATAAATACGTCGATATTGAATATCAAATGTTTGAACGCACAATTATACAAAATATATGAGACAATCTAGCAATTGCAGTACATATTTAGGGTTTGTGTTTTTTTTTCCATTCGATTCAGGGTCCGTATATTACATGTAAATACGTACCCTGTTCGAGTAATCGCCGGGACACATGTCATATTTTTAAAACTTTATTCGTTTCATATTCGTATTCGTCTTGTTTATTTGGTTTTGTTTATTATTGCCAGTATTGCCTTTAATTGTTATTTCAGTATTTAAGAAAAGTCATTTATTCATATTTTAATTTTTGCTTAATGTCAAATCTTTTCAAATAGTGTTAAGTAACTCAAAGCCATATGTCATTGCTGCTTAAGGAAATAGTTTAATTGTTCAAGTGTTAATTATCAAACCTTTTTTATATTTACATCACTGATTGACCGCTATTCTCAAACAATGACTTTTCTAGCTCAAGGCTGGTCCAGGCTGCCATGCCATCACTTTGAAGTAAAATCCTTTACTTTGGTTGATGTATGTTAAATGTTTATTGCTAAAAGTGTTAATAACTTCCTTAAGTGACAGATGAAATATCACAGAAAAATACCTTCACGTGATGTAATTTCATTTTGAAATGCTTGAAGTAGCGCCAGCTGTGGTGATCCTTTGTCACAGCGAGTTGCTTGTACTTCAGCTCAGCCTCGTAACCGAACGAATAGAACTGACTGAACTTGTCAAAGAGTACCGTCGTAGGTGCTTGGTGTCCGGACTCACCACTTCCAGTCCATTCCTGCTCAAAATGAATATTCTGAAACGGAAGAATTTCTAAACGTAGCGCCCATGTACATTTTGTTATTAGTAAAGAAATATCTTAAACTAAATATGTATGCCCAATAACAGAATAATAAAAGTCCTACTTGTGGTACCACGACATCAAATGACAAGATTATACCAAATATTTACAAACATCGTCGTACGAATTGAAGTGTTGATTTTATCATGGGTGAAATAACATTACATTTTGTACTTACTATCAGCTCTTTTTTTATGTTTGCTGATATTACACAATTTTCTTTAGACTAAAGCTTTGAAATTAAACCCTATCCTGCTGGCGAAAAATGATTCTGACCGCTCTTTTTGTGACCAGTGCAGAGCATGATCTTCCTGTACATCCGTGCAGTCTTAACATGATCTCCAATGTTTACTACTCATTCGGTACTGTTTTAATTATCACACCTTCAGTTAATGGAAAGATGTACATATTCGTTTAAGAATTCAGTAACAGTGTAAGGTTTCTTGTTGTTGTTGTTTGTCTTAGGCTCCGAAAACGATAACTACTTTTATTTGCTTTCTCGGTACACAAACATAAATTTAAATATATACAATGTACAATTCCGCAGTGTAACTGTTAATAAATTTAGTTGTTTTGGTATTGTAATAAAACATTGGAAGATTATCCACAGTAGACGTTAAACTAAAAACCTTACCATACAACACAATAACCTACTTAAAGGACATTTAGCCTGAACATGCAACATAAGAACCTACTTCAAGGACATTTACCCAGACCATCAACATAATAACCTACTTCGAGGACATTTAACCTGACCACACAACACAATAACCTTCTTTATGGACATTTAACCTGACCATACAACACAATGACCTACTTTAAGGACATTCAATCTGACTATACAACACAAGAACCTACTTTATTGACATTCAACCTGACCATACAACACAATAACCTATTTAAAGGACATTACCATACAACACAAGAACCTACTTTATTGACATTCAACCTGACCATACAACACAATAACCTATTTAAAGGACATTACCATTCAACACAATAACCTACTTTAAGGACATTCAACTTGACCATACAACACAATAACCTATTTAAAGGACATTACCATACAACACAAGAACCTACTCTAAGGACATTCAACCTGACCATACAACACAAGAACCTACTTTATTGACATTCAACCTGACCATACAACACAATAACCTATTTAAAGGACATTACCATACAACACAAGAACCTACTTTATTGACATTCAACCTGACCATAAAACACAATAACCTATTTAAAGGACATTACCATACAACACAATAACCTACTTTAAGGACATTCAACCTAGCCATACAGCACAATAACCTATTTAAAGGACATTACCATTCAACACAAGAACCTACTCTAAGGACATTCAACCTGACCATACAGCACAATAACCTATTTAAAGGACTTTACCATACAACACAAGAACCTACTTTATTGACATTCAACTTGACCATAAAACACAAGAACCTACTTTAAGGACATTTCACCTTACCATTCAACACAAGAACCTAATTTAAAGACATTCAACCTGACCATACATCGGAATGACCTACTTTAAGGACATTCAATCTGACCATTCAACACAATAACCTACTTTAAGGACATTTAACCTGACCATACAACACAATAACGTATTTAAAGGACATTACCATACAACACAAGAACCTACTTTATTGACATTCAACTTTACCATACAGCACAATAACCTACTTTAAGGATATTCAAACTGACCATACAGCACAATAACCTACATTTAGGACATTCAACCTGACCATACAACACAATAATCTACTTTAAGGACATTCAACCTGACCATACAACACAATAACATACTTAAAGGACATCCAACCTAACCATACATCACAATAACCTACATTTAGGACATTCAACATGACCATACAACACAATAATATACTTTAAGGACATTCAACCTGACCATACCACACAATAACCTACTCTAAGGACATTCAGTCTGACCATACAACACAATAATCTACTTTAAGGACATTCAACCTGACCATACAACACAATTACGTACTTTAAGGACATTCAACCTGACCATACAACACAATAACATACTTTAAGGGCATTCAATCTGACCATACAATACAATTACTTACTCTAGGGACATTCATCCTTATCATACAACACAATAACTTACTTTAATGACATTCAACATAACCATACAACACAATAGCTACTTTAAGGGCATTCAACCTGACCATACAACACAATAACCTACTCTAGGGACATTCAACCTGACCATACAACACAATAACCTACTTTAAGGATATTCAGCCTGACCATACAACACAATTACGTACTTTAAGGACATTCAACCTGATCATACATCACAATATCCTACATTTAGGACATTCAACCTGACCATACAACACAATAACCTACTCTAAGGACATTCAACCTGACCATACAGCACAATTACCTACTTAAAGGACATTCAACCTGACCATACAACACAATAAACTATTCTAAGGACATTCAACATGACCATACAACACAATAACCTACTTTAAGGACATTCAACATGACCACACAGCACAATAACCTACTTTAAGGACATTCAACCTGACAATACAACACAATAACCTATATTTAGGACATTCAACATGACCATACAACACAATAACCTACTTTAAGGAAATTCAACATGACCATACAACACAATAACCTACTTAAAGGACATTCAACCTGACAATACAACACAATAAGCTACATTTAGGACATTCAACCTGACCATAGAACACAATAACCTACTTTAAGGAACATTCAACATGACCATACAGCACAATAACCTACTTTAAGGACAGTCAACCTGACAATGCAATACAATAACCTACCTTAAGGAAATTTTTCGTATCCTCCTTCAGATAAAATGCATATCCGGTGTAAGTAGTCCCAAAATCAATGGCTGCTACAGCAAATTTATCCTTTGTTTGTGTTGATGCTTTCTTCTGTGCCATCTTTTGTCTTTACATTAAAATAATCACATATAAAATCGTTTTATTTCATAAAGATCTCAACGTTATCTATTACAAGTTATATTTTTCATGGATTTTCGTGGTTTTCTATGTTATCACATAATGTACAATGTGTTTAAATCTAAACTCCAATTCCTGTATCACAAAATAATGATCCATGTTGAAGGCTAATAAATCTTTAAAATGAACTGAATTCATTCAATATGCTTCCAAAAACGGGATACTAATAGTGTTTTATATTCGAACTAAATACGCAAAGCTTATTGTTTTATATTCATTGTAAATTGTTCGATGTATGAATGTAATATGAGACGAACACTGATTGTTAATCTATTTTGTCCTCTCTCAATAGCATTTACATTGTAACCATTTCAGTCGGAATCGTATAAGGCTGAATGTTGCGTTTCAAGTGTCATCATTTTGTGACTAAGAGCACTGTATAAAACCAATTTATATTTTTATGTGTTCAGTATTTTTTAAAACATTGACAATTATAACCAAAGCAAACGACAGTCAAAATCATAACTAATTAAACGTTTCAAGGGGATAAATCCTTGCAATGTGCATGAAATTCTACAAATCTATTAGAAGAAGCAATTGTCTGTTGATTTAAGTTTTATTGCTTTGTTCTGCTACTTTCACAATGGTGATAACAGAAATAACTTTTTTCATGATTCTTCTCTTGACGCTGATACAGATTATTAAGATCATTGTCCCAGCCTAGAAGTAACTATGTTCATTCGATAATCTGTGTTTGCTCGTTTGTAAATTCCTTTCGTCACAACATTCTTTATTCCTTATGTTTCCGCTACATTCTAAATGTAGCACGCAGACATTTAGACATAGTTTTTCTTGTCGGCTCGCTGGGTTGTCAGTCTGGCCTGACTAGACTTTAACATTTTCATTTTACCAAAGTCTTCCCGAGTCTCTTACTCACAATCGATGACACATGGTTACAAACAATTTCGTTGAAATGTTTAAGAAAACACATTATTGATCACATTATTTTTCTGTCTCGGAACTTTTAGATATTGAAAAGATGTCTATAAATGCATACCAGTTTCTCAAGCAGGTCTTCTAACCCCTAATTGACAAGTTGTCCTCCCAAGGGGCCATCTGTTGCAGTATGTAATTCTTTCAGCATATCATCCGAAAGGACTTCTTGTACAGTGGTAGCTTCTTTTCCCCCTTCAAAATTGACATTTGAAATTTTGAATATAAATTTGCACATACTGAAATAATAATAAACCGTCTAAACATTTACGCTGATCGTTCATGTTCTATTTTCGGAAATGCCATTAAAGTTGGAAATTTATAACATCTAGAAACAATTAATGATTACTGGTGCCAAACGAAAAAATGTAACACAGACAGACTTCAAGGACTTAAATTGACGTTGGTAAAGAATCGAAATGAGCGGTTACCGTTTGCCAAGTAACGTAGATCTTGACTTTGTCTGTATAAAATAAAGATCAATAATATGCACAACAGTATATAAATTCAGTGTAAATAGATTTGTACAATTTTTATAGACTTTATCTTGCTTTAGTTGACTATATTTAAGGACTTAATTTCTTTGATGTTTTGAAATAAAAGTTAAGTCAGTTATCCCCAATTTACTCTTTTAAAAGTGGCTTCGTCCTCTGACTGAGTATTGCTCTTCTTTCATCGCTATTTGTTTCTTCTGTATAGCGGAAATTTAAAACTTGTGTACTTGAAACTACAACACTTCGATTACACTGTAAAATGTAATTTGCTTGCATGTTCTGTAACACATAACTTGGTGTCCAAATCTTAACAGTCATGTAATTCGTAACAGAGAAATGGGAAATTACTGGCGTATCTGTACCAAAAAACAGTACATATAAAATGTCAAAGAGTTGATAAATCGAAGTTGGACATTTGGTCAAGCTTGAACTTAATTTGACAAAGTCGTAGATTTGTTTCTATTAGGTAATAAAGAATACGTCTTCAATTTCAAAATGTCACTAAAGTATTGCCACATTTAACGACCATGTATAAGAAATTACCATGGTAAATACATCGTAGAATTTAAATTATAATACATGTACATTGTGTAATGCATTATACCTCATAGATCAAGAACAATGTTGTTTTTTTGTCCTGG
>JAFMSR010000004.1:17101447-17234475 GCA_022818135.1 Saxidomus purpurata
TCACGAAAATTGATTTATTCAACGCAGTCACTGAATAATATATTCATGCCTAAAGGACAGGATCAGGTTAATTTGTTCGGAAAATACTAAACTGTACTGTAAGCTTAAATCACTTATATCAAATAATTGTTTGTCTTCTCTTGCAATCACACACAATATGAATGATACTTCGTTCGATCATGATTTTTGCATGTGCGACTTAAAAGAAGACAAGAAATATATTCTAAAAAGATAAACAGCTACATTTTAGTTGGGCGCTATTGTTATAACAGATCTGAACATAATCAGAGGTATTGCTTCATATGTAATAATGGAGATTTGGAGGCCGAACTTCATTTTATATGCATTTATTATGCATACAGTCTACTTCAAAAACGATATCAAAAAGTACTATTATGTTAAGCCCAGTCTGGCAAAGTTCATCGAATTATTAATGCAGGGTACGAACTATAACATCACGTTGAAACTTAGTAAATATGTTTATGAAGCTTTTGAGATCAGGAAAAGTTTTACTGCCACTATTGTTTGAGTTTCAAACCACAAACTGTCTTTTATTCTAACACTTGAAACCTATTTGTGTACACTATTTTTGTTATAACAAAAATATCTTTATCAATGTACTTACTTCATCGTTCCTTTATGCAAACTTTATGATAGAAATTGTTGTATTGAAGAGTATTCTTTTAAATTTGGGTATTCTTATAGAATTCATGTATATTTCATTTGTTAAAACATCATACTGCTACACCTTTTGTGATCTTTGATATACACATTTGTACGAATTGTATCATGTAATAAGAAAATGTATATATGTTTACGTTACTGATAAATAAATCTTGAATCTTGAAATCTTTAAAATATAACTGCATATAAATTAAGTAATGAATATTTCTTTAAGACAATTATAAAATCTATTGTGATAAAGTCATGTGCTTTCTGTATCAGAGTAAATCATCGGCCAACAAAATGAAGAAGAATACATAGATAGGGATAAGGTTGATCTAGTACCAACGGGTTAAAATATTTTACATTCCGGATTCCGTTGTCGGTCAACTTATAGGTCTATATTACAGGAATAAACAAATTTATTGCGAGGGAGCGTTAGCGAACCGATGCAATAAGTTTTTTTATTCCTGTAATATGGACGTATAACCGGCTTACAGTTTTCCCATCTACAGACAATATTTGTATTGAAACATAGAGATTAAGGGCGGAGCTTAGCTCTGTGATGTCACAGTCTCACTTATTGGAAAAATAAGTGAAATAATTATTTTCATATTGGAGATATTGAGTCAATATGGAGAATACAATTAGCTTTTTTGAATGAAATAGGGGCATTTGATTGGATTCGAAAGTAGGGCAAACTGTAACTTATACATACACAGTATAAGAAAGGTGCGAATTATTTTATAATTATTACAGCTTTCAAAGCAACAGAGAAACTGTCCGATATATGACTACTTACCAAGATATAAAACCTTCATTATTCTCATTACATGTACCATGCATATATCGTGATAAATATAACATCAAACCGTAAGATGTGACACGACCGATAAATACCATGTCCATATTTAGCTTTAATAATAGCTTGTTAGTAATACCTTGATATGTCACATTCTATATGTATAGGTTATAGGTCTATATTACAGGAATAAACAAATTTATTGCGAGGGAGCGTTAGCGAACCGATGCAATAAGTTTTTTTATTTCTGTAATATGGACCTATAACCGGCTTACAGTTTTCCCATATACAGACAATATTTGTATTGAAATATATAGAGATTTAGGGCGGAGCTTAGCTCTGTGATGTCACAGTCTTACTTATTGGAAAAATAAGTGAAATAATTATTTTCATATTGGAAATATTGAGTCAATATGGAGAATACAATTAGCTTTTTTGAATGAAATAGGGGCATTTGATCGGATTGGAAAGTAGGGCAAACTGTAAAACAAATTAATATAACATGTTCAGTCTAACATGTTGTTTTGCTATATAATTTTATTTATTACCCAGTCAAGACATTATATAAAACATGTAAATACGACATTAAAATCCGACAGTCCATTCACATGTGATTATTATATAGATACATGTATCTCACCAAAAGGCGAATGCGGCCTTGTTAATTTTTTTATTTGATTTCGTTTTAATTAAAATTTATAAAGGTCCGTCACTGAGAGTTAAATGTTTAACTGGTGTATCAGCGAAGACACCGGCATGTCTCCCATCATACCTTAAAGTAACTTTTTGAAGCCAAAAAGGAGAAATTTACCTGACTGCAATTTCCAGTCAGTCTTGTGAGATTTCCAATGAGTAAACAGCGAGTTAGTTTCCTGGTGGTAGTGGTTAACTCAGGCCTCAACCACGTCCGCATCGCACGCAAGGTATTCTTGCGTCTGTCAGCCCGAATGAACAATCTGTCCCACAACGAGTTCCTAGTGCACCTGGTCAGATCGTCCATCCTTGCACAGTGCCGGAGGAGGGCTCCCGAAAGGTAGACAAATAAACCCTATCTCTACGGAGAACCCTTCGCCGGCACTGTTTGAGAGACAGGCTAGGCCAACAGTCAAAACTAGTCGACTGCGCGTCCGCCTGTACCAGGAACCCAGCCCGAACCAACACTGACAGTCAAAACTAGTCGTCTGTGAACATCAAACCAAACCAGTACTCTAGCCCGTGCAACCTTGTTAATTTCCTTTTCATATCTCATTATATCATATTAAGCTGTATAAGATGCGTATTTATCCACTTTTTGCACTAACCAATTGTTACGAATGGAAGCGCGGTAAGTGAAATACGCTTCATTAATAAATGGTGTAGTTGCCGATCTAAAGAGATACTGCATATTCAACCGCCCCCATTGATAACTTTCCTAGGAACGATGTTTATGTACATGTATATATTACACGGACAAAATAACCTGATCCTGCCCGTATCTTAATTGTTAAGGATAGTGAGTCAAGTATATGAGGCATAGGAGGTGTATGACGATGACTTCCACGAAATGTGGTGTGATGGAGTTTATGGGCTTCAGTGGTAGGCTACACTAGTGGTTGGGCACCGGGGTTTGGGGGTCTTGTGTTAAAGCCTTGTGGGTGTTGGTGGGATGGATTTTGCGACTCTCCTCCTCCGTAATTTTAGACCGGAAGCTTGCAGCAATATTGTTTTTTTTTAATCACAATATAAACCAAAAATACAAAAATATGCAATAATAAACAAAAAAATCAAATTTTACCAAAAAGAACTCGGCAATTGCGAGTCGAATTATATTTCCCTTCACAAGGGATTTGCTATCTAGGCAGAATTTGCCGCAGCTGCTATCTTCTTTTGGCACGAAATATTACAAGCTTTTGAGCAAAATCTCCTAATAAATATCTCCTATTTCAGACACACATTCACAGCATCAAGGGAGATATGCTGGGGTCGGTCACAAGCAGATTGGTGAGCACAACCGACCTTGTAATTCTCTGATCCTGCTGACCTCTATTAACATAATTTCACGGTCGATTTGTTGTTTATATTTATATTCGGTTTTCATTTTACGGATGAGCATGCAGTTAGCTGTTTCAAATATTTGACAAATATCTTTCAGGCCGATAGCTCAGTTGGTAGCGATCTTCTAATATGTATCTTACGGAATGCCTGAGGTCTCATTTGGACTTATTAGTTATTACATTATCACTTATTAGTTATCTGTTATTACTTATTAGTTTTTGTTAATTAATTATTATTTGTGAAACAGCGGGAAAATACCAGAGCATGGTCATGGAGACATACGGAAGCCCAGGCAGGACATTTTTAGTTACTTCTTATTACTTATTTCTTATTACTTATTTGTTTTTACTTAAGTAATAAGAAGTAACTGAAATATCCCTCCAGACAGGAACGTAAAATCCTACGTTTCTGCTCCAGGGTACATTTATTTACAGCAGAAAAGATGATAAGGGGCAAGTGCAATAAAATGTTCAGACTGACCAAACACACAGTCATACACGCAGGCGCACACACGCACGCACGCACATTTACATTCACGGCCGACTATAACAAGGCATTCGATATAGAGAAATGAATGTAACAAAATCCCATTTCATATGTTAGAAGTGCAGCATGACTTTAATATCAATCAAAGGACTGAAAGTGCTGGATGATCGATTGTCTCTGAACAACACAGTCTGCACACATACAAGTGTAACAACACAGACTGTACACATACATGTGTGAATATCAGAATTTAAGGGGTCATAAGGACCCCCTGTTTCAGAATTTGGGGGTCATTTAGAAATTCCGAGGGTCATACTCTTTATGGTTAAAAAAATAAAAGGCATGACTATATGTTAAAGAAGTTTTATTCAGTTTACTTCTGTAAAACTGCATGTGATACATCATAAAACGGTGGGTAATCAAAGCATTGGCAGGACAACAGTAGTTTCTCTTTGGATGCTTTCTATTTTGTCACTGCATCTCAAAAGTCAACTTTATCTACAAAGCGAATTTTTCATAGTGCATTCAACCATAGACATTAAACTTTGATACTATTTGGCACACTAAAACCCCTTTCAACAGTGACAGTTTGATCGATATTACGACAAAATGATCATTAAATCACTCAGAAAGACGTTTTTGTTTTTGTGTTAAGGTTCGTCGAACATTTCTTGTTATGCGTCTATGATACCATGATGAGGGTATCATACGAACCAATACACACAAACGTAATGGTACAAAATGCGGATCGATCCGAAATCAGACGACAACGCCGACGGAATAAAGTCAAAATTAGACATATCCCATACCGGAAGCGTATTTTGTAAACAACTTATCTTGCATTTCGAAGCGTTTTGAGAGGTTTTGAAATCTTGTTTTTGTAGTAATTTGATAATACACATTTTAATTGCGTCATTGAAGACGCTCTTTGCTATTTCTTTTTCGTCTTTAACAAAATGAGTGCGTCAAAAACGCAGAAGACGCGCTCTCGCGGAAACACTAAATTAGTGTCTCCGGTCTGACGACCAAAACCGCGTAGGAAAATAGTTCTATACAGAACAGATACCTCGTTGATTTTAAGTTACAAATTATAAGAAAAGCAACAATTTAATATTACACTATTCTGAAATGCTTTGATATAATTTAGATATGTTATTATATAATTTTTAAAACAGAAGACAGTTTAATTCGAAACAACTGAATATATGGAACTACTTTTTGTATGTAAAGCGTTCGGCCGTAAGGAACCTTACACGAAACTATCCTATCTGCTTCTATCTTCATATACACTTTGTCTTGACACCTCGTTATACTCTGTTAACATTGGACCGATTGAAAATTCAATCGATCCAAAACGCCATTTGTTATTTTTATGAAGTATTGCATTCTAAAGCCAGTTAGACATCTACAGTCAAAATATGTTTAGCTATTTTGTATGTAAAATGTACACCATAGTGCATGTATAAACTGAACAATTGTACATGTTCTTATTCATGTGTTATTGTACCTGTACATAGTATTACTTGAATGTATGCACATTATTTCTATGAAAAGGTAAATATATGTGGTAGTGACTGAGTCCATTACGTGCGGTGCTTTTATCCTTATATATGCAGTGCAAATAACATTGTGTGTTATACTTTCGTTTATATACGCTGTGGATCTCGCATTGTATGCTGTACATGCGATTTCCTTATATGCTGTGCTTCCAGAATTATATGCGGTAGTATTTTCATTATACACTGTAGTATTTTCATTATACACTGTAGTATTTTCATTATACACTGTAGTATTTTCATTATACACTGTAGTATTTTCATTATATGTGATAGTTTCGTCGTTGTGATGAGATGGTTAGGATATTTCCGAACTATACCGTATATTGCTGGATTATAACGAATCCGGATGTTTCACACGAGTAATTATTGTGCACCGAGTGTTGAATGCCGTTATTTCATACAAACTTTAATTAAAGAAGTCAGGAAAATGTTATTACACTTGTCAGACTGAAAAAAAACAACATTTTCCTGAACTAGTTTAATAAAAGCTTACATAAAACGACAAGATCCTATATCCTGTATTGGCTAAAAGCTGTTTCAAGAAAAAAATGTCGGGGGTCGGGGTGGAGGAGGTGCAACTAGCATTTTTAAGTGTATGTGTGTGTCGGGGGGGGGGGGGGGGTAATTTTTAATTCAAATTTTCGTTGAAGTGGCCAAAAGATGTATTTAAATTTACGTGTTGTCGTTGTTTGAAAATTTCGTTATCCGGATTCGCAATAATCCATCAATTTACGGTATCGTTCGGAAATATCCGAGCCATCTCATCCGAACGACATAACTACCGCATATGATGACGAAACTACCGCATATAAAGAAAATACTACCGGATATAATGCTGGAAGCACAGCATAAAAGGAAATGGCATGTACAGCATATAATGTGAGATCTACAGTTTATATTAACGAAAGTGCGATATAAAATGTGATTTGCACTGCAATAAGGAAAAAAGCAACACACATAATGGACACAGTGACTACCACATATATTTATCTTTGCAAACATATAATGTAAAAAGCACCACGTATAACGTTTTATCTACTACACACAATAACAAATCTTCTGCATATATTGGTGTTTGTACCGCACACAAATCCAAATGCACTACATATATAAAGACAGTACCACGGCACATATAAGAAGAGTTGTACTACATAAAACAAAGAAAGTACAGCATATAAAGTAACTTGTACCACACACAATGAACTATCTACCACATATAATTATGTATCTACTGCATATAATAAGAGATCTACTGCATATAATGAAATATGTACCGCATATAAGTAAACAAGTCATGATACGACGGTAATTGCGTTCCATATACATGTACTATTACGCATACAGACATGAATATTTGTTATAAGCATGCATTATAAACAACAAATATCTAAACATATGCTAAGTTCAGTTTAAAATAGCTTAAGAGTGCAATAACTCACAACTGTTAACTAATAACAATAAACTAATAACAAATAAGTAATAACTAAGAATAAATAACAAGTTAGTCACAAGTGCTAACAAAAAAGTCCCTCTAGGGCTTCCGTAGAGACGGGACATCCGATGAGAAACAAATATATTTTTATCCTTTTTTTTCATAGCACATCTTCATAACCATGATCCGGTATTTCCCCGCTGTTTCTAAAGTCTAAGTCACAAATAATAATTAATTAACTTTAACTAATAAGTGATAACAAATAACTAATAAGTATGGTGGCTGATTTGGTACACTTTTGTGCGTCGTGTTGTCGCCAGCGACAACACGACAAAACGCCAAACGGCGCGTTGTCGCACTGTCGTCTTGTCGTCCTGTCGCTAGCGAAGCACGCCAAACGGCGCGTTGTCGCACTGTCGTCTTGTCGTCCTGTCGCTAGCGAAGCACGCCAAACGGCGCGTTGTCGTGCGGCGTGTTGTCGCGATGTCACATTGTCGCTAGGCTCAAATTGAAGGATTGGCTATTTGGTATGGTGGCTGATTTGGTACACTTTTGTGCGTCGTGTTGTCGCCAGCGACAACACGACAAAACGCCAAACGGCGCGTTGTCGCACTGTCGTCTTGTCGTCCTGTCGCTAGCGAAGCACGCCAAACGGCGCGTTGTCGCACTGTCGTCTTGTCGTCCTGTCGCTAGCGAAGCACGCCAAACGGCGCGTTGTCGTGCGGCGTGTTGTATTATTGTGATAATGTGCCGAGCGACAAAGCGCCAAATAGCCAATCCTTCAATTTGAGCCGAGCGACAATGTGACATCGCGACAACACGCCGCACGACAACGCGCCGTTTGGCGTGCTTCGCTAGCGACAGGACGACAAGACGACAGTGCGACAACGCGCCGTTTGGCGTGCTTCGCTAGCGACAGGACGACAAGACGACAGTGCGACAACGCGCCGTTTGGCGTTTTGTCGTGTTGTCGCTGGCGACAACACGACGCACAAAAGTGTACCAAATCAGCCACCATAGATAAGTGATAATGTATTAACTAATAAGTCTAAAGAGACCTCAGGGCTTCCGTAGTACCTCGTGCGTTCGAGTTCTGCGAACGTCAGTGAAATGATTTGTTTATGGTTTAGCCCATTAAATGTTTTAAACTTTTAAATTTCATAAGTATAATAATATTTTATCTTATTCATCTTTAAACATTTTAATATGTTTCATAAAGAAATGCAAACCACGAGATGCACCATTCCTTGATCGACTGCATTCGTTGAACATACTAGTACCACATAAATTAAAAAAACACATTCAATCAGTTTACATGATTTGACCCCTTGTATTTCTAGTACTAACCACTTAGCTACGGTGGTCAATACATCTGTAGTTGTCATTTATGAACAGTATAAACAAGAATGTCCGTAATTCGTTAACGAAAAGTACCGCTATCGCACGATACGCTCACGAAAATTGATTTATTCAACGCAGTCACTGAATAATATATTCATGCCTAAAAGACAGGATTAGGTTAATTTGTTCGGACAATACTAAACTGTAGTGTAAGCTTAAATCACTTATATCAAATAACTGTTTGTCTTCTCTTGCAATCACACCCAATATGAATGATACTTCGTTCGATCATGATTTTTGCATGTGCGACTTAAAAGAAGACAAGAAATATATTCTAAAAAGATAAACAGCTACATTTTAGTTAGGCAGCTACATCTAACATTTATCAAGGGAGCGATCAAGTGATCAAGAGGGTCGAACATTAATTCCATTCACTGCGCTTGAATTCGTAACATTTGATTGGTGTAAAAACTAGGTCAAACCCCAGCTTACAAAACACTGTCTCTTTTGTAGTATAGCTGACATGTAAATTAAGCTAGTTTTCGAAAAGCCGAATGCTCTATAGTCACAGTAACGACTGTGTTACGTCTGAAGTCAGGGTCAATTTGAACCAATCAGGGGACATGTATATAGCAAATATGTCAAGGCCACTGATGTTCTTTTAGAACTGTGTCACATGCCCCAAACGGACACTGCCGTGTTAATAAACTTAACTACATTAAATTTTCCGTTCACATTTCTGCATGTGTTTACTTATAAACAACATTACGAGATTCTGAAGTTATATAATGACATAAATAAATGATAGATAACCCAGCTCTGACATACCTTTTGACAATTTAATTGTAAATAAAAATATTTTTGTTTTTGTTTATTTTTTTTATTGTTACGCATACTGTTAATTCTGATGTGGACATAACTATTTTTTATTCTGTCATAGCATGCAATAAAAAGCACAGAAAGCTTTATATTTCACAAAAAAATAAATTATGTTGTCAGTTAAGTAGAGCTATTTATCTTTATGCATGAAAAATGATAGGGTAAACAAAAATAAAATGCATCATGTAAGATTAATAATGTACAAGGTTGAATATTTTCCTAATTAAGTGTGCTTCCTACGACCTTACAGAACACACGTGCAGAACTTGAATTTATAACTTTTAAACAATACAACCCTGCATAAGACTCCATTAAAAACTTTAGTTAAATTACTCGGTGTTGTTCGTGTATTCCACTCGTTACCCTTTTATTCCTTGACTTTTAAACAATCCGTTAGACAAACTTCTTATTGGCCAGTATTGAAATTCAGTTTACTTTTAGCCAATCGAATATTTGAATATTAATCGAATACATGACAACAAGTATTCGAATATTCATGATTCAAAAACATAACAAATATTCGAATGCGCGTCAATTCCAGTATCCATTTCAGTGCTATATATTATCATGATAATCATATAATTATTATAATAAAAGTCCTAGAATGTACCACTGCCGATGCCGACATTTAGATGTACAAAAGAAAATGCAAATTGACTGTTATGTCCTAAAATGCATTTCAAATGAAATAGGTGCGGAGCACAGGCCACCATATCTAAAAAAAAAAGTAGGCAGTCATGTTTCTATGACGTAATAGAATTTGTAGCGAGCTATTCGATTGGCTGCTGCTTGACGGAAAGATATGGCTGCCTACTGAGCATTTAAATTGTGTATTGAAGTATTTTCGAGGAATGTTTTGATCTGATGAATATTTGATACTGGTAAGCGGCAGATAATAGATGAGTTTTTATTATAATTGATTTCTGTCGATTTAGTTTTCCGCGGTACTAGTTATATACGGAGAAATAAACAAATCAAATGTAAAATGTCGAGCACCTCAATGTAGACTAAATAAAAAGTACTGTCGTGGACTGAAATCGCGGCCTACTACATGCAAATCGTTTGATTATATATCAGAAATATTAATAGATTTGTTAGATATATTCAATATGCGTGTGTGGGAGTAGAAATGTTCACCATAATTGTGTAAATACACTTGAATTTAGACTTGGGCAATGGCTATAGTAGGGATATGGAATGAATGAGTTTGGAACCTTGTCTATATAATACAAAATATTTTTTTTTAGATATGGTGACCTGTGGTGCGGAGGTATTAACTTAAATTTACTCAAGTTCTGCCAAAATTACCGAAATAGCTTTTAGCCTACGTAATTACAAATGTAAACCCTAACATTTCTTTAATTAGGTTAATTAAGTAAACAAGTCATAAACAACAGAAAAATGATTAAATGCCACGTTGGAGATACCGGTCTGTTACTTTGAGATGAATTTCGACACTTGCACTGATAAAGCAGTCCATTTCATTTCTCACGCAGACAGCCGACAGTTTGTATTTCAAATGACAAAATAAGGAACTAAACAATACTGCTTTAGGTTGATTATTATACCTAGTTTTAAATTTCTTGATTTAATTCTAATTTACATCATATGTATATAAAATGATGAGATATTGCCAAGCAATATGAAGTCCCCTAACGGTCTTGGGTAATCTATGAAGAAGGGTGTACACATTTATGATATCGTGGTAAGGGTACAGAGGGTAAATGCAGGAAATATTGCAATATAACAGTATAAATAACATAAATCTAGCCCTTAAGTATGACCCTAACCTGGGAGCAGGTGGTTGGATGATGTACATGACACACCCTCATCACATGGGTAACAATTGTGTAAAGTTGCATAAAAATCGGTCTATGCATTTGGAAGATAACTACCGTCAAAGAAAGTTAAAATGTATCTTGCAGAAATAATGAAATGTGATGAGAATTCAGGATTGACTAAGTGATATATATGTCCGTTAATAACCATTATGCAATATCTGTGATAATGATGCCATGGTTTTAGTTCCAACACGATACAGATATTAGATTTAAGCCTTTCTTGATTGGTGAAGCAATGCACGTGTTGACTGTCGTACAGCTTGTGAAACCAGCCCAATTAAATTAACTGATAAAAATTGCAAGTAGTAGGGTTTTAGCCCGAAGCGTGACCTTGACCTCGGGAGTAGGTTGCTGGTTGTTGTACGTGACACAACGTTGGTGTATGGGTAATAATTCATTGAAGTTATATGCATGTAGAAGATACTGGCCTGAAACGAAATTGTGGACGGATAGACTATTTCTAATATTTCATACCTTTAAAAGTAAATTAAATAACAAGACTCTCTTAAAATTGCTTAACTTATAGTATAAAAGTCAGTATTCAAGCTAAAATAAAATCTTCCCAGGAACAATGGTTTAAGTAAACTGCTCGCTTGGTTGAAGTTATATTCAAATCGGTCCATGCATGTGGAAGATACAGACCGGAAACGAAATTGTGGACGGACATTCCTTTTTTATTTAATATCTTTAAAAGGCATGCATAAACATAACAAGAGAGCCTCGAAGCCCTAGAAGCTCACCTGAATAACCGATAGGAGTTTGTTTAAGCAGCCAACTTGTTTTTACCATTAGTCATTTTATCAAATATCAGCAAAACAACAGTTCATCTGAAACCTCAGATGCTAAAATGGATTTACAAATGAATGACAACAGCAAATAAAAAGTGACATCTCGGCACTTAAGGTTACAATTACACAAACATTAAACAAAAATATTGCACTATATATAGTAATTTCTTTTGGCACAGCACGACACTTTTATTAATAAAAGTAACATTCTTTTGTGAGAATAAATAAAATACAAAACGGATGTCCGTATAACAAAAACGATGTCATATTTAGAAATACAATGTACAATGTAATATGTATTATTGACAAAGGTAGGAAAAGCATTTGATTTTTAGATAAGAAAAAAAACATGACAAGATACAATGGATACTAGAGACTATTGACCATCTTGTTCTCAAGATACATGCATAGTCAAACTAATTGCAAATGGATGTAGCAGAACTTAGGGCATCCTGTCAAACTTAAGTGTCCTCACTACTGCTCCTGGATTCTAGGTATACAATTTATTAACCCATTGACAGTGGGACCTTCCGACTTACAACTTTGGGCAAGTCTATTTCTTAAAATAGGGATGTTTCGCAAAATCTTGATCCTTAGAATCTGATCGGACAACATTGTGTTTGTCGTCTGCTTAGGATCGAATCTGTTTGGAAAGGTTTATATTTTAAAAGACACATATGGAGATAAAAGCAAGAGATACATAAAGTTACTGACCGACAACTGAATATGATGTTTAGTGTAATTTCACTGAATCCTCTACCTTTTAACTGTTTGCATCACGCAAGCATGACATTGCGAGGTGCGTTCCAAACCTTCCAGGAAAATCATAACAATTTACAGTATTTCTCACACTCCGTTGATATTTTTCTTTAACACAGAATCGGACACTTACGTTTGATAAATTCATAACTCATTTTTGAAATTATAAAATATATAGCAACGTGAGGTAACGCTTTGTGGCGCACTTGTACATGTGCTTTAAAAAGGTAGAAAACTACAACACTATTCAATATGACGACAAATAAAGTATCATAACCCTTTGGTTGCCCTTTTATGGATCAACGATGCAGTGGTTTACGTTCAGAGCATTTCGATAAAAAAATGAATTTGTTAAGGAAGAAAAAACAACATTAAAATTATGAAAATAAGCTTTGGGGAAAACTGTCGGTCAAGAGGCAGAATATATGAACGTATGCAGTGGTTTTAATCAAAACGACAAAGTTGTTTTGCAGACGACACTATAAAATTATGTAGTCGTTTGGTCAGTGGGCAAATGTTTGACATCATGGGTAATTTTTCGACCATTATTGAAAAGAAAAGTTTTAGAGTCCGTTTTGAAATTTTAATTAAAGCGCATCTTTAGTGTACATGTACACGGCTGATAAGCTCAGCCCATTATTTTGCTAGTACCTCTTAGCCCAAATGTCGACGACATCCCTGCCTGATGATCGAATATTTTCTCCCTATTTCAAGAAGATGCGCTGCGTTACGTCACGTGACGTATCTATAGAAAAAATAATTCTAAAATTAGTTGAGAAACATCTCTAAAACTTCTCACGTAGACACAACAAATCAGTTAAAACTCCAAATATTTTGAGTCTTACTCGATATGAAGATTTTCCTGCAACTGTTTAGATGTCGCTCGTATCTGTTGTTTACAATTAATTGATATATTACATGTACCAAGTACAAAATTAATTGAAAGATTTAGAGAAGCGTTTTAATATTTTAGTTGTTTTTGTAAATGAATAAATATTTACCATATACAGTAATTTAACAAAAAATGTTTCTCCGTAAAGGTAAAACAAACAGTAGACACATAACCATGACTACAAGTGCAATTTATTGACTGACATGTTTTCTTTCTTTTTTTATGCATTCCATATAAATTATTACGCAGTATAGTTTATTGTGCAGTAAGTGAAAAAAAACTAATTTTTTCTACACAGGAAATCGTTCATTTTCACGCATTTTTTTTCCCCGTATTTATGACCAAGCGCTTACCTGTAACCTGCCGTTAATGTGTCTTGGCGAGCTAGACATAAAAATAATTAGCTATAATTTTGATTAATGTAAACAACAATGAAAGACAGCGTCAGTGATGATAATATTGAGATGCAAGAGTTTGTTCAACGTGTAATATTCGCTGCATGTATTTTTCGTAACTCCATCAGTATTGATTAAATCGTGTAAGTTACTATAGCAACGTATATTTTTGAACGAGTTGATAAAGCTCTTTATTTTGCTATACCATTTAACTGCCTAAACTGACCATCAAAATATTAAAGTCCCAGGATCACATTTACAAGTTGCTCTCATTTTCTCAAGAAAGATGTCTTACCGACAGAAATGACATTTATTTGTACCAAAAACATTCCTTACTCTTTTTTTAAATCGATAAGTACATAAGAGATACATTGCGCAGTGTTTTTTTCTATGATATTGCAAAAAATAAGAAAGGCTTTCTTGCAACTCTTTTTTCTTGAAGAAACATCTTTAAATACGAAAGGAAGGCACATGTCAACATTGTTTTAGAGTGAATAGAACATAATTACATCATTATCCTATCAATAAATTTATGTTTCTATATCAGTAAATTCAAGTGATCCTGGGACTTTTAGACATTTATAAAATATTTGCAAAAAATAATAACATTATAGTGTGAGTTTGACCATTGAGCTACGACCTTATGTTTTCCTCGGTTTTTACCGTTGGTTTACAATAAGATAAAAGTAAATTCACGGCTCAGTGCTCGAAATCCGACTATACCAAAGTTTAATACATGTTTGACTCTCCTGGTCAAAAATTGGGGGAAAACAATAACATTTTTTGTAAAGATGTATTTCATTTCTGTGTAAATTAGAGAACTAATTTGAAATAACTGACTTCTTGTGCGTTTTTCTTCTTGTAACTCTAAGGACAATTCAGTTAATTTTAAGAACGCAACCTTTTTATAGATTTTGAGCAATGAAACTTTGCACTTTCTGCAAAATTGTAGAAGTTTACAAATGTAATTATCTTTGCATTACGTAATAAACTAATAAAATCAAAGAACGACAAAAAGCACGATGTTTTTGAATTTTCCAATTAACACGTCAAAACCCTTGTTGCTTTTTAAACTTGTAGATATGACTTTTAGTACAGCTCATAAATTAACTGTGTACTATAATACTTTTCTTCCGAATCGAATATTTTAGAATTGTTACAGGGCACCGGCTATGTCATATGGCCCAGAATATTTGTCAATCCCTGCTGTCAGACTAGGGGTACCGGATGGGACATGCCCCACCGTCTCTCGTCAAGTTTACCGGGACCAAGCTCTACGTGTGTAAAGAACGGAGACCATACTAGTACCCGTTGGAAAGGTTCTTCTTTAAAGTGCCTGACACCCAGCACACATCGCTGGCATTGTGGGCTTTAAGCCGCTGTCAGTCAAATTCACATCGTCCTCAGGGTGGAGTTGCATTCCCATGTCGTTCAGCCAGCTTGTTCGCCATAGTGCCATACTAGTAGTGACCTACGATGTAGAGCCACATCCCCTCGTGTTAGTCAGAGGCATAACAGTAGTCAGACTATATACATTGTATTAAGTCAAACTTCCGTCATGACCTTATGCCTTCTCCGAGGGTTGCAAATTGAGCCCCAAGTATATATGTTAGAACGTACGGCATTTATTTTTAAGAGGTTTCATTATTAACGCTGCTTTTTATTACAATATATAAATTTTTGTCATCAGAATGTTTTAGTCAGCTTAAATAAGCCTCGTTTCATATAAGAATGAATTATTCTCACAGCACCAACTTGTCTTATACAGATCCGTCAACACTGATCAATAGACAAGAGATACCGACGGAAATCACCTTAGTTTGTACAAAAAACATTATTAACTGTGCTTTTCAAGCCGATAAGTACAAAACTGTATATGCAGTATTTTTTCATTGATGTTCGAAAAATAGAAAATGCTCTCTGGCAGCTCTTCTTTGTGAGGAAACGACTTGCATACGTAGGCATAAGAAAAACATACAGTATATAAATATGGAACGCCATAGCTGCCTTCTATACACACTTCTTAAATGGTGATGTCCTTTTGATATATGGTGATGTCGTTTTGATAGATGGTGCTGTGGTTTTGATAGATGGTGCTGTGGTTTTGATAGATGGTGATGTCGTTTTGATAGATGGTGCTGTCGTTTTTGTAGACGGTGATGTCGTTTGGATATATGGTGATGTCGTTTCGATATATGGTGATGTCGTTTTGATAGATGGTGATGTCGTTTTGAAGGTGGTGACGTCGTTTTGATAGATGGTGCTGTGGTTTTGATAAATGGTGATGGCGTTTGGATATATGGTGCTGTGGTTTTGATAGATGGTGCTGTGGTTTTGATATATGGTGATGTCGTTTTGATAGATGGTGCTGTGGTTTTGATATATGGTGATGTCGTTTTGATAAATGGTGATGTCGTTTGGATATATGTTGCTGTCGTTTTGTTAGATGGTGCTGTGGTTTTGATAAATGGTGATGTCGTTTGGATAGATGGTGCTGTAGTTTTGATATATGGTGATGTCGTTTTGATAGATGGTGCTGTGGTTTTGATAAATGGTGATGTCGTTTTGATTTATGATGGTGTTATTTTGGTATATGATGCTGTCATTTTATATATGGTGCTGTGGTTTTGATATATGGTGATGTCGTTTTGATAGATGGTGCTGTGGTTTTAATAAATGGTGATGTCGTTTTGATATATGGTGCTGTGGTTTTAATAGATGGTGCTGTCATTTTGGTAAATGGTGCTGTCATTTTGATAGATGGTGCTGTGGTTTCGATATATGGTGCTGTCATTTTTATATATGGTGCTGTGGTTTTAGCAAATGGTGATGTGAGTTTGATATATGGTGCTGTCATATTTATATATGGTACAGTGGTTTTGATATATGGTGATGTCCTTTCTATATATGGTGATGCTATTTTGATATATGGTTCTGTCATTTTTTATTACGATGATGTTGAACTATTTATAGATGGCCTAGTTGTTGACCGAGGATAAAACTGTTCTGACACGACAATTTTGTCGTCAGTTGGTATGAGACGCCTAAATACGTTTCCATAGACTTACATTATAAGTGTTTCTTCCGGTGCGACTACCCAAAATCTCAGCGACTGCTGAATGAACTTTATTTTCTAGAATCATCCTAGTCCCACATAAAAATAACAAAATTTATACATGTGATCAAATACTTTATGCCAGTAATTTGGGGCTCAATGACACCACCCCCATTTTTGTGGCAGTTTTAGTGGTCACCGACCAAATATGTCAGTATTTTCAAATACCAAATATTTTGATTATAATTTATATCAAGATTTTTCTCTTCATATTTCATTTGTGATCTATCATGCAGCGATTATTTCAAAGTAATTTTTCTTGTATGCATCCACTTAGTTTCAGCCAATCAGCAATCAAACACATAGTGTAGGTCCGCATGTTCCCTAGACAAAATAACCTGCTTCCGGTTTTCACCGATTTAGGCGTCTCCTACCTAAAGACTGAAACGATTGTTTTTGTACGCACTTAAAACAAAGCTATACTTTGGTTCAGTAATGGTTATTTTATTATTTGAAAGAGTTCTAAGTGTGTACAAAAGCAATCTGTCTAGGGAACATGCGGACCTACACTATGTGTTTGATTGCTGATTGGCTGAAACTAAGTGGATGCATACAAGAAAAATTACTTTGAAATAATCGCTGCATGATAGATCACAAATGAAATATGAAGAGAAAAATCTTGATATAAATTATAATCAAAATATTTGATATTTGAAAATACATATTTGGTCGGTGACCACTAAAACTGCCACAAAAATGGGGGTGGTGTAATTGAGCACCAAATTACTGGCATAAAGCATTGGATCACATGTATAAATTTTGTTATTTTTATGTGGGACTAGGATGATTCTACAAAATAAAGTTCATTTCAGCAGTCGGTATGGAAATGTATTTAGGCGTCTCATACCAACTGACGACAATTGCCTCCATTTTCACGGTGTCAGAACAGTTTTACCCTCATCAACCTGATCCGGTCAACAACTAGGCCATCTATAAATAGTTCAACATCATCGTAATAAAAAATGACAGAACCATATATCAAAATAGCATCACCATATATAGAAAGGACATCACCATATATCAAAACCACTGCACCATATATAAAAATGCCAGCACCACATATCAAACTCACATCACCATTTGTTTAAACCACAGCACCATATATAAAAATGACAGCACCATATATCGAAACCACAGCACCACCTCTCAAAATGACAGCACCATTTATCAAAATGACAGCACCATCTATTAAAACCACAGCACCATATAACAAAACGACATCACCATTTACCAAAACCACAGCACCATCTATCAAAACAACATCACCATATATCCAAACGACAGCACCATATATAAAATGACAGCACCATATACCAAAATGACACCATCATCTATCAAAACGACATCACCATTTATCAATATCACAGCACCATCTATCAAAACGACATCACCATTTATCAAAACCACAGCACCATCTATCAAAACGACATCACCATCTATCAAAACCACAGCACCATCTATCGAAACGACATCACCATATATCAAAACCACAGCACCATTTATCAAAACCACATCACCATCTATCAAACCACAACACCATCTATCAAAATGATGTCACCACCTTTAAAACGACATCACCATCTATCAAAACGACATCACCATATATCAAAACGACATCACCATATATCCAAACGACATCACCATCTACAAAAACCACAGCACCATCTATTAAAACAACATCACCATATATCCAAACGACAGCACCATCTATCAAAACGACATTACCATCTATCAAAACCACAGCATCATCTATCAAAACCACAGCACCATCTATCAAAACCACAGCACCATCTATCAAAACGACATCACCATATATCAAAAGGACATCACCATTTAAGAAGTGTGTATAGAAGGCAGCTATGGCGTTCCATATATAAACATTTTTTAGAGTGAATAGGACATTCTTACATCATTATTATATCAGAAAATGTATTTGTCTATATCAGTAAATTCAAAGAGATCCTGGGACTTTAATAACAATGGGTTACATGTTTTCTCAGTTGAATTATTCAGAATATTCAGGTACCGCCTTTCGTTTGTTTAGAACTTAGGATACTGGTCATTTAGGATAACTAGGCAGTGACATAAAAGATTAACCCATTTTAAACTCTGTATATAACGACTCCGGATATAGCGAACATCCGGATATAAGGAACACATTTTCTCTGCCCAAGTTTTATTTTCTTTCTTTATTTTATATGAAAACGTTATATGGATATAACAAACTCCGGATATAAGGAACACATTTAAATGGTCCAAAGGAATTCGTTATAAACGGAGTTTACTGTAGGTGGATTGTATTGTTGTTATCAAATTCTTTGTGTACATTATACCCTATTTCAGCAATGGCCATTATCGTTTGTGTAAACACAAGCAAGTTACGTCACTGTCACATTATCGGAGCTAAACAGTAAATGTGTGTGCATATTTTATATAATAATTTGTTTATGCTCGATTGCATAACAAGGACTCAAGACTCACTCCAGATGAAATCAAACTCGCAGAAAGAAAGGAAAATTTAATGCAGAAATATCTTCGTCTTGCCTAAGGACAGAACCACCATAGCACTTGCGGGGACAAACCCGGGACCCTCCGATCCTGAGGCGAACGCGCTGCCACTACGCTTCCCACACATTATATATAGAGAGAGATTGATTTTAGATAGCTTTCAATTTATAGCATTTTGTTTAGGACCTGTTTCGGACGATCATTGAATACTGGTGAAAATAAAGTTTAAACTGTTATTAAAGCAGCATATACTTTTGAGTAACATAAAGGGAGATAATTTAAAAAGGGATCTGCTAGAGTTTAATATGTAAAGTATCAGGTGAAACCTTTAATATATGTTTTTCTTAATGATATATACATGTAGTATTCAAATTTTGTTCCGGATGTTCTGTAACGTAGGAGAGATAATTTAATGACGAGAACAGCTAGTTATTGTTCATCGTTAGTGCATTTTCTCTCCACTAACTCTATAATTGTGTTCAACACTTTTCGAGGTATAATCCGGACAAAATTTGGTAAATTATGCCTTTTAAAGGAAAGGGATGGAAAGGGGTGATAGCTCAGCCGTCAAGTTACCACGAGCTGACATTCGTAAACTATGCACAATTTCGCAGTGCAATTTATCATTGTTCTAAGTTTAATTCAATGCCAGTAGTATGGAAGCCTTGGAGGGCCACTTTTGAGTTTCGACTTGCGGGTGTTTTTTTACTTTTGACTTATGACTTTTGTACGCCGTACTTTTGACTTATGACTAGAACTACTGTATTGCCTCTTTGGCGTTTTTATTAAAACAATATAAACACGTCAACACTCAATAAATACAATTTCTATTTAAAAGATTTTAATAAAATCAATTATATATATATAAAAGTTACATCATTTGTGTCATTGTAACAAAATAAAACGTGTTTTAACACGCTTTTTGTTTTGACTTTTGACTTATTACTTATGATTTATGACTTATTACTTTTGACTTATTACTTATCACTTTTGACTTTTGACTTTTGACTTATTACTTATCACTTATGAAAAAAGAAACCCTAATCCTAACCCTAACCCTAACCCTATACACGGTCCTCACTGAGGACCTTCAGCGGCAGGTTCAGGTAATACTAGGAACCTGCTACTGAGGACCCAACAATATAACAATATACTTATACATATTACAGCACTTTAATTTCCTTCGGTATACCTTGTGATATTAACATATAGATACATAAAAACATAAAAAGTAATTTTTTAAAAATGTTACCATAGCAACAAAAAAAATTCAATTTTTTTTTACAGTTCCTTCATAGTTGGCTTGACGCCTGGGGGGCAAGTCCCCCAACCCCCCGCTTAAAGAAAATTCTCAATTGTATATTATTATTGTTAAAAGAAGGTCTCATGGTAGATAAGAAATATGTTGCTTTATGTACATTATGCTTAATGAGCTAGCTTCTTTAAATAAAGAGATTATTATTATTATTATTATTATTATTATTATTATTATTATTAAAGAAAGAGGACACCCACAAGGCCTCCCGAGCCGAGAGTTGCGTCGCCGCTCACTGCGGAGGCTCCCAAGGTCGCCTCCTGACGCGCCGTCACGGCTCATTGATACTAAAATAAATGACAAAGACAAAAGTAACTTAGTTCATTTATTTACAGCAAACAAGTTTACAGTGCTACGCACAAACATCATTTTAAAACCTTAATACAGGTTCGAATCCCAGTATATATTGTCAAAACAGATCATTATGCTTTTTATGCAGTACCATTCCTCTTAAAGTGTCTGAAAGTAGCAGTCATAAGTCAAAAGTCAAAAGTTGAAAGTCATAACTTAAAAGTCAAAAACACCCGTAAGTCGAAACTCAAAAGTGGCCCTCCAAGGCTTCCATACAGTAGTTTCCGAGTTCTGTTCCGGACAACATTTCATTGAATAATCGTGAGTAAGAAGACGAAGAAAAAGAAGAAGAACAACAACCATAACAAAATCTTAAACAATAACAACAGGAAGAAGAACAATAAAAGAAGTAGAAGAACTGCAAATATAGTATGTGTCCCCTATCAGGGATTGACAAAATTACACTAAGCCTTAAAAACGCATCAGGAGCCCCTAAAACCAATGTGCCGGTACTTTCGAATAAAAAAAGATAGAAATCCATTTCGTTTTGACAAAGGTCATAATTATAGTATAGATTCGTTTTTCTATAATTTTCTTACGTTGCAACTTGCTCTGGTGGAAATGTCCATAGAGAGTTTTACGTAGCACAAAAACGTGCGTTACTTTGGTGACCGCGAACTAAACTCTTCTTACAGTAATTAATGTTTGAGCGACGTATAAAAGGTTTTTGCACTTTTACTTTTGTTCATAGCGCAGACAGAGAGTCAGATAGGCGAAATGAGGGCTCTCCTTTTTGCAGCTCTTGTCTCCCTATGGGCTCAGTGTTGCCTTGGGTTTTTCTTCCTATCTCCTGGTTCATACAGGGAAGCTAGGCAAAATTACCATGGTGAGTTTTGTTATTTTTTACCCGATAATTTGTTACCGTTATATTTTCTAGTTTTAATTCTTAAATTTAAATCTGCAAAAAAATCAACCGAATTTTTAAGATTTTTGTTTATTTTCACGCTGAATTATTCCGAAACTAGACTCTGGATTACCTCACATAACTGACCGCAACTTCTAATAGAACTTGCTTAACTTCTATGGTTTGTGAGCAATGTATAAAAAAGACACTTAGAATTGTTCTGAGCTGAGTTTTGATACACGGAATTATGAAATTGATTTTATATGAAACTCAACATTCCTAAAATGCTTTCTCCTTTCTATGATAAGTAAGTTTTTTACCTTTGACTGTTGTAGGACTTTTATAGCACTTAAAGCTGCTTGCTCTCAGATGCCGTTGAAAAAAATTTAAAAAAAAAAATGACATTCTTATTCATAAATATAAAACTAAAGGCTAGAAAAATAAGCGAAAATCTAGGAAGGAATTTACAGAAATCGATTGAAAAAGGTCGGTTACACGGCACCGCTACACTATATGTTTATACTGAAATTTCAAAAGCCTTGCAACGCTTTTGAATTTGGTAGCGTATTTTTTTTAATTTTGAGATATACGTGACATAAATTTATACTCGAGCCTTTTTATATCACCATATGTTCTAAAATACGTTATTTACATACAGTTTGAAGTTCTTTATTTTTTTACCAAAATATGAGAGCGAGCAGCTTTAAAACTGTCTGAAATTGACATATTTAAGATGCGATCACCATATAACAAGGTGCCAGTATAAATTCCTGTAAAGTATTTCTATGATTTTGAAACTATACGCAATCAAATTATAAGTGTTTTTCAACGCAACAAGCAGCTTGAAAGGGACTGAAAAAGCATAGGACATTTGTTCTCTTTGTATCTGCATCTGTCTCTCTGCAACCTGCGCCTGTCAGAAGTGTTGGCAGGTTCACCCAGGGAGATATCCCAGGGTCGGCCGGGACTATTAGTAATCAAGGAGTGTAAATCACTAACAATTTATTTTGAAGATAAATTATGTAATTTTATATTAATACTCAAAACAACAATAAGACATACGACAAAAGAACTTACCTATGTTCTATTTGGCTCTATTAAAATTAATTCTATTACAGTTAAGACTGTCTGTAGTGACCGACGCTCGGAGAATTAAAAAAAGGTCACTGTAGACAAGGGGTCACTATACGCAGTATGTGTATGAAATGACAAAGTGTCTGGAAAATAGTAAGTATTGAGTAACTGGTAAGCAATTTGCTTGCTACATTATATTACTGTCAGTATAAACAAGTTATTGGCAGGCTTTTTAATGTGGACAGACAGACAAAGTGATCCCCATATGTTGTAATTGAAAATTATAGTTGATTAGTTTACTGTAAGCTGGATACTGATTCATTTTTTATTTAAAAAAAATGTAACATCAGAACTAAGAATCTCACGAATTATTGTTAACTACAGACATGATGGAAATTCAAGAACTGACGTCATTTTTAACGTATCAAAGTCTGAATCACAGTCAAAAAGTTGAATTTTAATTTATATAGAATAATTTAATTCCAAAGAAAAAGTTTGATGTTAATATGTCAGTTCACGGTTGAATTTCGAACATAGGTATACCACGGTAGGGAATCACGTGATCAAAATAATCTCTAAACAAAAGTAAATCTATGAAAATGTTAAAAAATAATGAAAGTTGTTTAGCTTTAAATATGAAATGTAGCCTATCTTATGGCGACGTTAATGTATCCTAGAACTACATAGGTCTTAATCATAGTCTCCTTCCGATTGTAATAAACACTTCAGTACACTGAACTAATTTAGTTTTGAAGTGTTCAGCACAATTAGGAGATGATTGTTATTGAGACTTGAGTAGTTCTAGAATACGTTAATGTTGTCATAAGATAGTCTACTTTTTATAATCACAACTGAACAGCTTTCATTATTTTATAACATTTTTCATATATTCACTTTTGTTTAGAGATTAGTTTGATCACGTGATTCCCCACCGTGTATACTAGCCAGTCTGATGGACTGATGATTGTCAAGAAATACTGTAAACCAAAATTTACTAATTTTCGCGAATAATATATTTTCGCTATATTCGCGGAGGCCAGTTTTCCGCGAAGTTTAGAGTACGCGAATAATTTTCCTTATTATTTTCTCATTTAATTCTAAAAACACGAATTTAAATATCTGCAAATCAGTCCGATATCGACAAAAAACGAACATTAACTGGCGCGAAAATTTATTGGTTTACAGCAATAGATAGAAATTAGTACCGTATTCTATACTAGTTTGACATAGAAAGCAGATTGTTAGAAAGATAAAGTCAAAAAGTAAAGATAATGAGAACTTAAATTGAATGATTTTGAGTGATACTACTCTTCAAAGTATTTAAGAACTCATTTATACACTTAATCAAGAGGCCCGGAAGGGCTGGTATCGCTCTACTAGACTGTCTGGACTGTTCTAAGAAAGTTTGCGAATGTCTATTGGGAAATATGACCTGTTATCAAGGTTTTAGAATTATCGGCTGTAGCACAATTGGTTTTCCAACAGCGTGACTCAATTTCAGTATTTTCTGATCATATTTTGTGAATTTTGCAAAGGAAAAGTTAACGGACAGACGACGGGCGGACTTAAGGACAAACCACCAATATCTGCTGGAGAATTTTTTACCAAAATACGCAGTTTTTAGTTGTAAACTTAATATTTTGATACTGCCGGTCAGCTGTAGATGTGTTTTTTGAGTCCGTCGTCCTCGTTCGAGGTATAAATCTGTACGACCCGTTGCCGGTCAGCTAAACACATGGAAGGTTTATACAGAAGTTGAAAATATTGACAAAAACTTAATTAAATCCGTAACTAGTTATAAATGACAAAAGCAAACTTGGTATGTTAAATCACATTCAACACCTACACAACTCTAAGGAAGATAAACTTAACTCCTCTATGGTATACGACATAACATCCATATCTTAAAGGGACATACCCAACATCTAGCCGATTATATTCTCGAAACATATATTATGTGTTCAATGAACGTAAAATGATAAATAAATACAATTTCAAAGAAGTACCTATGGCGAAAAATGCCTCATTTTACGACATGGCCTTATGTAATAAATCGCATCCACCCATTAATTGTACAACAACTCTTCACAAAGTATTGTTTACGGTACTGCAGCATAATTTAAACCGCTGATTTTGGAATGCATAGCTGTAAAGTTCAGGTTAAGTTATAATACTTCCAAAGATACCATTATTTATGTTTTGGAGGTTAATTAATTAACATCAATAATACTATAAGGTATGTCCCTTTAAAGTAGTATTAAATAAAACAGTTACGAAGCAGCTAACCGCACTAAGAATATCAACAAGCCATAAATAACAAAGTGAAAGAGGCAGACACATGAGACATAAAACACGATCTGAAAGTTAGACTGCTTGGTTTGCAACACAGTCGAAGATGAAATACATTTTCTCCTGGACTGTAATATAACTTATATTAGAGGAGCGTTACTTGGTTCGCTAAACATAACAATCCATGAAATAAATTTTAATAGAGAAAAAGATTAATAGCAGCACTTGCAACCCGGTTGACAAAACTAATGTAGAAATTGTATGCGATTTTATCCACAAATATTATAATTGGAAGCGTTTTTATATTGATATGTATCCTACTATTTTGTGATTTTTTGTTAAGTTATGTTATGATTATGTTGTTTGTTCATTATATGCCTTGGAAAACACTGTTCTATGTATCAGTTTAGTTCATATAAACGATTAGTTTTAATTTCATATACCTTTTATAAATACTTAATCCTGATTGGCCGATAGCGCTCACGTGCCGGGTCCGCAAAAGTATGTGTAGACCTGGAAAATGATGTGTAGACCTGCATGGATTTCAAGACGTCATTTCTGTTATATTTTTGCATAATTTCACAACCTTTTATTAGGTATACGATATAATAATTTTAGACTAATGTTTCGGTCAATATATAGTTTTGCGGACATGTGAAAAATGATATTAGCCTCGGACTTCGTCCTCGGTCAATATCACTTTTAACAGGTCCGCAAAACTATATATAGACCTCAACATTAGTCTATAATTGTATACATGTATTATATCCTCACGAGTCGGGAGTTCACCAGTTGAATCGTTTACTGGCAATATTTTTCATCGAAACAGCTTAAAAACGCCTGACTGAACGATTTTTCGAGGATATATGACATTTCTGTAATTTACTTTTTACATAGATATAACAGTATACCAAGAGAATAGGGGCAAATGTACCCTCACAAAAAAATATTCTTTTCTGTCAGTTCATTCGCTCCCGCTTTATTGGGTTTACCGGTGTGAACACACGACCTTCGTTAGTCAAAATAAACTAAAGTGACACTATGGCGCTCATTTTTTGGGGTTTATATCAATTTGCACAAACAATATCTCATATCAGGATTGCTTATTCTCAAAAGCCCACTTAAACAACAAAAACAAAAATATACAAAAAGGGAAAAGCATATTGACCTTTCGGGCGGGGTTCAACTGATGTATTGCACGGTTGTCGATTATGACATTTTAGTTGCTTTTTTCCCCCATATGTTTTTGATTTACCTTTCTGCATGGTTAACAGCTGAGAATTTCTGCCTATTTATAGATTAAAGCTGTCAACGACTCAACGGCCCTGAAAATAATGTAGTGTTTGTTTTGATCAAGGACACGTGTTTACAATCACTACTTTCACGACTTTCTTAAACTGGCATTCATTGATATTTTGTATAGACAAATATACTGACTATTAAAGGGGCACATCCCACATCCCCAAACAGAAATAAAGTGTTCAACGAATACAAATTGATAAATAAATACTATTTCAAAGAACAACTAATATCGAAAAATGTTTCATTTTGCCACAAAAAAGAAACATAGAGGCCTTCTGTTATAAATCGCTATCAACCCATTATTTCTACAACAACAACTTTACATAGAGTATTGAATGGTATACGGCACAGCAATACATTTTGAAACGCATGTACGGAAGCCCAATAATGCCTCTTTGTTAGTTTTTTAATTGATTTTTTCAACATTACTAAGTTGGACTATCTTGAATTGTCAACATAGAATTTTCAATTTTCAACTTTAAGATTCTTATAGTTTTTGAATTTTCAACTGTGTGAGTTGATTTTCAACATAGTTTTTTGAATTTTCAACTGAGTATCTTGAATTTTCAACATAGTTTCTTGAATTTTCAACAAAGTATCTTGAATTTTCAACTTAGTTATGCCGAGAAAAAAAATCAATTAAAAAAAACAAAGTGGCACTATTGGGCTTCCGTATTTATGACTTGAGTATATAGCTCCAACTTTTAGGTTTAGTTATAATACTTGCTAATATTTTATTAATTATGATTTGAAATGATTTAATTTGACATCAGTTGAAGAGAGTGTTTCTTAAGGGCACTCCCTACACCTCGCAGATTATATTCTCCATACATAAATGTGTTGAACATTTTAAAGAACAACATATCGAAAAATGCACAATTTAGCAAAAATAATCAACATAGAGGCATGTTGTAAGAAATCGATCACTACTCATTGATTGTACGACAACACTTTTACGTAGATTATTGAATGTTTTGCTGTACTGCAACATTTTTAAAGAACGTGAGTGGAATGCATAGCTTAAACATTCAAGTTTTGTTATGATACTTGCAAATATTCTATTGAAGTTAATTAATTTGATACCAGTTTCAGACAGTCCCTACAACTGGTGCCAAACTAAATTACTTATTAGGAAATGGATTTTACTATTGAGTGCTATACCGGTTATATCAATGTGTTGAGTATAGATGCGTAGTAATCTAATCACGAAGACCGAAACATCTAAAATATTCAGCGGTTTATCAGTCAAAAGTGAATATATATTTCCATTCTTACAAGTTAATTTAAACACAAAAAAACATTGTTGTGTTCCCAGGGGTGTTTGCACTGTGTTATGACAAATGGATGATGGAATTTAACCTTCCAACTCGTATAGCACGCACAAAATTAAAAAGCAGGACAAAGTGTGAAAAAACAGGCATCTATAATTTTGTAATGCTTTTCTTTGACTTTTTTTCAGAGGTAATGACGAATTGTGAGACAGAAGGAGGCGAATGTCTTGATGTAGATTTCGGCACAACGGACCCTCCCACTGACCCTCCGACGGATCCACCCACTCCAGCTCCGACAACTACTCCTCGTCCTAGACCTACAACACGTGCTCCTGTACCACCTGCTCCCGTGTATCACCAATTTTTATTCTGGAATCCATTTTGGCCATTTATGCCTACAACAAGGGTCCCAGTTCCAATAACACGCGCACCTCGACCCACTACACGTGCGCCACGACCAACAACACGTGCACCGATACAGATTCCTCAAGCACCGGCCGCAAGACCAACAACAAAAGCGCCTGTCAAACGAGTACGGTATTTTAAGGAGTAATATTAGTACCTTAAAGTAGTCATAATAACTCTACTTATTGGTGGCTAGCTACGTAAAGTGTTACATGTTTCCGCAACATTAGTACAGTAAAGTTCTTGAAGTAAGACCACCCTTTGAACCGGCATGACGTGGTCTTATAGCTATATTCAGAAACCTTCCTCGACCTGACCTCCACCAAGGAAGGGTCCGTTACTTGCCGTCCATTGGTCACCTGATTATTTAAGTTACTTAGATTTGGTTGATGTATTGCCTAAAGTATTCACTAGCCAATCAGATCTGCCTAACGGTCCCTTTTCTTAGTCGAGGTTGAGCCGAGGAACGTTTCTGAATATAGCCATAAATATCGAAATGGTATTTTTATTGAGGCCCTTTTACTATAAAATGGGCTATTTGGTTCTAAAATGTTTGGTCTAAATAGCGAGCCTCAGCTCGGTGTTAATATCGGGTGGTCTTAATAGCGGAATTTTACTGTCTATCTTATGCATTGAGTTCGCTTATTTGAACTCAAACCTAGATATTCATCTATATATACTTAACAATTTTAAAAACAAAACGTTCTTGATAAGTCATAGACTTTGAGGATACGCAAAATTGTTGACGTCTTCAAATGAAAATACGCTTCAATTTTGTAATGAACCTGTTGAAAAAAGCAAGGAATGGCCAAAGCCATGGTGGTTTAAATCACTGGCACCAGAGTACTAAAATGCCAAAAAGTATACCTAAATAACACACTATCGTGAAAAAATTCACAAATAATGTTAACAGTCATTTACTGACCCCCGTATACACTGTTCTGTGAATAATATAGAACAGTGTATATGGGGGTTTGTCAGAAAATAACTTTTTTACCATTTTTGTGTATTTTTTTTCATGATAGTGTGTTATTTAGGTATACTTTTGGTATTTTGTTAACATTACAGGGCAGTTCAGTACTCTGGTGCCAGTGGTTTAAATTTCCAAATTACACTTGCAATAACGACAAAATACCGCTCAAGTCCACTGGCAACAGAGTACTGAACTGCCCTGTAATGTTAACAAAATACCAAAAGTATACCTAAATAACACACTATCATGAAAAAAAATACACAAAAATGGTAAAAAAGTTATTTTCTGACAAACCCCCATATACACTGTTCTATATTATTCACAGAACAGTGTATACGGGGGTTTGTCAGTAAATGACTGTTAACATTATTTGTGAATTTTTTCACGATAGTGTGTTATTTAGGTATACTTTTTGGCATTTTAGTACTATGGTGCCAGTGCTCAAATCATTGGTTGCGTTTTTAATGTTGTTCAGAATATTTGATAAATAAATGCCCCGCAAAACTGAAGAATATTGCTTGGTAATAATGTACAATACAACAATTCATATAATGGCCGTAAAAGCGAGAGACACATCTCGGCATAGACATGTTAAGTGGTCAGTACCCACTAAGTACTTTAAACATTGAGTTTCATTACGTAAACACAGCCCGGTTAACTTCATCAGGTTCATGTGTTCAGCGAGTACCTATATCCATATAGCATTTTCAAATTAAGTAAAGAAAGAATAAAATTGGGCCCATAAATTGTGTTCCTATTATCCGAAATTTCGCTATAATCGACGTCGTTATATACAGAGAGTTTACTGTATTTTGTATTTTTCAGTGAACAGTACTGGGTGAGTTAAACTCAGGACATAATACTTTGTGAACTAAGGGAATGCATTATCCACAATTCACTAAAACATTATTGAAGTGTTTTTATCTGAAGCTTTCTTTAACTCAAAGGGAATAAGCGGGTCACAAGAAACTGATGATATCGTATTTATCCATTTACACCAGGCACGCAAGGTCGGAAAAGGAAGAAAAAGAAAGCCAAAACGAAATCAAGGCGAACAAGAGAGAGAAGTTCGCAAACGCCGACAAGTACTCAATCCAGACCCATGGGATTACCTCTACAATGAGTGTACCGGGGGTTGGGAGTTTGACTTAGGTTGCGGGGCGAGAGGCGGCAATGTCTGTTGCTACTCTTCCAACTCCAACTCCTACAAATAAATCAGGTGAGGAAACAAAATTCCATATACTTAAAGGCATGATTTCAAAACTAAAAGTGACATTAACGTGAAATGCTTTTGAGCCGAAAGTCGTTGATTTGTTTTTGTTTTCTCTTAAGCACGGTCGTTAAAACCCTAAGATTGAAGAAGTAAGAAGAAAACTCCCGCACTCTACGAATGGCGAAAACGAGCACCCTTTTTATTTTCCATACCTATCTTCTAGTAACAGCTGTTTTGGAAGCGCTGGAGTAGGCACGAACATGAACTTATTTGCTAAGCTGGCCCTGATTGTGATTCTTAAATATATCTGATTTAAAACAAAATGCTGCCCCAAAACTGTTGGACACCGAAATACCATAAGGGTCGAAAAGCGAGATTTGATTTATAAAAGATCGTTTAAAATAATTTGTATAATTAAAGAAAGCAATCACTTACCTGCCTAAACACCGTTTATCTATGTTTTTTCACCTCCACTGGAAGTAAGCACAACATTTTCCCCGCTTCACCAACGGTGAAGGCGGTGTGCTTTTACGGGTCGTGTTAAAGGGATTTACATTAATTTCAAGGCAATGTCTAGGTAGCCTGTACTATATTTAATACGTAGTTATATACAATGTACGTGGCCTCATTCTTGGATACTTGAGAAATTCATTGGTATCAGATTAATTTCGAGTAATATGTTTGGAAGTCTTTGTGGAAAAAGTATAAATCTATCAAATGTTTATTTTAAGCTTTCTTAAAACGCCGATTCAACTTGTCAATTTATTTTCATTTTTTATGAGCTTGTTAGACAATTACCATTTTTTCATGGATTTCTCAATTTCTAATTTTGAATAAAACAGATATCATATGACAATATGGTTGAAAAGAGCAAGAAGAGGAAGAAGCGGCCTAATATTGAATAAAAATAATAATGATAAAGACCCGGCTAACTAATCCAAAAGTCCTAATCACTTCCGAACATATTAATCAGATTAAGCATCTAGGCTACTGCATTTACAACTTTCAAACAAAATCTGAAAGCTGTAGCCCCGAGTGTTTACCCCAAGAATTCCATCTTTATCAAAGTCTTGTAGACCGCTTATAAGGCCCATTATAGGTTACAGACTTGTCCTAATATAATGTTGTCAACACAATAGAAAAGTGTAACTTCAAATGTCGGGCATCATGCTGAAAAGCACACATTATACACAGTCGAACTTGCATAAGATCACGTGTATTAAGCGACCTTTGTCTTATGCGACTGCTTTTGAACCTCCATCCCCTCGAGCGTTTTCACATTGTTTTACTTTTGCATGAAGCAACTTTTTGTTAAATGCGACTAGCGACCTGTAAGTAGTGACCAATAATCGGCCTTTTAAATTTGTTCGCATTAAGCCACCATTTATGTGCAACTAGCGACCAATAATCAACGACTCATAATCCGTCCTCTCAAGTTTGTATTAGGCGACCATTGACCTACAATCTGTCCTAGTTTCAGTTGCAAACATAATTTCTATGCAAATTTGCATTATTATAACGTCACAATTAGGCACGGAGTCTCGAGGGTTATCGTCAATCCTTTTGTCTGTAGATGTTAATTGTATACAGACTTTCGTTATTTTCATGTACATACTTTGCTATTTTTTGAAAATTACCACGTCACGGTGGCATAATTACAATGTTTTACAGAAAGTATTTTCTTTCAACCATAACACTTGGAAAACGGTTTCAGTTAACATGACGGCCATTCTGTCATTTCTAACTAAAACGCCGTTTATGAAAGATTTTTTATATTTCTGTATGATGACAAGTGCTGCAACCATGTCTTACTGTACACGCTTTATTGAACTGACAAAATGTAAAAGTGCGCGGAATATGGTATTGGTTGAGAAATTGTTGTCGTCTCCACTGATGCTTTGTATAAAGGCGTATAAGAGATCGTTTTATTAAGAGACCGGTTTTGGTCTTTCCCTTAGGCTGTCGCTTAATACAGGTTGGACAGTACTTTCTGTGTATTTAAATATAAATGTAGAAAAACGACAAAACTATTTTACCTTTCCTGTTTTCTTTAAGCGAATTTTGAAAATTCGTGTAAAGTGAAGTCAAATTACTCACTATTTATTTCTTTCAAAATGAATGATGTAAAATTCAAACGAGACATACAAATGCTCTACCCTTATGAACAAGAGCCATGTTACACATGGTTAATCCCCCCGCCAGGAAGAAGTTACCTGAAGGTTGTACTTTCGTATATTTTACTTGGTGAGAGGAAATCCTTAAAAAGCCGTATAGTTATGGTCATGCTGAGTACAGTTTTCAAGTAAGTGGAAAAAGAATAAGGCAATGAAGAGAAGGTTTGCAAAATTATATTAATGTTCATTATCAGTATAGGTATGATATTTTTCTATTTGACTAAAAGAAGGCAAGGTAGAGTTATTGTTCTTGCACACTGCACTTCCTACCAATGTGCTATGTCAGTGTATTAAGTTTGAAGAAAATCCCTCAAGTACTTTTGGAGTTATGCTCAGGAAATATTTTTTCAAGTAAATCTGATAAAGGGGAATAACTCTAAAAGTAGGCAAGGTAGAGTTATTGTTCTTGCACACTGCACTTCCTACCAATGTGCTATGTCAGTGTATTAAGTTTGAAGTAAATCCCTCAAGTACTTTTGGAGTTATGCTCTGGACAAAACTTTTAAAGTAAATCTGATAAAGGGGAATAACTCTAAAAGTAGGCAAGGTAGAGTTATTGTTCTTGCACACTGTACTTCCTACCAATGTGCTATGTCAGTGTATTAAGTTTGAAGAAAATCCTTTAAGTACTTTTGGAGTTATGCTTCGGACAAGTAAATCTGATAAAGGGGAATAACTCTAAAAGTAGGCAAGGTAGAGTTATTGTTCTTGCACACTGCACTTTCTACCAATGTGCTATGTCAGGGTATTAAGTTTGAAGTAAATCCTTCAAGTACTTTTGGAGTTATGCTCTGGACAAAACTTTTAAAGTAAATCTGATAAAGGGGAATAACTCTAAAAGTAGGCAAGGTAGAGTTATTGTTCTTGCACACTGCACTTCCTACCAATGTGCTATGTCAGTGTATTAAGTTTGAAGAAAATCCCTCAAGTACTTTTGGAGTTATGCTTCGGACAAGTAAATCTGATAAAGGGGAATAACTCTAAAAGTAGGCAAGGTAGAGTTATTGTTCTTGCACACTGCACTTCCTACCAATGTGCTATGACAGTGTATTAAGTTTGAAGTAAATCCTTCAAGTACTTTTGGAGTTATGCTCTGGACAAAACTTTTAAAGTAAATCTGATAAAGGGGAATAACTCTAAAAGTAGGCAAGGTAGAGTTATTGTTCTTGCACACTGCACTTCCTACCAATGTGCTATGTCAGTGTATTAAGTTTGAAGAAAATCCCTCAAGCACTTTTGGAGTTATGCTCTGGACAAAGTTTTTCAAGTAAATCTGATAAAGGGGAATAACTCTAAAAGTAGGCAAGGTAGAGTTATTGTTCTTACACACTGCACTTCCTCCCAATGTGATGTGTCAGTGTATGAAGTTTGAAGTAAATCCCTCAAGTACTTTTGGAGTTATGCTCCGGACAAAATTGGGACGGACGCACGGACGGACGGACGCACGGACAGACGGACGGACGGACGAAGACCATTTCTAATATCCCCTTCGCCTTCGGCGGGGGGATAAATAATCGTGACTGCAATATGGTGACTTTATATCTTATACTAGTATTTGCCTATTTAAAATGATAGGAAACTTAAAATTACGGATTTAATGTCATAAGCTCACTGCAACAGCGGGAAATAACAATGAAATTATGTGAATGGAAACCTCTTTGCAGAAATAATTTGAAATGTGTCCAGAGGATACGGACCCTACAACCCCAGCCCCTCCCCCCTTCACACACACACACGCACGCACGCACGCACGCACGCACGCACGCACGCACGCACGCACACACACACGTTCTACCTTTGGCGCTAAAAAGTGCTGGTTTCCATAACTTTGCTCTTAATGAATGACGTCATTAACAAAAGTCTGTACAGCTTGATGAAAAATTTATCAGTCTAAGTCAAATAGTAAAGTCAAATAGTCTTCGGGACGTACCTACGTACGGACGGAAGGAAAACATCAAAGTTATATCCTCAACCCAAAAAGTAACATATCTTACTTTTCTCTTCATACACACAGGTCTTCCGTCTCCTATCCATCTGTATCCATGTTGCGAGCACAATCCATGTTGCGAAAAAACTGATCCGGCGCATGAAAAGCACGCACTTTTCGTGCGTTATCCCTTTACATAATTATATTGGCAATTACACTGACAGAAGCTCAATATGTTTCAATATACATGTATATTTATAGGGGAAATTTGAGCAAATTGTCTTGTTTCATTTATTTATTTGCCTAGAAATATATTGATATAAAAAAGTTTATGGTTGAAAATTGAAAACAAAGCAGCATGCAGGTAAGTCAGTTATCATTCTCGGAAGAGAGCTACATGGTGTTTATAGACCTGCTTAGAGTTTTGAAACCTCGTTAGCTACGCTCGTTCAGTTCACAAATGACCTCTTCCTCGAACAATGATTTATATACTTATTACCAAACATGGGCTTTATTGTTAAAATGAAGGTGCTATGTTAAGCCATTACAGCTATTACTGTCATTTTGCAACAAAAAGTGACGAACGTCCTTCTTAACTTTCCGCGCAGTTAGTCCATTGTGTGTCATATGCTCATAACTTACAGGCAAACATTTAATATCAACGTCTTTAAAGAGGCACTCCCCATAACTGGTGTCAAATTGAATAACTTCAAGAGCATAAATAATATGATATTTGAAAGCATTATATCTTAAACCTCAACGTATACATTTCAGTCATTAGCGTTTTAAATTTGTCACAGTACCGTAAACGTATATAAACGGTTTACCGTGCATTTTACAAAATTCAATCGAGAAAAATAATAAACTGAATATAACAAGGCATTTTTATGAAATAATGTCTCTTCATTGACGATACGTTTACTTTTGATGTTTTCTTTTTTAAATTACGCGCCAAACTAGATCTATCCGCGTTTAAGTAACACACTTTCACTATCAAATTCACTAAAGTTGAGCACTAAATCACCGGTGTATTTGTCTTTTCCGTTCGCGCGATCTATATTGCATTGATTTAAATACCATAAAACATCCAGTCACTTTTACTGCGAAGCCCGACTATAGGTAAACGTATGTTCGAGTATTTAATTGAATACTGGAAATAATTACAATAATTCATCAGACATGTCACAGGGTGAGAAAAATGTGCAGCCAGACCGGGGCTCGAACCCGGGGCCTTTCGCTTACAGGGCGAATGCTCTACCGACTGAGCTACCGGGCCGCTTACACATATTCTCCCCAATTGTGAACTAAGTCCGAACCGTGACATACTTCCCCACTATGTTGAAATTCGTCCTCGAATTTCGTACGGGTTCAGAGAACAAGGTAATCATGATCTCGAAGTATATATCCAGTCACAGTCCCATGTTGGGCGCCAAATGTCACAGGGTGAGAAAAATGTGCAGCCAGACCGGGGCTCGAACCCGGGGCTTTTCGCTTACAGGGCGAATGCTCTACCGACTGAGCTACCGGGCCGCTTACACATATTCTCCCCAATTGTGAACTAAGTCCGAACCGTGACAGACATGTCATGATATACCATGCGAAATCAGAAAGAGTCGACTTCTTGAATGTATGCTGACATAAATGTTACGCTGCACCGTCTACCCAGAATTCCACTGACCGTTTTCTTTTTTAATTCTAAAACATTAATTTTACGGTTATATATTTCATAATACGTATTTCCCTTCTGAATCAATCTTACAGTCATGTAAATGAAAACCATTTCTGAGAAATAATAGATCAAATGAGTTTCAATTTAATTATTTTAACTCATTAATACTCTTCATCTATTTGTTATTCTTTATCTTAAAGGTTTTTTTTCTCACTCTTTTTTATTAATAGTTATAATACAAACTTGCCATAATGTGTGTATTTTGCCAAAAAGTCTGACTACAGGGAAGGGTCGTTCCTAATGTTGAAATAACTTGTGGCCCAACCCTTTTGCTATGTTGCAATAATATATTTGCAAATTGTATTTTATATATATTTTATAACTGTAAAATATTATGTACGTATATGTATTCTCACAAATTGTACATAAGCAATGAAAGTTTTTAAATTAAATCAAATGAAAAGATGTAACACAGTACTTCAACACAAATTTGAAGTTATTAAATATACTATATAAAACCACTAATCAATCCTGATAAAACGTATATGTAAGAGAGACAACTTCAACATTTGTCTGCGATATTCTCGTACGATTTACCTCTCTTAGAATGCCTCAGTTTTTTTTTTATTTCTTTATTACATAAATTATTATGTTTCAATTCGGTCAAAACTCCTGTTTAAGTTAAGATACTGTAACATTATGTAATTACGGTCTGCAGTTCTTCGATTTCTATATCGTCTGCGCTTTATACCGTCTCCAGCGGAAGTTGTATAGACGGTGCAACGTTATAAGTATGTTATCATATTTTCGAGTAGTGAACACTGGCTGATTTGACATAGGTATATTTCAGTTGAATTATTTCAATTATTTTCAGTCTTCAATTAAGTACTCATACGTTTATCTAAAGTCGGGCTTCGCCTAAAGGGCGTTTTGCGCCTTTGCGCTTTCACCCGTAAAAACTGAAGTGTACTTTTTTATATCAAGGTTGCCATGTTTTGCACAGAGATAAATTTTTATAATTTCATGATACAGATTAGTAAAGAACTGATTTTGTAAACAACGAATCAATTGGCCTATGCAGTCGGAATTCTCGTAGCTGATTGGTCGTCACTTTTCCCGCGCTTCATATTAATCACTGATGGTGTTTCAGAGGCACCCTATGGCGTTATTAACATATACATTTTTTTTTTTTTTTATAAAAACTTATTTAAATTACAACTGCCATTAACTAAAAGGGCGATGGATGGATTTGTTAACCCAACGCAGATGTTTAAGTCGGTCCGGACGGTCGCATTTTGAATTTTCAAGGACAACAACGGTACAGGAAATAAGGTGCACAGGTAATAATGGAAATACAGCGGCAGCCCATATTATACTCCTATCAGTAAATCTTCACCGATTCTTCAATTAGATCTAGATCTTTGGGAGCAATCTTTTGGCATTACAAAATTCAAGACAGAAACCAGATTCAACCCTGTATCGTTCAGCGATATTTACTTGAAATTCAAAGCATAAAGTCTACAGATTATAATTTGTTGATAATATAAATCTACCTCTTATATTTCAGATCTAAAGCATCTCGGAAGAAGAAAGTCTTCAGCGGCACAGCATTGATTTACCAGCGCCACCGTCCAGTTACATCATCACAGCGTCACAATTAACATACATGTGTATCTTTCCTACCACGTGCTCCGTAGTCCGTGTTCTACTTTATGTAAATAAAATATCTATTCAAGATGATCTTATTTCTTTGTCATTATAGAAGTTGGATCTAAATGAGGTAGTGGAGAACATTAAGTGACTCTTTTCTGCCACTTTCGTCATGGTTGTGACCACTCCGCCTTCATTAGCAGTCATACAACTCACAGAACCTAGACATGCATGACATTTATGCACTGTTATTCTATATGATTTTCGGTAAATGGATGTAGATCTAATACAATGCCATCATCATAGAATATATTGATAACAAAAATAATCTGAATCCTACATCAAGAGTGTTATAACTAAGACATTCAAAAGTAGTCTCTAAGGCTAGGGCAAGTCACTGGTTGCTTAAGAGTAATTGGTCACTAAAAGTCACGAGCTGCCAAGGGCTTTCAGTGCTTGCTCAGAAAGCCACTTGTTGCTAGGTGTAGGGGAAGTCACTTGTTGCTAGGGGAAGTAACTGCTTGTTAAAGAAATTATTGGTTACTAAGTCCAGGTTGGTGGTAGCTTAGGAAGTCGCTGGTTGCTATAGAACCTCATTGGAAGCTATGTTTTTACTATAACTCTGTTCAGACAAGGGATTCCCTTCACCGGGCAAGGTCAATTTTAATCCAGCGGGATGATTTAAACTCTGTACAGGTCTACTAAACAATGCTACATACTAAATATCTAAGGTATAGGCCTTGAGAATTGGAGAAGAAGATATTTAAAGGTTTTCCTATGTAAAAACAAGTTACCCCCGGGCAGGGTAAATATTGTGTGGTCATCATTTGAATAATCTTTATATAGGTCAACTAGGCAATGCTACATGCCAAATATCTAATCTCTAGGCCTTGTAGATTTTGAGAAGAAGAAGAAGATCACAAAAGCTCACATTGAGCACTTCGTGCTGAGGTGAGACAAAAATGTAGATAATAATACCGGCCATAAATTCTCGCCCTGACGAACACCAGTTTGACTTCTTAAAAAATTTGACAAATCGTTATTAACTTTAACATAAGATTTTACTTTACTAAATATTACCATCTATATTTTGAGCTTTCAATCTTTGTCAAAGATGTATTCGGTTGACAGAATCAAACGCCTTTTTATAATCAGCAATGGCACAGAACATTTTTTTTTAACTTAAATAAAATTATTTTTATCGACATTGAATGATTTTTATCGTTACTATTTTTTTTTGAAACATGCCAAATACTACTTTCTAAGGCAAACATATTTTTAAAGGAAAAACAATTACAGACACTATTATGCTTAATACATCATTTGATTTAGAGCTGGCATTGCGAAGCACAAACACGTATAGTTTCGTAATCGAGTTCCAGTTACGCGTATTGCCATTAATTAAGCGTATTACTTTTTTGAAATTCTCGACGTAATAAAGACAATACCAGTTCAGAAACGGTCAAAATTAAATAGCAATCAGTAAATGCAAACGAATGTTACGCCAATTTAAGCATTGTATGTGTAAATTTAATATAAAATTACAAAACCCGATTTTACAGTTTTGAGCCTCATACCACTCCAAATAGATCTAAGTTCGGCATTGGATCTGCATTCCAAAGAGTGCAGATATAGAGTCTCAAAATGCAAACCTTGACCGGAGTAAGACAGTCGAACTGCAATAACGAAGACAAATATATGAGTTGAGCCTTCCAGAAATGATCGTAAACTACTTTAATTGTTTTAACATCTTTCAAGCATGATAATTGTCGAAGTATCTTGTTTGGAACCACGTCCTAATTGGAGGTAATTTCTGAAAAAAGTTGCAGTTTAGCTGAAATGCCTTTAGACATTTCGTACATGACTACTGGCTGAAGAACTTATTTAGTACCGCGTCCAGAAAGTCTATGATTCGTTCAAAAAGCGGCGCAAACTAGTGAAAATTCCTTTAGGCCTATCATAATTATATGATATGAGTTTTTGCTGAAGAATATATATATTGGAAGCCTTTGAGTCATCTAAGCAGTATCATTTACCAGTTCAAATGTCTTATGACCTTTTATACGTGATTATTCAAGAAGAACTTGTTTAGCTTCGTGCCCGGAACGTGTAGGAGCGATCTAGAATTTCAAGTGACTTTTAACTGCGCACACACTATCTCGTGGTAATATCAAATTTGGCATTTTTCTTGAAATTATTTGAACCTTCATGAAATCGTCACAGAATACCTCAAATATGTTACAACCCATCATAATTTATATTTGGAGGACTAATTTGGAACCACATGCTAAAATATTCTAGCCTTCGAAAGCGTGTCATATTCGAATTCGGCTACCTAGACCAAAAGACCTGGTAGCCGGTCAGAACTACCTATCCACTGCCTTGAATGTAAGTTAGCTTAATATATTTCACCGAAATTTCGGCAGTATGTTACCTTTTCAGCTCAATGATACAGTTTTACATGTAGCTCAAAATTGTAAAGTTGGTTCCGGCTTAAAGTTGCAAATCAGCGGTTAGTAGTATTTGTTACACCTTTACATTCCACTGAAACCCAGTACTAGTTTCGTTAAATATTGCAGCAGCTATTTAGATATATACAAGAGGGCCATGACCCAGTTTCAAACTTTTCTTAGTAATTATCGGGGCAAACATTCTGACAAATTTTCATGTTGATTGGGGGTTACACATTTATATTCCACTAAAACCGAAGTCTAGTTTTGTTAGATATTGCAGCAACTATTTTGATATATAAAAGAGGGCCAAGATGGCCCTATATCGCTCACCTGCGACTTATGACAATATGTGACCAAACTTCAACTCTTAACTATATATCATAAACACAAACATTCTGTTTGACCTTGACAATGCAAACCTTTTGACCAATTTACATGATAATTGGGTTGTAAATGTCACCTGTATGGCATACACAAGGTTTTTAACTGGGTGACCAAGTTTTTTTACCTCAGATTACCCATGTTCATACTCGACCTAAATTTCATCAAGACAATCATACTGAGAAAGTTTTATGAAAATCCAATAAAAATGCAACTTCTATTGCATACACGAGATTTTTCTACAATTTTACCCCATGACCTAGTTTTTGACCTTAGATATCCCATTTTCGAGTTCGACCAAGATTTCATCAAGGAAATCATACTGACCAAGTTTCATAAAGGTCCAATGAAAAATGCAACCTCTTTTGTATACACAAGGTTTTTCTATGATTTGACCCCGTGACCTAGTTTTTGAGCCTAGATGACACATGTTCAAATCTAACCTAGATAGTATCAAGGCAATTATACTGACAAAGTTTCTTGAAGATCCAATGAAACATGCAGTCTCTATTGCATACACAAGGTTTTTCTATGATTTGACCGGGTGACCTAGTTTTTGACCCTAGATGACCCATGTTCAAAGCCGACCTAGATTTTATCAATGCAATTATACTGACCAAGTTTCATAAAAATCAAATGAAAAATGCAACCTCTATTGCATGCACAAGGTTTTTCTATGATTTGACCCTGTGACCTAGTTTTTGACCCTGAATGACCCATGTTCAAAATCGACCTAGATTTTATCAAGGCAATCATCCTGATTAAGTTTCATGAAAATACAATTTAAACAGCAACCTCTAATGCATACACAAGGTTTTTCTATTTTTTGACTCGGTTACCTAGTTTTTTACCCCAGATGACCCATATTCGAACTTGACCTCAATTTTATCAAGGCAGTTATACTGACAAAGTGTCATGAAGATCCAATGAAAAATGCAACCTCTATTGCATACACAAGGTTTTTCTCCTGTCACCTAGGTTTTGACCCCAGATGACCCATATTCGAATTCAACCTATATTTTATCATGGCAGTCATACTGACCAAGTTTCATAAAAATCTAGTGAAAAATGCAGCCCCTATTGCATACACAAGATTCAGTATGGACGGACGGACAAACGACAGACAGACAGACGACGGAATCAGAATCAGAATAGCTCACCTGGGCATGAGGGCCATGATCCAGTTTCAAACTTTTCTTAGAAATTATCGGTGCAAACATGACAATTTTTCATATTGATTGGAGGTTAAAATTGGCTTCTAGAGTTTTCACGGGTGTTGTTTTATAATTTGACCTGGTGACCTAGTTTTTGACACCAATTAATACAGTTTTGAACTTGACCTAGAGATCAACAAGACAAACAATCGGACCAATTCTCGTGATGAATAGACTGACATATAAGGCCTCTAGAGTGTTCACAAGGAAAGTGTGGACAGAAGACGGACATCGGGCGATCACAATTTTAGCTCACATTTGAGTATTTCGAGCCTTTCTGCATTAACAAAAGGTGTGTCACAGTTATGTCAGTGTTTTACCTGACAACGCTTTAAAAATAAATGGGATCTTACGAAAGACGGCGCTGCTTCTGAAGGCCTAGTACCGCAAGAAGTGGACGCCTCGTCTCCTACCCACATACATATTATATCACGAGTAAATGGAAACAGCTAGAATCTCGTTCATATGCGATAGGGTAGTTACAATTCGGCTGTAACATTAAGTGAAATTTTATATGATTGTAAGGGCTATCACCTTATTGGGCGGCAATAAAAGTGTAATGATGATACGGACACGTCAATTGGCCATCGGGAATGCGAAATTACAACTGTGATGGGATAAACATTGCTTATCGCATTTATTACTATGCGTATGGCAATCGTAACAAAAAGCAACGCAATCTTGAATTCTACGTCGTAACTATGGGCATCGCCATCATAACACAATGCATCACACGTAGCCTTATGCTCTTCATTGTCTATCATTTGTATTTTTTTCTGATGCATTTTCTTGTTCTTTCAATAATGATAATGACAATTGTTCTGGAAGTAATTATCAATTTTTTTATCTATATCTCAGAAAAGTAAATACATCAAAGGGAAATAATTATCTTCAAAATCCAAATCGATCAAAAAGGTTGAAAGCAATATATCACATAACAATAACTCAAACTAGACCTATCACTAAATGTGATAAATACCCACGAAAGACCACTTTATCAACTGAAGAAGTTAGCAGTAACAAAATACCTTGCAAACAAAATAAAATTGAGTTATGGTTCTTGTACACTTCCTCTCATTGTGATTGACCATTGTATGAAGTTGTATTTAATTTCAACCAATAGATTTAAAGTTATGCTCCGGACAAGAAAAAGTAACAAAGGGCAATAACTTTGTAATTACTCAAGATGGAATTATGGTTTTGTGCACTGCACTTCCTCTCGATGTGCTTTACCATTGCATGAAGTTGTATTGAATTGCAACCAGAAGTTTTCAAGTTATGCTCCGGACAAGGAAAGTAGCAAAGGGCAAAAACTCTGTAATTACTCAAGATAGAGTTATGGTTCTTGTGCACTGCACTTCCTCTCAACGTGCTGAACCATTCCATGAAGTTGTACTGAATTCCAACCAGAAGTTTCCAGGTTATGCTCCGGACAAGAAAAAGTAACAATGGGCAATAACTATGCAATTACTGAAGATGGAGTTATGGTTCATGTACACTGCACTTTGTCTCATTGTGCTTGACCATTGCATGAAGTTGTATTGATTTCCAACCAGTAATTTTCAAGTTGTGCTCCGGACAAGGAAAAGTAACAAAGGGCAATAACTCTGTAATTACTCAAGATGGAGTTATGGTCCATGTACACTGCACTTCCTCTCAATGTTTTTGACCATTGTATGAAGTTGTATTGAATTCCAACCAGTAGTTTTCAAGTTATTCTCCGGACAAGGAAAATGCAACGGACCGACCGACAGACCGACCACAGGGTGACTCCTATATACCCCCCTAAACTTTGTTTGGGGGCTATAATTACTGTATTGTTCTACTCAAGGTTGGATACGTCTGGACGGGACAAAGTGACTCCAACATTATTTTCCTTTGATAAGCCTTCTTAAAGTTTTTCGTTCGGTATTAATGAACAGATAAGAAAAGTCAACACATTTTATTATTTTTTAATACTGCTTACATTTTAATGATCAAATACAATGATGTTATACATAATTGATAAAAATTTCTTACTTTTCATTGAAGCATTACATTGCTCTTATCATTTTAAGCTGCTCGCCCTTAAGATTTTGGTAAAATACATGCTCTTCAAACTGTATTAAAAAAACATATTTTAGAACATGTGGTCTTATAAAAAGGTCCCAGTATAAATTCCTGTAAAGTATTTCTGTAGATTTGAAATAATACGCTAACAAATTATAAATCGTTGCACACGCTCTTGAAATTTCAATTTAAACATATAGTGTAGCGGAAAGTCAAGATTAACGTACATGTCAACCTAGTTTCTTTCCTCAGTGTGACCCAGTTTCCAACTTGAGCTAAAGTTAATCAAGATAAACATCTTAAACCAATGTGCATAATGATTGGGTACAAAATATGGTTTCAAGAGTGTTCACAAGGTTTCTCCATATTGTCTAGCTTTTTACTCCAAACGCGCCAGTTTCATATGTGACCTAAAATTTATAAAAAAACAAATTTCTGACTAACATTCAAGATAATTGGGTGCAACAAGCAGATTCTAGAGTGTGCACAAGGTTTTTCTATTATTTGACATCATGTGACCTAGTTTTAGAACCTGTGATACCTAGTTTTAAATTTCACCTAGAGTTTATCTAAGTGAACATTCTGGTACACTTTCATGATGATAGGGTACAAAATGTGGCTTCTAGAATGTTCACAATGTTTCTCTATGATTTGTTCTGGTGAACTGGTTTTTGACATAGCATGACCCAGTATCAAAACTGAGTCCACGAGTTTATCAAAACATACATTCATACTAATTTTCAACATAATTGGGTATAAAATGTGGCTTCTAGTGTTCACAAGACTTTTCTGTGATTTCATCTGGTAACCTACATTTTGTAGTTTTTGACCAAACATAATGCAGTTTCAAATGTAACCTAGAATTTATCAAATCATACATTGTGATTATTTTCAGCATAACTGGGTATGAAATGTGGCTTCTACACTGTTCACAATGTTTATCTAGTTTTTGACCCCACGTGATTCACTTTCAAACTTTTCCAAGAGTTTAACTAAACATAAATACTCCGACTAAATGTCAACATTTGAGAATAAAATTTGGCTTGTAGAGTGTTCATAAAGTTTATCTATGATTTAAACTGGTTAAAAATGTCATCAGGAATATCATTCTGACACATTTTCATTGGGGATCAAATGTGGCCTCAAGTGTTTTCACAATGTTTCCTATTATTTTACCTGGTGACTTTTTGTCAGGCCACATGATCCAACTTCTTAAATCTCGACTTAACCTGTGACCTCAAGCTTGTTCAGAAGATACACGTGGACAGACAAATGAAAGACAGACAAATATGGACAACAGTCTATCACAATTATAGCTCACCTTTGAGCACTTCATGCTCAGGTGAGATAAAAACAACACAACTCTTCCCATTATTGTGACATACTGAATAAAATGATACATTGAATAAAGAAAAAAGCTGTCCATAAGACAGCATGCTAGACTATTCTCAGTGCTTGCCAATAAAATAAACATTCATCAGTAGATGGCAAAACATAATAAAAGGTCATCCCTAACAGAAAGGGTTTAATTCTATTTTATTGTTCTATGAACAAATACACCTATAATATTTAGACAGAAACATATTAAATACATTTAAACAAATATTAAAGCAACATCAGCAAACGGCCCTCTCCAAAAAAAGGGTAAATTTTGACATGAGGGCCATGCTCTGAATATTCTTGATAATGACACATGCCAAATATCTTAGCTCTAGGCCTTATGGTTCCAGAGATAAAGATTTTTAAAGATTTTCCGATATAAGCCAATGTAAAATCAAGAGACCCATTGGGTCAATGTTGTTCCAGGGATCATGATTTGAACCATTTTGGTAGTGGTTCACTAAGCAATGCAACATGCTTAATATCTAAGATTAAGGCCTTGTAGTTTCAGAGAAGATTAAAAAAATACAATTAATAAGCCTCTGTAAAAAAAGTGACTTAGGGGTCATAATTTGAACAATCTTAGTAGAGTTTCACTAGAAAATGCCGCATGTCAAATACCTAAGCTCTAGGCCTTGTACAGTTTCAGAGAAGATTTTTAAATTAAGTTTTTCCTACAAAACTTAAGCCTATAAAAAACCAAATGACACCCGTGCAGAGTCAATTTTGACCAAGGGGTAATATTTTTTTATTATGGGTTTTCCAAAGTTTTAAAAAATAAATACAAAATAATGGTGAATTAAAACAAGACATAAGTTGGTTGAATTACTGATGATTACTTACCAAGGCCTTTCACAGCAGATTAGTGAACAGTTTTGGCTACATAAAGTGCAAAAAATACTATAAACTTGTATTAAAGGACAAATTTTGATACCGAATTTCAACACATGATGGATATTTACCCATTAGAAGCTTTGATAATCATTTTGTATACTTTATATAAAATTATCAAGCAAGGACTGAAAAGCCTGAGAATTTTTAAATTGGCTCATATAAGCCTATATAAAAACAATAGACCCTCTTAGCAGGGTCAATTTTAATTCGGGGGTCATAATTTGAACAATCTTGGTAGAGGTCAACTAGGTAATGCCACTTGCCAAATATCTAAGCTTTATCAATTAGGCCTACCTGTTCTTGAGAAGAAATGTTTTAAAGCTTTTCCTTTCTATTGCCATGGCAACCAGAGTTCTGCATGGAATGAAATTATTTGAACAATTATGAGAGGCCTTTATGCAACGAACATCCCTGCTAAAGGTTCATCCTCATTGGCCTTGTGGTTTTCGAGATGTCGTTTGAAGGAAAATGTTAACAGACGTACAACATAAGGGTCAATTTTAATTCGGGGGTCATAATTTGAACAATCTTGGTAGAGGTCAACTAGGTAATGCCACTTGCCAAATATCTAAGCTTTATCAATTAGGCCTACCTGTTCTTGAGAAGAAATGTTTTAAAGCTTTTCCTTTCTATTGCCATGGCAACCAGAGTTCTGCATGGAATGAAATTATTTGAACAATTATGAGAGGCCTTTATGCAACGAACATCCCTGCTAAAGGTTCATCCTCATTGGCCTTGTGGTTTTCGAGATGTCGTTTGAAGGAAAATGTTAACAGACGTACAACATAAGACGGACGGTGAGCGATCCTATGTGGTTACTGAAGTATGTGCATGATAGTACCTTGCATGCAAAACCTTAATCAAATTTTCTAAGTAAAATAAGGGGCATAATTTGAATTAAATTCATACAATAGTTACCTAACTTGACAGCCTGACAACCCTGTAGACATTAATGAAGTTTCAAATCAATATTAAAACTGGTTACTGAAGTATGTGTGTGCATGATAGTACCTTGCATGCAAAACTTCAACCAAATTTTTTAAGTCAAACAAGGGGCATAATTTGATCTTAATTCATACAATAGTTGCCTAACTTGACGGTCTGACACCCCTGAAGACATTAAAGCGACTGCACTCCAGATGGACAAGTTACGATAAAAAAAGAAAATTTTCAATTTCAAGAAAACACTTGTCATTACTGTATCAGGGGCATTGTATTATGATAAGTGACCAGTTTTCTAACAAAAGAAACAATTAAAATGTGTTGTTTTGCTTATTTTTATTGTAGAAAATATCACCCCGTGACTAACGGGGTGGGCTCTTTGGTATACCAATATTTTTAACTCGCATCAAATCAGCTGACTCCGTAGTGTAGTAGGTTAAGCCCCTGTAAATTTTTTGTAAGCGCAAAGATCCGAGTTCAAAACCTGGCTCGGGTAAATATTTTTTTCTACCTTTATTTTTAGCTCTTACACAAAGAAAATAATCTTGATGCTGACAAATTGAATATATATTGATTTTACCAAAAAATTAAAATTTACTAAGAATTTGGAGTGCAGTCGCTTTAATGAATTTTCAAATCAAAATCATACGTAAGTAGCTACTGAGATGTGTATGATAGAACCTTGCATGCAAAATTTTAAGTCAAACATTATATATAGGGGCATAATTTGAATTAAATTCATACAAGACTTGAACCAAAGCTGTAACGCTGACCCACATGTGACTGTAATAGTTCTCCCTATTCTTAAAATAGTCAAGCTAAAAACAGGCTTTCCTTGTTTTAACTTAAAACAATGCCTTGTTTTAATCAATTAGTGTTGATATATATACATTATATACACATTGATCATATCACGTTACTAATGTCATTTGCTATTATCTAAATATTTCAAAAGCAACACAATGTCTTCCATTCCTGTGACACATGGCAATCAATTAAAATAAATCAGACACAATGTGGCACCTATTTAAGGAAAGATAAACAGAAGCTGTTTGTAAAACATGTATGCCGGGCCCTTTGATGCAATCAGTAATGTGGAAAAAGTCAAACTATCCAATGACCTTTTTTTAAAGTAAAAGTCACTGTGAAAAAATAATCGTTTTTGGCCTTAAAAAACTAGAATAAAATTTTTGGCCTAAAGAAATTAAGATATTTGGCCTCATAAATAAAAAATTTGGCCTTACAAAAAAAGAAGAAAACAAGAGCTGTCCCTCACAAGTGACGAATGCCCCCGAAAGAGGTGCCTCACAGTCTGTGTCCTCTCCATGTGCTCAATAAATGTGCTATGTAATTTTAAAATCCTTCCATGCATGACAGAGTAACCATGCATACAGTATTCCATTACTTTAAACACTAAGTGTGACCTTGACCTTTGAGGTAGGGACTTGGGTCTTGCACGCGACACATCCGCTTGATGTGCTAGACATTTGTGCCAAGTTATTTTAAAATCCTTCAAAGCATAATAAAGTTATAGTCCGGACACAAATGTATGCATATATACAGGATTCCATTACCTATAAACTCTAAGTGTGACCTTGACCTTTGTGGTAGGGATGTGGGTCTTGCACGCGACACGTCGTCTTGATGTGCTAGACATTTGTGCCATACTATTTTAAAATCCTTCAAGGCATGACAAAGTTACAGTCCGGACACGAATGTGTGCATATATGCATATATAGAGGAATCCATTACCTTCAAACTCTAAGTGTGACCTTGACCTTTGAGCTAGGGACCTGGGTCTTGCACGCGACACGTCGTCTTGATGTGCTAGACATTTGTGCCAAGTTATTTTAAAATCCTTCAATGCATGACAAAGTTACAGTCCGGACACGAATGTGTGCATATATGCATATATAGAGGAATCCATTACCTTCAAACTCTAAGTATGACCTTGACCTTTGAGCTAGGGACGTGGGTCTTGCACGCGACACGTCGTCTTGATGTGCTAGACATGTGTGCCTAGTTATTTTAAAATCCTTCAATGCATGACAAAGTTACAGTCCGGACACGAATGTGTGCATATATAGAGGATTCCATAACCTTCATACTCCAAGTGTGACCTTCACCTTTGAGGTAGGGATGTGGGTCTTGCACGCGACACGTCGTCTTGATGTGCTAGACATGTGTGCCAAGTTATTTTAAAATCCTTCAATGCATGACAAAGTTACAGTCCGGACACGAATTTGTAAGTGGGGACGCACGGACGGACGGACAGACGGACAGACGGACGGACGGACAGACGGACAGACGGACAGACGGTGCGATTTTAATATGCCACCCTTCGGGGGCATAAAAATACATGTGGCCTAACAAAAAAAAATTGTTGGCCTTAAAAAGAACCAAAACAAATTGGCCTAAAACAAAAAATTAATGACTCCCAGTGGCCTTGACCTTTTACCTACTGACCTCAAAATCAAAAGAGGTCATTTGCTGGTCATGACCAACCTCCATATCAAATTTCAAGATGCTAGGCCCACATTTTTTCAAGGTTTTGTCCGGAAACCATTCTAAAATTCCAGGTCACTGTGACCTTGACCTTTGACATACTCAAGCAACATCAATAGGGGTCATCTGCTGTTCATGAACAACCTCTACATCAATGTTCAAGATGCTAGGCCCAAGCGTTCTTTGATTATCATCCGGTAACCATTTTACTATTCCCTGTCACTGTGACCTTGACCTCCTAACCTCAAAATCTCTAGGGGTCATAATAATTATGCTGGGCTGGTCATTAACAACCTCCACACAAAGTTTCAAGATGCTAGGTTCACGTGTTCTCGAGTTATCATCCGGAAACCGTTGCTCTACCGACTGACAGACCTACAGACGGACATGTGCAAAGCAATATACCACAGCTTTTTCAAACGGGGGCATTAATTTTTTTTCAATGTGTGATGTTTCTAACATAAAATATCTTCGAATGGGATATTACATAAAATTGATCAATGAACATTAATTATTTTTATATACATGTATCTGTGCATAATGATTTGTGACATTTATCTGTAAGCTTGCAAACTGAAGGCTACATAATTATACCAATAATCAATTAAATATAAAAATGTATTTCCCTCATAGATAACAAGTCGCATACAGAACATAAATCATATACACTATGAAACCATGCAATGCTCAAATCGCTTAACCGCGACAGAAACTTTGAAGAAATGACGAACATAAATGCACAGTATTGCTGTCAAAGTTTGGCTATCACGATTAAGTATTGGCAATTATTACAATAGGGCACTACAATATACATGTAACATAATAATCACAAAATAATTAGGACAAAATATACATGTTAACATCAATGCGGTTACTAGGGTTACAATAACCTTATCTAACTCAAATATAATCACTTGAAATATGTATAGTGTAAATAATATTTCTACTTTTATGTCTTCTTAAACATTTAAGGTAAGATATTGTTTTCAGAAATCTGCTTGGTAAATAAGAAATCACTGTTTCACTAGAAAACATAGTAATGGCTTTCATTACAAGTAACTCGTGTCTGTTTTGATACTTTCTTAGAATATTCTTGAAAAAAGCAGAATTTCTTTATTACTGCATTTCTTATGTACATGTTAAATCATACAAAATATAATAAGCATGACATGAAATGTTTTCAAGATACTTTCTTTGGCGTTTCCTATCGAAGCATAAAAGCAACAAGGACAAAATGACCCAATGGCCTTAATAGAGTTGGACCTTCCTAATTGGTAATCTTCTAATCCAGAAAACTGACTACTCCAACGTTTCCCATGGTCCCCAATTTTTACCTTCTTTATCTGAGGCAAACATACCTTTGCACTCCAAAACCAGTCTTCTCCGAAAACCGAAGAAATATTTGTGCCCAATAGCATAATTATGAACAAGAGCTGTCCCTCACAAGTGACGAATGCCCCCGAAAGAGGTGCCTCACAGTCTGTGTCCTCTCCATGTGCTCAATAAATGTGCTATGTAATTTTAAAATCCTTCCATGCATGACAGAGTAATCATGCATACAGTATTCCATTACTTTAAACACTAAGTGTGACCTTGACCTTTGAGGTAGGGACTTGGGTCTTGCACGCAACACATCCGCTTGATGTGCTAGACATTTGTGCCAAGTTATTTTAAAATCCTTCAAAGCATAATAAAGTTATAGTCCGGACACAAATGTATGCATATATACAGGATTCCATTACCTATAAACTCTAAGTGTGACCTTGACCTTTGTGGTAGGGATGTGGGTCTTGCACGCGACACGTCGTCTTGATGTGCTAGACATTTGTGCCAAATTATTTTAAAATCCTTCAAGGCATGACAAAGTTACAGTCCGGACACGAATGTGTGCATACAGGTATATGCATATATAGAGGAATCCATTACCTTCAAACTCTAAGTGTGACCTTGACCTTTGAGCTAGGGACGTGGGTCTTGCACGCGACACGTCGTCTTGATGTGCTAGACATTTGTGCCAAGTTATTTTAAAATCCTTCAATGCATGACAAAGTTAAAGTCCGGACACGAATGTGTGCATATATGCATATATAGAGGAATCCATTACCTTCAAACTCTAAGTATGACCTTGACCTTTGAGCTAGGGACGTGGGTCTTGCACGCGACATGTCGTCTTGATGTGCTAGACATGTGTGCCTAGTTATTTTAAAATCCTTCAATGCATGACAAAGTTACAGTCCGGACACGAATGTGTCCATATATAGAGGATTCCACAACCTTCATTCTCCAAGTGTGACCTTCACCTTTGAGGTAGGGATGTGGGTCTTGCACGCGACACGTCGTCTTGATGTGCTAGACATGTGTGCCAAGTTATTTTAAAATCCTTCAATGCATGACAAAGTTACAGTCCGGACACGAATTTGTAAGTGGGGACGCACAGACGGACAGACAGACGGACGGTCAGACGGTGCGATTTTAATATGCCACCCTTCGGTGGCATAATAAGTGAAAATTTACCTGTCAGATCAGAACACAGACTGGACTCTTATATCATGTAAAAACATTGCACATATTTGTTTACATGATGCAAAGTATGGTCAAACATATGATAAAATTCCATTTAACATATTCGTGTTTTGATATACTGTTTTGTTAGACCACGAATTGAAAACAGACAAAATATATTTAATAGTATGTACTGTAATGACATACTTTTCTAGCTGATTTTTTTTTGTCAATAGTTCTGATAATATGGCAACATACGGAGGTATTAACCTTGGCTCAGACATACATGTATACATACAGTTTTTCATCGCCGTGGAAGATAACCTTTCTATTCTAAACACCCTTGTAATCTGAACAATTTATCTGGTCCAAACAGGTTCTGATTAAACAGGTTTCACTGTATTTACAAACAAAGTCAAAATGAATTGGTGGCCAAACTATTTACCAACAACAAGGTCAAATGACCCAGCCCAAAATATTTGCCAACAAGGTCGAAATGATGCGAGTGCCAAAATAATTACAAACAACAAGGTCAAAATGGCGCAGTGGGCAAAATATTTTCCAACAAGGTCAAAATGGCCTAGCTTGCCAAATATTTACAAACAAGGTCAAAATGGCCAGCTGGCCCAATTAAATTTGGTAAATAAGAAGTCTATGCTTTACTAGAAAACATAGATATGGCTTTCAAATACAAGCACCTTGTTTCTATCTTGATACTTTCTTGGAATGCTCTTAAAAAGCAGAATTTCTATTTTATTGCATTTCTTATGTACATGTAACTGCTCTCAGTCATAAACAATGTCATGAGCATATGACATGCAATGAGTCCAAGAAACTTCTTTAAATATAAAAGCAACAAGGACAAAAGGCACATTTACAAAGAAAAAAGTCAAAGTGGCCCGGTGGCAAAAACAGAGTTGGGCCTTCCTATCTGTACTCTTCTAATCTTGTAAACTTTCTACTCCAAACAATTCTTACCGAATTTTTCCCTTCTTTATCTTATGCCAAATAACCTTTGCAATCCGAAACCAACCTTCTCCGAAAACCGAACAAATATTTGTGACCAATCACATATAGATCTAAATAAGTGAAAATTTATCCATCCAATCCAAACACAGACTGGACCCTTATATTGTGACATTATACACAATCATTCAGTTAGGTGTGTCATGTCATAAAGCATTGATACTAGTTTTGCAAAAACATTGCACATATTGAAGTATGGTTTAACAAGACTTAGTATGAAAAATAAAATTTCGGAATGAAACTGCCGAAAATGAATGTAAATATTCATGTTTTGATACACCCTTTTGTTAGAATTAAACATAAATTGAAAACAGATAAAATGTACTTAATAGTATGTTTGTAATGACATATGTTTTAGTTCATTTTTTTGTCAATACTTCTAGTAACATGGTAACATACGGAGGTATTCATTTTGGCTTAGGCATACTTGCAAATATACAGTTCTTCATTGTCCTGGGACAATGAAGATCAAAATGGTGTGGTGGTCCAAATATTCCCAAACAACAAGGTCAAAAGGCCAGGTGACCCAAATACTTACAAACAACATTACGTCAACATCAGTGGCCCAAATAGTTACAAAGAAGATGGTCAAAATAGGGCTTTGGCCCAAATCCTTATAAACAACAAGGTCAAAATGGCTGGCTGGCCCAAATATTTACCAACAATGTCAAAATGGCCAGCTGGCCCAAATATTTACAAACAACATTACGTCAACATAGATCAGTGGCCCAAATATTTACCAACAATGTCAAAATGGCCGGCTGGCCCAAATTTTGGCAAACAACAAGGTCAAAAGGCCTGGTGGCCCAAATATTTACAAACAACATTACGTCAACATGGATCAGTGGCCCAAATAATAACAAAGAAGATGGTCAAAATAGGGCTTTGTGCCAAATCCTTATAAACAACAAGGTCAAAATGGCCGGCTGGCCCAAATATTTACCAACAATGTCAAAATGGCCGGCTGGCCCAAATATTTACAAACAACATTACGTCAACATAGATCAGTGGCCCAAATATTTACCAACAATATCAAAATGGCCGGCTGGCCCAAATATTGGCAAACCACAAGGTCAAAATGGCTGGTAGCCCAAATATTTACAAACAACATTACGTCAACATGGATCAGTGGCCCAAATAATAACAAATATGGTCAAAATAGGGCTTTGGCCTAAATCCTTATAAACAACAAGGTCAAAATGACCGGCTGGCCCAAATATTTACCAACAATATCAAAATGGCCAGCTGGCCCAAATATTGGCAAACAACAAGGTCAAAAGGCCTGGTGGCCCAAATATTTACAAACAACATTACGTTAACATGGATCAGTGGCCCAAATAATAACAAAGAAGATGGTCAAAATAGGGCTTTGGCCCAAATCCTTATAAACAACAAGGTCAAAATGGCCGGCTGGCCCAAATATTTACCAACAATGTCAAAATGGCCGACTGACTAAATATTGACAAACAACAAGGTCAAAAGGCCCGGTGGCCCAAATATTTACAAACAACATTACGTCATCATGGATCAGTGGCCCAAATAGTTACAAAGATGGTCAAAATGGGGCTTTGGCCCAAATCCTTATAAACAACAAGGTCAAAATGGCCGGCTGGCCCAAATATTCACAAACAACAATGTCAAAATGGCCAGCTGGCCCAAATATTTGCAAACAACAAGGTCAAAATGGCCCAGTGGCCAAATATTTACAAACAGCAAAGTCAAAATGGCCCATTGGTCAAACAACTAGGTGAAAGTGGCCAAAATATATACAAACAACAAGGTCAAAATTACCCAGTGGCCAAAATATTAAAAAACACTAAACAAGAGGGCCATGACGGACCTATATCGCTCACCTGGGTGAACAGAAAGCATATGAAGTACATAACTATCAGATCTACACAATTCTATAAAATAAAGACAAAGGTTTTTCTATTTTTGTTAAGATTTGGTTGCCATTACCTGCAGCGAAGCAGAACTATTTGAGCAATTTTGTTGGAGGACAATCCAAGGAACCATCCTATGGAACTTGGTTGAAATACGCCTAGTGGTGAAGGAGGAGATGTCGTTTAAGGGCTTTTCTATTATTAGCTCTGATAGCCGTTTTTTGCAGTCAAGCGAAAACGTTAAGCAACTTGGTTAAAATTGACCCAAGTGTATAGTAGGAGCCGTGTTTCGAAGCAATTATTGACGACATACGCTGACAGACAACACACGGTCACAATAGCTCACCATGAGCACTATGTACTCAGGTGAGCTAAAAATACTCTACATGTATAGTTTCAACTATATTCATAAAAATAAAACAAAAGGGCCATGATGACCCTATATCATTGGTTAGGTTATATTAAAGAGACACTCCCTAAACCTGGTGCCAAATTTAATTACTTCAAACATGTCAAAAGTATAAATAGTAAAACATTTTCAATTAAAGTATTATTACTTAACCTTAAAGTTTCAGCTTTACATTCCAGTCAGCATCGGTAAGATAATTAACGTTTTAAAATATGTTGCAGAATCGTAAAAGTTTCTGTAATCTAAGTAAAAGTTGTTGTTGTACAATTAATGGGAGGGTAGCGATTTATTAAAGAAGGCCTCTGTGTTGATTATTTGTGCTAAAATGAGGCATTTTTCGATATAATATGTTGTTTTCTAACATTATTTCATTTATCACTTTACATTCTTTGAACATATTAATTATGTTTGAAGAAAAAAATCTGCTAGATGTAGGGAATGCCCCTTTAAATACTATGACTTCTTAGACAAAAAGTTTAAGGTTGCTCGCTCTCAGATTTTGGTGGAAAAAAAAAGTTCTTTGAACTGTTTGAAATTAACATGTTAAAGAATGACTCATCAAATCAAAATGTTTTAGTATAAATTTCTGTAAAGTATTGCTGTATTTTTGAAATTATAAGTTACCAAATCTATAATTTTTATAGCGTTGCAAGCGCTTCTGAAATCTCACTATAAACATATAGTGTAGTGGTGCCATCAAACCACACTGGCCAATATTTTCAACAGATTTTCTCAAATTGCAATGTTGATTTGCACTTGTGTTGTTGACTCTAACATTTACTATTACATTTATGTTTTAATTAATATATTATCTTGCAGAAATTTAATTTTTCACCATAAACTGTTAATGAACAACTTTAACAATTAGCTAGACATTACCGGCTTTTATTTATTAAGTCCCATTAGTACTTTAGATATAAAATTACCCGTAGCTCTTATATTCCGTCTTACGTGCGAAGATTTATCTGTTCTAGAAACCTTCTTAACATTGCTTTGTAAATCAATGATACATGCTATAGATATAGCTTTATATATTTTTTCTAATGATATTGCAAGCAAGAGGCCCATAAGGACCAGTTCGCTCTACTTGACTGACTGGACTAATATGAGTAAGTTTTATGTAAATCTTTTAGAAAATGTGACATCAGGTTTTAGAATAACTGGTTGTAGCACAACAGTTGGGTCACTGTGACCTTGATTTTCTTTGGGATCATCTGCTCTTTATGACCAATAATCAAATGAAATTTGAAGACTGTTGTTCAGACATTCTGAAATCAAAATACTGAGTGAAAACAATTAAAAAAGTTTGTATCACTTAGACCCTGACCCACTGACCCCAAACACAACAAGAATCTTATGAGCAAATTTCATGCAAATTCCGACCTGTAGAAGTGTTATCATGGAAAAGTTAACAGATGGACGGATGATGGAAAAACCAACATGGCATAATTAACCTCTGCTGGACGTCACCCAGTAGAGCTAAAAGTTGTCCGACCATGCCTTTTCATGAAATTGCAACAAAAAATATGAAAGAAATATGAAAGAAATGATCAACATTGTTTCAACCTAAATTAACATCATTCTATCATTATTCTATCTGTAAATTATAAATTTATGAGTATCTGAAGTGCTAATGGGACTTTAATAAATAATTTATGTAACAAGTTAGATCTCTCAGCTGTTGTTCAACCAAAAACAAATCCCTAAAATGAAACTTTCCTGGATTTACCTCCGTGATGATTCACTGCTTAGTTTACTTATAGGGTTTAACTGAACTAACACAAACTTTCAGCGTCTTCATCAAATCGTCCGCAGACATTTTTTTCTACCAATGATGAGATTAACATCAGATCAGTAACTGTTATTGTCCACAGTAGGTTGCAGGTATGATCCTGAAATAGAGAAATCTTTATTATGTATTACCGATCACAATCCCAATAGCTTACCCAGGTTCTATGTGCCAGTTGAGCTAAAATTTAACGTGATTTGATAAAAAGAGAGCCATGATGGCCCTATAGCGCTCACCTGACTATCAAAAGTACATTGTAATGGTGAAAGGGTCATAATCAATATCAGTCATAGGGAATTTGGAATTTGCAAAACTAAACACATAGTCCAAAATTCATCTCTAGCTTGATAAACAAAGGCCAACAAAAATTAAAGTAAGCAAAGGCGAAGTTCATTTAGTTGAAATCTGCATTCAAAACGGCATGTACCTATGATTCAAATTGAAATGACCCGCACAAGAATGCCAAACTAGATGCCCACGTGCAACATGTCGAGCCGTCAGCTGTCAAAAGGGCTAACTCCTTACCAAGTAGAGATAGGTCAAAATACACCTAAATATTGGATGTAACATGCATGTTGTACCACAGAAAAGTGGTCTCTATTTTTCTCTACGGCCAGTAATAAAAAACAATAGGCCAGTAATAAAAAACAATATAAGCTATTTATAGTAACAACAAAGGGAAGTAATTCTAAAAACAAGGGTAGCTCATGGTGGTGAACATTTGTGCCAAGTTACATCAAAATCCCTCCATGCATGAAGAAAAAATCCTCCGGACAAAGATATTTTTGAATTTGACCTTTAACCTTTTAAGTCTGACCTTAGACCTAGGGACCTGGTTCTTGTGCATGACACTCCGTCTCATGGTGGTGAAAATTTGTGCCAAGTAACATCAAAATCCCTCCATGCATGAAGAAAAAATGCTCCGGACAAAGTCATTCTTGAATTATTCTTGTATCTGACCTTTGGCCTCTAAGTGTCACTTTGACCTTGGAACTAGGGACCTGGTTCTTGCACATCACATTCTGTTTCATGGTGGTGAACATCTGTACCAAGTTACATCAAAATCCCTCCATGCATGAAGAAGATATGCTCCGGACAAAGTCATTCTTGAATTTGACCTTTAACCTCTAAGTGTGACCCAGTGTCTACTCTAGGACGCGCGATTGCGGGATTCACGCTATTTTTTCAAAGATCGCGCATATTTTTGTAACATGTGCGTGAAAAATCCCGCAAACAAATCAATAAACTCAAAATCTGCTGAATTCCCAGTCGGCGTATTTGTTAACATGAGCACCGGAAAAGCGAAAGGGAGGTAACTCTAAGCGGCATTAATGTAAATTTTTTCGTTCAAAAAGATTAAGTGAGGCGACTCTTATCACTATAATTAAATATTTTCGTTCAAACAATTTTGATCGGTTCGATTTACATGTAAACAAAGTGCAGAGTGACAAAATCATGTTATGTCAAAGAAAAGAAAAACTTTATTTTCCGTAAAAGCAACAAATGAATAGTCTGTAGCAGAAGCAAAGAATCTTTTTTTCAAAAACTGTCCTTTGATAAAGCATGTAAAACTAAAAGGTCTTTACACAATAAAACCTGTACAATGATTAAAAAAAGGTATTTGATATTGGCCCCCGATATTTTTGAAAATCCCCCCTATTTTTTAAAGTGAGGGGGGAAATTCACCCCTACTTTTGAATTTCTAGAATAGACACTGGTGACCTTGACCTTAGACCTAGGGACCTGGCCCCAATTTCATGAAAATGCTGTAATTGCTCAGCTAAGAACTTTATTTTAAAGTTTAATTGTCTCTAAAATAAGAATATTTATTGTTGTCATTTCTAACGATAGTCTAATTTATAATGAAATTAACATGTTAAAAGAACAAAAATATTGTAAATTACTAATTGCAAGTCAGATTGAGCGAAAAATTAATTTGAGTACATGTTAAGAATTGTAAGAATCTTAAGAATTTACTTAGTGTAAATTACTTGCTAAAAACAACATTTCCTCCACAAATACTAACAAGTGTATATAATTGTAATAAATGGGTAAATACGACTCTGACAAACTTGAATTCTTTCAATGATTAAACATATAATCTGATATAAGTGTCGAAATAAGTTAAGCATGTTACTAAGTAAATACTAAAGTATTTTTGTGAAATTGGGACCTGGTTCTTGTGCATGACACTCCGTCTCATGATGGTGAACATTTGTGCCAAGTTATTTAAGAATCCCATGGATAAGTTACAGCCCAGACAAGCTAAACTCGGACGCACGCACGGACGCACATACACCGAACCGCCATTTGGACAACTATATCGAGCTTTCGCAAGCGGCTCGACAAAAATGCTATGTACACTAAAGTCTTAGTCTATATTTGAATAGTTTTTTTACTAGAAACTGTTCTCTAACTAGAAATGCGTCTATATCATTGTATATGACACAAATGTCCCCCATAAAGCTTCAGAAACAAGAAGGCCATGGTGCCCCTATATTGCTCACCCGAGTACCAGTGCACTTACCTACATGGTGAATTTTGACCCAAGGGGCATGATTTGTACAAAGTTGGTAGAGGACCACACAACAATGTGACAATACCAACTAGAGCTATCACTAAATGTGATTAATACCCCCAAAAGACTGCTTTATAAACTGAAGGAGTTCGTAGTAACAAAATACCTTGCAAACAAACTAAAAAGAGATATTGTTCTTGGCAATAACTCTGTAATTTGTCAAGATAGAGTTATGGTTCTTGTACACTGCACTTCCTCTCAATGTGCTTGACCATTGTATTAAGACGTATTGAATTCCAACTTGTAGTTTTCAAGTTATGCTTTGGACAAGGAAAACTAACAAAGGGCAATAACTCAGTAAATACTCAAAATAGAGTTATAGTTCTTATACACTGCACTTCCTCTGAGTTTGCTTGATCATTGTATGAAATTGTATTGAATTCCAACTAGTAGTTTTCAAGTTATGCTCCGGACAAGGAAAAGTAACAAAGGGCAATAACTCTGTAATTAGTCAAGATAGAGTTATGGTTCTTGTGCACTGCACTTCCTCTAAATGTGCTTGACCATTGTATGAGGTTGTATTGAATTCCAACTAGTAGTTTTCAAGTAATGCTTCGGACAAGGAAAACTTATAAAGGGCAATAACTCTGTAAATACTCAAAATAGAGTTATAGCTCTTGTACACTGCACTTTCTCTGAGTTTGCTTGATCATTGTATGAAATTGTATTGAATTCCAACTAGTAGTTTTCAAGTTATGCTTCGGACAAGGAAAAGTAACAAAGGGCAATAACTCTGTAATTAGTCAAGATAGAGTTATAGTTCTTGTACACTGCACTTCCTCTGAGTTTGCTTGATCATTGTATGAAATTGTATTGAATTCCAACCTTTAGTTTTCAAGTTATGCTCCGGACAAGGAAAACTAACAAAGGGAAATAACTCTGAAATTAGTCAAGATGGAGTTATGGTTCTTGTGCACTGCACTTCCTCTCAATGTGCTTGACCATTGTATGAAGTTGTATTGAATTCCAACTAGTAGTTTTCAAGTAATGCTCCGGACAAGGAAAAGTAACAAAGGGCAATAACTCTGTGATTAGTCAAAATAGAGTTATGGTTCTTGTGCACTGCGCTTCCTCTCAATGTGCTTGACCATTGTATGAAGTTGTATTGAATTCCAACCAGTAGTTTTCAAGTTATGCTCCGGACAAGGAAAAGTAACAAAGGGCAATAACTCTGTAATTAGTCAAGATGGAGTTATAGTTCTTGTGCACTGCACTTCCTCTCAATGTGCTTGACCATTGTATGAAGTTGTATTGAATTCCAACTAGTAGTTTTCAAGTTATGCTCCGGACAAGGAAAATGCAACAGACCGCCCGACCGACCGACCAACCACCGGGTGACTCCTATATACCCCCCTAAACTTCGTTTTGGGGGTATAAATATCTTAAGGAGGAGACTTTCCTATACCAAGTGACCCCGGGGCAGGGTCAATTTCAACCTCGGGGCATGATTTGAACAAACTTGGTAGAGGTCCACTACACAATGTTGTATACTAAATATCTTAGCTCTATACCTTGTGGTCTTGGAGTAAAAGATTTTTAAGGTTTTTCCTATAGAAACCTATGTAAAATCAAGTGACCCGGGTATCTTGATAGTGGTCCACAAGGCAATGCTACATGCTAAATATCTAAGCTTTAGACCTAAGTAAATGTGAATTCAGAGGAGAATTTTTTTTAAAGTTTTTCCTATTTGTTGCCATAGCAACTAGAGTTCTGCATGGAATATAATTTTTTGATCTATTTTGGTAGAGCTTCATGCAAGGAACATTCCTGCCCAGTTTCATCCATATTGGCTCAGTGGTTGCAGAGGAGATGTCTTTTCAAGCAAAATGTTGACGGATAACGGATAGACGACAGACAATCATCAATAAAAAAACCTCACCCTAGCACAAAGAGCCAGGTGTTCTAAAATGTTAAATTAAAATATTTAATGAAAATACAATCTTCCACTGCAGCTTATACTTTGCTAAAATTTAACTCGAAAAGGGGCTATGATTCCTGTAATAATTTGTAGATCATAACTGAAAACTTTGCCTGTATTTTATGATAATATTAACCTACATGTAATATCTGAATAAAATCCATGCAACCTTTTCAAAATTTAATGATAGGAAATCACTATTTTGCTGAAATTCAAATAGACAAGGGGCTAAACTCTCGTTTTATGTTCATAAACCTACATGTAAAATCTGAATATGAGATATTGATCTGAAACCACAAATTTCACAAGTCAAATTGGCGCCATGAATGTAACCGGCAATTTAACTTGATTTATATTTTATTATCACACACCTTGATAAACACATGTATGTATAAATATCAAAATTAATTTGATAGAACCTTTCAAAAGTTATTGATTGGAAACCACTAAAGTCGAAAAAGGGTCATAATTCCTGCAATTATTAGTAGATTAATTGTAACTGAAAACTTCAAGGGCTTGAACTCAAGAGCAGATATTTTTAGCAACCTGACCAGGTGGAGTTGATTTGTCTTTGTTTCTAGAATTTTATGAGTTTACATAACCCATAGGGACCTGGTTGCACAAATATATTTCAAATGGAATACTAAAAAAGTCCAGTCTTAACGAAAACAAAACTTCCGCTTCTTCTACTTAATTATAAAGACAAGGCTGGACAGTCACCATCCTTTTACCAAGCGGAAGCCGACCCTATACGGCGAGATTATATTGTGTCAATGTGTTGATTGCGGCCTAATTTCAATAAAGAAATTACACTTATTCAAATTAACTTTGTCCCACACCATATCAACTGAAACAAGAAACATGGCAATGCCACGAAACCAGGTTTTCAAAAATGTTGTTCTGATTCAAGTTACAAAGTAGACATGAAATAATATATCATATCTTTTTTAAATTACCTCCAAAGATGATATGACCTTTGACTGCCAAATCAAGTTAAAATCATGTAAACAGGATTTTCAATGTTAATGTCACTGTGACCTTGACCTTGGAGCCAGCCATGCGGAACATGCGTTCTGCACGTCATCTTGATGTGGTAAACATTTGTCTGAAGTTTCATCAAAATTCTTCAAAGGGTTGAAGAGTTACAGAGCGGACAGGATTTTCAATGTTAATGTCACTGTGACCTTGACCTTGGAGCCAGCCATGCGGAACATGCGTTCTGCACGTCATCTTGATGTGGTAAACATTTGTCTGAAGTTTCATCAAAATTCTTCAAAGGGTTGAAGAGTTACAGAGCGGACAGGATTTTCAATGTTAATGTCACTGTGACCTTGACCTTGGAGCCAGCCATGCGGAACATGCGTTCTGCACGTCATCTTGATGTGGTAAACATTTGTCTGAAGTTTCATCAAAATTCTTCAAAGGGTTGAAGAGTTACAGAGCGGACAGGATTTTCAATGTTAATGTCACTGTGACCTTGACCTTGGAGCCAGCCATGCGGAACATGCGTTCTGCACGTCATCTTGATGTGGTAAACATTTGTCTGAAGTTTCATCAAAATTCTTCAAAGGGTTGAAGAGTTACAGAGCGGACAGGATTTTCAATGTTAATGTCACTGTGACCTTGACCTTGGAGCCAGCCATGCGGAACATGCGTTCTGCACGTCATCTTGATGTGGTAAACATTTGTCTGAAGTTTCATCAAAATTCTTCAAAGGGTTGAAGAGTTACAGAGCGGACAGGATTTTCAATGTTAATGTCACTGTGACCTTGACCTTGGAGCCAGCCATGCGGAACATGCGTTCTGCACGTCATCTTGATGTGGTAAACATTTGTCTGAAGTTTCATCAAAATTCTTCAAAGGGTTGAAGAGTTACAGAGCGGACAGGATTTTCAATGTTAATGTCACTGTGACCTTGACCTTGGAGCCAGCCATGCGGAACATGCGTTCTGCACGTCATCTTGATGTGGTAAACATTTGTCTGAAGTTTCATCAAAATTCTTCAAAGGGTTGAAGAGTTACAGAGCGGACAGGATTTTCAATGTTAATGTCACTGTGACCTTGACCTTGGAGCCAGCCATGCGGAACATGCGTTCTGCACGTCATCTTGATGTGGTAAACATTTGTCTGAAGTTTCATCAAAATTCTTCAAAGGGTTGAAGAGTTACAGAGCGGACACAATTTCGTTTGACGCCCGCCCATCCGCCCATCCGCCCATCCGCCCATCCGCCCATCCGCCCATCCGCCCGCCATACCCCAATCTAATAACCAGGATTTTCAAAATTGAAAACCTGGTTAATAACACATTGACACAATATACCTGCTACTGAAGTCTCTGGTTGCTAGGGAAACTCACTGGTTGCTAGGGGACCTAATTGTTGCCAAGGAAGTCAATAGTTTCTAAAGAAGTCATTTGTTTTTAGGGGAAGTCACTGGTTGCTAAGGAAGTCAGTTCCTCAGTGGTTGCCAAGGTAACTCAATGGTTTCTAGGGGACTAAGTTGTTGCTAAAGAAGTCATTGGTTGCTAAGGAATTCACTTATTCCTAGGGGAAGTCACTGGTTGCTAAGGAAGTCATTGGTTGCTGTAGGAAGATAATGGTTCTAGGGGACACCACTGATTTCTAAGAAAGTCATTGGTTGCTAGGAAAGTAAGAAGTTTCTAATGAAGTTGTTGGTCACTAGTCCAAGTTCAAGGTTACTGGCTACTAAGGAAGTCACTCAGGTTGTTATAAGAACTCATTGGAAGTTAGGTTTTTCCTATAGATACATGTAACTCTATAAATTATATAGAAAAGGGAAGCTCTTAATATAATGCCTTGCGGTTTTGAAAAAGAAATTTTTTAAAGGTCTATGGGGGACAATATTGACCCCAGGGATAAGATTTGACAAACTTGGTAGAGGTCAACTAGACAATGCTTAGTAACACACTGTATCTAAGCTGTATGCCTTGTGGTTTTGGAGAAGGAGATTTTTTGAAGTTTTTCCTATGTATAAGTCTATGTAAAGCAAATGACACCCTGTCCCCCTGGGCGGGCCAATATTGACTTAAGGGGTAAGATTTAAACAAACTTGGTAAAGGTCCACCAGATAATCCGATGCTACATACGGACTATCTAACCTCTAGGTCTTGTGGTTTCAGAAAAAAGGTTTTACAGTTTTTCTTAGAGAGTCTGTATTAATTGAAACCAGTGACCCTTAGAAACCAATGTTAAATCAAGTGCCCCCCAGGTGGGGTCAATTTTGACCCTGGGGGTCATGATTTGAACAATCTTGGTAAGTTCCACTAGACCAAATATCTAAGCTCTGTGCCTTGCTGTTCTAGAGAAGAAGACTTTAAATTATTTCCTCTTGATGCCAAAGCAACCCAAGATCTCATTGGACCTACTTCATTTAAACAGTCTTTCATGAGGGTCATCTAATATATTAATATTCATGAGAAGTTTAGTTGTGATTTGGTCAGTAGATTTGAACAGACGCAGGATGGTTCACACAAGTGCTCAGGTGCACAAAACTGGATCAAATTTCAATCTTTCAATTAATTAAAAAAATATTACTCATGCATGTACAATGTTCATGTCAAAAATAGTAATTATTTTATTTTATGTAGAAAAAAGTATAGTATAAATAATTAAAAAATAATAGATAATAAATTAATAAAACTTAAATACCTGTTATTTGCGTTTAGTCTCCCTGTTTGATTGGTTCAAACTTGCTGATATGTATGGCTTCTAATTTCTGTAGACTTGTCACTTTCTCAAACAGTAAACGAGACCAAGAACCTAGCTCCTCTCTACATGACAAATGTACACACTTAACTGTCTTGTTCAATAGAGGTAAAATGTGGTGGTCACTACATTCACCCTCGTAGTGTATTTTCTCGATGTTTTCAAGATCACTAAGTGCGAAATATTCAATAACTTCTGGTACACTTTTGTAAGGTGTGTCATCCATCTTAATATAAAGTGATCTAATATTTTGTTTATTTCTGGTCGTCAGTTGTTTGAGATTTTTGCGGTATTGTTCTTGTTCACAGCTTTTTTCAATAAACATGTCCTGTAAATGAAGACTGACTTCATTTTCATGCGGGATTTCTTTGCAACATGAAATGCACATGTCCTGGAAATCTTTTAGTGGATGGCTCAAACCAGACTTTGATGTGCTACTTTCAGGACTGCTTCTGTATTTGCGTGTTATTGTATCTTCATTTATAATTTTCATCATTTTCCTAGAAATCAAAGATGACACGTTCACATTCATTCCACAAATGAATTTAAGAGTTTTCGACATTTCTAGAATGTCTTTGATGCATTTACATTTTGAAAGCACTATTTCTGGTACTGATGTTTGATCAGAGGTGGAATGCATGTATAATGCCGCTAAAAATTCCTGCACTGTTTTATGTGCAAATGAAACTTTGAATTTCTTTTCTAACATGTTTTCTGGAACTGAAACTTTACTTTGGGTTATAAGTCCTGTTTTTAAGCAGAACTGCAATGATTCCTTGAGATATTGCTCTGCAACAGAACTGTCAAATACAAGCGTGTTTTCTTCTCTTTTTTCAATGAATAATGTTTCATATGCTAATTGTCCTAACGATGTAAGAAGTGTGTAGAATTGCATACAGTGTGCGTTTCCACTGAAGCATTGAGGGATTTCTCCCTGGGGAAGATCAACCTCCGGTGCTAACTTGACACAGTTCTGCACAGTTCTAGACAGCAAAAGTTCTGTAATCTGACTGTATAAATCACACTGAGTTTGTCCTAGTTCTATTTTGTTACACCACAAAAATAGCATGTACATTAGAAGAAGCGGAATAGCTTCTAGATCTGAAATTTGCTTTTCTTTCACAAGTTTGGTAAACGCCTCTACCTCATGTTGGAGTTTGATTTCATTTTTTTCATTAGACATATGAGAAATCACAGATCTTTTAAGTATGTTTGCCGACTTCTGGTTAAATCCCAAAAGTTCAAGATTTTGGTCGACTTGGTTTGAACTCAAACCACTCACACTGAACTTCCATGGTCTAGTGGTTGTCAGGACTGCAGTACGTTCCCGAAATTTCTTGTGTGGAATGGTACTCAAACCTTGTTTGCAGGAATTCGACGGATGGGTCCATTCGTCAAGACCATCTAGTATGACAAGACATCTTTCCCTACATAAGATATTTACTAGATCTTCTCGAGTATAATGATGCCCAAGTCTTGAAAGGATTAGATCGCAAATTAGGTCATCAATGTCACATTTACTGGAACTATCTCTTAACGACAAGAAGAAAATGAAATGAAATTCATTTACAGCTTGAATTTCTTCTTGGGAGAAAAACTGTGCTTCATCTCTGTGTGGTTTTTTTGCGTGACACCATGCTAGAGTCAGTCGTTTGCTTAGGGCAGTTTTACCGAGTCCAGCATCTGCTGTCAAATATATATTACGGTACATTTTTTTGTCGTTATAGAACATATTGCGAAGTGGTGTAACCGGTGTCCTGTCTTGTTTCATACCACTGGGGGTCCACTGTACTTTCAATGAATAAATATCTAGGATTACATAGAATTCCAGAAGAGGTACGAGTTCAAGTATCAAAGGCGACAGTGAAATTGTACGGTGATGGTCCCTGTAGAAAGATATCAAGTCGTCTTGAAGATCTGAAATATATAATATTGATTTAATTCAAATATCTAACCAGTATGTGACAATAATAATTACGTAAGTCTTATTTACGTCTTTTATGTCCCGACAATGATGATATTATTTATTGTACATGTTTTTGCAGTAAAAAACAAACAAACTAAACCAAAAAATATTATTAGTCCTTTATTAGTGTATATCAGAATAGTACTTAAGAAAAATGTCATTCTTACTTAAACTGCCTTATAGTAGTTGGAATGTAACAGTCACACTGATGTATACGCACGTTGCACGTTTGGTAAATACACAATAAGCTATTCAAAACAATACACGATATACAAGATGTACAAAGCGCACGCTACACGATAAACGGAGTACACGTTACACAACAACTTTGGACTTTTACATTTTATCTAAATTTTGATTGTTATTTCCAAATAGTCTGATTTAGTTTTTCATGTTCACATAGATTTTTCTGTAACAATTAGTTGTGCCAAGGCCTTTTAACCAGACCGAAAAAAACCAGATCAATTAGAGGCTTCGCACCTTCACAATAGAAAAACAAGAGGGCCATGATGGCCCTATATCGCTCACCTGACTACCATTGGCTATAATACAAGGGCTCATGTTCAAATCAATTCATCTCCCTTTCCCCCCCCCCCCCCCTCTCCCGGGAAGGGTCAATTTTGACCTGGGGGTCATGATTTGAACAATCTTGGTAGAAGTCCAATAGGCATTTTTACATACCAAATATCTAATCTCTAGGCCTTGTGGCTTCAGAGAAGATTTTTAAAGCTTTTCCTATATAAGCCTATGAAAAACCAAGTGACCCCCCGGGCGGGGTCAATTTGGCCCGAGGGTCATGATTTGAACAATCTTGCTACAGGTCCACTAGCAAATGCTACATGCCAAATATCTAAGCTCTAGGCCTTGTGGTTTCAGAGAAGAAGATTTTTTTAAGTTTTCCCTATATAAGCCTATGTAAAACTAAGTGACCCCCCGTGCAGGGTCAATTTTGACCCGGGGGTCATAGTTTGAATAATCTTGGTAGAGGTCCACTAACCAATGCTACGTGCCAAATATCTAAGCTCTAGGCCTAGTGGTTTCAGAGAAGAAGATTTTTAAATTTTTTCCTATATAAGCCTGTGTAAAACTAAGTGACTCCCCCTACAGGGTCAATTTTGACCCCGGGGTCATAATTTGAACAATCTTGGTAGAGGTCCACTAGACAATGCTACATGCCAAATATCTAAGCTCAAGGCCTTGTGGTTTCAGAGAAGAAGATTTTTAAAGTTTTTCCTATATAAAGCCTATGCAAAACTAAGTGACCACCCGCGCGGGGTCAATTTTGACCCGGGGGTCATAATTTGAACAATCTTGGTAGAGGTCCACTAGACAATGCTACATGCCAAATATCTAAGCTCTAGGCCTTGTGGTTTCAGACAAGAAGATTTTTTAAGTTTTTCCTATTTGTTGCCATAGCAACCAGAGTTCTGCATGGAATGGAATGCTTTTAACAACTTTGATAGAGCTTCATGCAAGAAACATCCCTGCAAAGTTTCATCAACATTGGCCAAGTGGTTTCAGAGTTGTTGTTTGAAGGAAATGGTGGACGGACGGACGTACGACAGACGGAATGCGATCCTAATAGCTCACTCTGGCACTTTGTGCCAGGTGAGCTAATGACATCGATAAGTTTCAAAGTTACACAGTTTTCATATCACAAAGTGTCAAATTTGAACACCTGTCAGAGTAACTTTGGCAGGAAATTGATCCCGAGCTGCGAGAAAAAAGGCGTAATTTAAGTTAATTAGCATCAACACTTTTTTTTAAATAAATTCTACATGAAAGACACTACATTACTTTTAAGACCTCGGCAAATAAATGTTCAAATATAATGTCTTATACTGGAACCTTCTATATAGATTTTTTTGGTGAGAGTCAAGTTGATGGGGTAAATTGACATTGAAGAAATTGTTTTGAATGAATCAAGCTTTTAGAACAGGGTTTTTTAGTATTATTTAGTAGTATTAATACATGTAGTTGAAATGATTGTCCGGCCTCTAATTTTGACCAATGTTTTAATAGACAAAAGTTTTGAATTTTAGTTTTTTCTCTTCGGCCTAGGGTGAAAATTGTCCCTCTGAAAATCTAAGATTATTCTAATACAAGAGGGCCAAGATGGCCCTATATCGCTCACCTTGGTACAAGTCCACTTGCCTGGTGGAAGATCACTAGATAATGTTATATATATACAATAGGTTTTCCTATATACGTCTTTGTAAAACAAGTGACCCCCCACCCCTTTGACCCAGGTGTCATAATTTGAACAAACTTGGTAGAGGTCCACTAGACAATGCTACATGCCAAATATCTAAGCTCTAGGCCTCGTGGTTTCAGAGAAGAAGATTTTTAAAGTTTTTCCTATAAAGCCTATGCAAAACTAGGTGACCACCCGCGCGGGGTCAAGTTTGACCCGGGAGTCATAATTTGAACAATCTTGTTAGAGGTCCACTAGACAATGCTACATGCCAAATATCTAAGCTCTAGGCCTTGTGGTTTCAGAGAAGAAGATTTTTAAAGTTTTTCCTATTTGTTGCCATAGCAACCAGAGTTCTGCATGGAATAGAATTCTTTGAACAACTTTGATAGAGCTTCATGCAAGGAACATCCCTGCAAAGTCTCATCAACATTGGCCCAGTGTTTTCAGAGATGTCGTTTGAAGGAAATGGTGGACGGACGGAGGGACGGACTCTGGCACTTTGTGCCAGGTGAGCTAAAAATATATATATATTATAATAATAACTGATATTAAAGCTATAATACTGCCCAAAACTAGACGATTGTTTCTGTCACAAAAACATATGTCTCCCCAATGGCAGTTTGTCAATAATCATACTGAAACAGGATATTAAAACAACACAAAAATCTATTTTCAGTAGCAGTGACCTTGACATTAAATTTGTTATTTTTGCTAAAAACACTTAAAAAAAATTAAAAATCTATTTTTAGTTACAGTGACTTGACCTTAAAAAAAATTTGTTTGCTTAAAACACTATAAAAAGCAAAAAAGAATTTTTTTAAAATCTATTTTTAGTGACAGTGACTTTGACATCAAAACATTATTTTTTTGCTTAAAACACTTTTAAAACCAAAAAACAAACAAACAAGAGCTGTCGATCAAGTCAAGTGACGAATGCCCCCGAAAGAGGTGCCTCAGTCTGTGTCCTCTCCATGTGCTCAATAAATGTGCTATGTCATTTTAAAATCCTTCCATGCATGACAGAGTAACCATGCATACAGTATTCCATTACTTTAAACACTAAGTGTGACCTTGACCTTTGAGGTAGGGACTTGGGTCTTGCACGCAACACATCCGCTTGATGTGCTAGACATTTGTGCAAAGTTATTTTTAAATCCTTCGAACAATGATAAAGATATAGTCCGGACACAAATGTATGCATATATACAGGATTCCATTACCTATAAACTCTAAGTGTGACCTTGACCTTTTGACCTTTGTGGTAGGGATGTTGGTCTTGCACGAGACACGTCCTCTTGATGTGCTAGACATTTGTGGAAAATTATTTTAAAATCCTTCAATGCATGACAAAGTTACAGTCCGGACACGAATGTGTGCATATATGCATATATAGAGGAATCCATTACCTTCAAACTCTAAGTATGACCTTGACCTTTGAGGTAGGGATGTGGGTCTATTGCTAAAAACAATAGAAACTAGAGCTATCACTAAATGTGATTAATAGCCCCCAAAAGACTGCTTTATAAACTGAGGAAGTTCATAGTAACATAATACCTTGCAGAAAAAACTGAAATACAGATATTGTCCTTGGCAATAACTCTGTAATTACTCAAGATAGAGTTATGGTTCTTGTGCTCTGTACTTTCTCCCACTGTGCTTGACCATTGTATGAAGTTGTATTGAATTCCAACCAGAAGTTTTCAAGTTATTCTCCGGACAAGGAAAAGTAACAAAGGGCAATAACTTTGTAATGAGTCAAGGTAGAGTTATGGTTCCTGTGCACTGCACTTCCTCACCATGTACTTGACCATTGTATGAAGTTGTATTGAATTCCAACCAGTAGTTTTTAAATTATGCTCCGGACAAGGAAAAGTAACAAAGGGCAATAACTCTGCAATTTGTCAAGATAGAGTTATGGTTCTTGTGCTCTGTACTTTCTCCCACTGTGCTTGACCATTGTAAAAAGTTGTATTGAATTCCAACCAGAAGTTTTCAAGTTATGCTCCAGACAAGGAAAAGTAACAAAGGGCAATAACTTTGTAATGAGTCAAGGTAGTGTTATGGTTCCTGTGCACTGCACTTCCACTCAGTGTACTTGACCATTGTATGAAGTTGTATTGAATTCCAACCAGTAAGCTCAAGTTATGCTCCGGACAAGGAAAAGTAACAAAGGGCAATAACTCTGTAATTAGTCAAGATAGAGTTATGGTTCTTGTGCACTGCACTTCCACTCAATGTACTTGACCATTGTATGAAGTTGTATTGAATTCCAACCAGTAGTTTTTAAGTTATGCTCTGGACAAGGAAAAGTAACAAAGGGAAATAACTCTGCAATTTGTCAAGATAGAGTTATGGTTCTTGTGCACTGCACTTCCTCACAATGTATTTGACCATTGTATGAAGTTGTATTGAATTCAAACAAGTAGTTTTCAAGTTATGCTCCGGACAAGGAAAAGTAACAAAGGGCAATAACTCTGTAATTAGTCAAGATAGGGTTATGGTTCTTGTGCACTGCACTTCCTGTCAATGTGCTTGACCATTGTATGAGTTGTATTGAATTCCAACTATTAGTTTTCAAGTTATGCTCCGGACAAGGAAAATGCAACGGACCGACCGCCCGACCGACCATTTTGATTTGATTTGATGAGAATTTTATCAAGGTCTGTCCCAAAGAGCATGTATGTTAGCTTAGTATTGGGATGAGACCCCGGCATGTCTCCCGTCATGCCTAGAAATATAAATTTTGTTGCCAAAAAGTAGGAGAAATTTACCTGACTGCAATTTGCCAAAGAGTAGGCCAGTCACGGCGACCAATGAGATCAGAGTGTGATTGACCTATCCCGACCGACCAAACACCGGGTGGCTCCTATATACCCCCCCCCCACCCGACTTTGTTCTGGGGGTAAATATATTTAAATGTCTTCCTCTCCATGCAAGCTACCTACACACCAAGTTTCATTGCAATTGGTCACTCCTAACTCATGTTATTAAGCGGAAATGATTTTTCTATTTTTAGTAACAGCAGTGACCTTGACCTTGATCCTAGTGACCCTAAATGCAACCCAAGCTTGCTCTTCCTGCAAACTACCTACAAACCAAATTTCATTGCTATTGGTCACTCCTAACTCAAGTTATCGAGCGGAAACCATTCTACAATTCCGGGTCACTGTGACCTTGACCTTCTAATCTCAAAACCATTAGGGGTCCTCTACCGGTTATGACCAACCTCCACATCAAGTTTCAAGATGTTAGGCCCAAGCGTTCTCGAGTTATTGTTAGGAAACGGTTTTACAATTACGGGTCACCGTGACCTTTTAGTTTGACCTACTGGCCTCAAAATCAATAGGGGTCATCTGCTGGTCATGACAAACCTCCACATTAAGTTTGAAGATGCTAGGTCCAAACATTTTCAAGTTATCATCTGGAAACCGTTTTACTATTCTGGGTCACTGTGACCTAAGAAAAAATAGGGGTCCTCTGCTGGTCATGACCAACCTCCGCATCAAGTTTCAGGATCCTAGGCCCAAGCGTTCTTGAGTTATCATCCGAAAACCAGTTGGTAGACGGACACACAGACAGACTAACCAACCGACCGACATCTGCAAATCAATATACCCCTCTTCTTTGAAGGGGGCATAAAAATCATACATTGAATATGACTGTAACCGCCATTTTGGAATCAGTGCAAAACAGATTCCCAAGAATGGTATAAAAATCAGTGTTTTTTTTAACAGTTTACATGTCAAGTGCCTCATACCTCAAGAAATCCACCAAATTCTGTCACAAACGTTCAAGGCCAATAAAACAATTATTGAACAAGATAATGCTGCCTCAAAATTGTATCTTGCTTGGTGTTGTAGACATAATTCGATATGAACCTTACCTTGCATTCTTGCTTCCTTTGCTTCTTTTACTGGTGTTTTTAACTTCTTCACTTTACCAACAGCTTCCATTACTTGTTCAACTTTTGTTTTCACTCCTTTTACTTCCATAACATCTTCCGTTTTAAGTTCCATCTTTTCTAATGCCTTCTCCATTTCTCGCCAATTTTCAATGACTGCTTGGATTCTTTTTTCAGCGCCAGGTTCCCAAGGACTGTGTTTGTAACTAATAGTAGGAAGTATTTTCTGTAAGTCACGTACAGGCTTAATGACAGCAGAATTAAGTCTTAGGAGAACCTGTATGTGATAATGAAGATGCTTTTATTAAAGATACTGTAGATATTCAAAATTATTTGATTGACTATAATATTATTGTTGCTATTATAAAAACAACCAGAACAGAAGTAGTAGAAGAAACAAAAGCATCGAGGACACTGATGAATGCTCCCCCTAAACATGCATATCTGGAAGATCAATACACATCTTCTCTTCTTGTTTATCTGAACGAACAAGTTTCAATTCGTTCACATGAAAACTGTAACAGTTATTTTGCAGAGAAGCATATCACATAAAATGATTAATACCCCCAAAAGACTGCTTTATAAACTGAGAAAGTTCGTAGTAACAGAATACCTTGCAAACAAACTAAAAAGAGATATTGTTCGATCTTGGCAATAACTCTGTAATTTGTCAAGATAGAGTTATGGTTCTTGTACACTGCACTTCCTCTAATTGTGCTTGACCATTGTATGAAGTTGTATTGAATTCCAACCAATAGTTTTCGAATAATGCTCCGGACAAGTAAAAGTAACAAAGGGCAATAACTCTGAAATGAGTCAAGATAGAGTTATTGTTCTTTCGCACTGCACTTCCTGTCATTGTGCTTGACCATTGTATGAAGTTGTATTGAATTCCATCCAGAAGTTTTCGAATAATGCTCCGGACAAGGAAAAGTAACAAAGGGCAATAACTCTGTAATTAGTCAAGATGGAGTTATAGTTCTTGTGCACTGCACTTCCTCACCATGTACTTGACCATTGTATGAAGTTGTATTGAATTCCAACCAGTAGGCTCAAGTTATGCTCCGGACAAGGAAAAGTAACAAAGTGCAATAACTCTGCAATTTGTCAAGATAGAGTTATGGCTCTTGTGCACTGCACTTCCTCACCATGTACTTGACCATTGTATGAAGTTGTATTGAATTCCAACCAGTAGTTTTCAAGTTATGCTCTGGAGAAGAAAAAATAACAAAGGGCAATAACTCTGAAAATACTCTAGATAGAGTTATGGTTCTTGTACACTGCACTTCCTCTCATTGTGCTTCATCATTATATGAAATTGTATTGAATTCCAACAGGTAGTTTTCAAGTTATGCTCCGGACAAGGAAAAGCAACAAAGGGCAATAACTCTGTAATTAGTCAAGATGGAGTTATGGTTCTTCTGTACTGCACTTCCTCTCAATGTGCTTGACCATTGTATGAAGTTGTATCGAATTCCAACCAGTAGTTTTCAAGTTGTGCTCCGGACAAGGAAAAGTAACAAAGGGCAATAACTCTGTAATTAGTCAAGATGGAGTTATAGTTCTTGTGCACTGCACTTCCTCTCAATGTCCTTGACCATTGTATGAAGTTGTATTGAATTCCAACTAGTAGTTTTCAAGTTATGCTCCGGACAAGGAAAACTAACAAAGGGCAATAACTCTGTAATTAGTCAAGATGGAGTTATAGTTCTTGTGCACTGCACTTCCTCTCAATGTGCTTGATCATTGTATGAAGTTGTATTGAATTCCAACAAGTAGTTTTCAAGTTATGCTCTGGACAAGGAAAATGCAACCGACCGACCGCCCGACCGACCGACCGACCGACCGACCAACCACCGGGTGACTCCTATATACCCCCTAAACTTCGTTTTGGGGGTATAATAAAGGGATGTAATTCAATCCTGAACCTCAATAATTGTTTAGAATATCAAGTAAATCTGTAGGATACTTTTTAAGCTATGTCTTGACAAAATTTTTAATACAATTTCACATGGAAATTAATCAAACAAGAGCTGTCCCTAATACAGCATGCTCAACTATTTTCAGTGCTTGCCAGTAAAACAAAATTTTTATCAGTAAAGAGCAACACAAAATTCTGTTGACTTTCCAAGTATAAACTAGAGCTATCACTAAATGTGATTAATACCCCCAAAAGGATTGCTTTATAAACTGAAGAAGTTCGTAGTAACATAATACCTTGCAAACAAACTAAAAAGAGATATTGTTCTTAGCAGTTCCTCTCATTGTGCTTGACCATTATATGAAGTTGTATTGAATTCCAACTTGTAGTTTTTCGAAAAATGCTCCAGACAGGGAAAAGTAACAAAGGGCAATAACTCTGTAATTAGTCAAGATGGAGATATGGTTCCTGTGCACTGCACTCCCTCTCACTGTGCTTGACCATTGTATGAAGTTGTATTGAATTCCAACCAGAAGTTTTCAAGTTATGCTCCGGACAAGGAAAAGTAACAAACGGTAATAACTCTGTAATGAGTCAAGATGGAGTTATGGTTCCTGTGCACTGCACTTCCTCTAAATGTACTTGACCATTGTATGAGGTTGTACTGAATTCCAAATATTAGTTTTCAAGTTATGCTTCGGAAAAGGAAAAGTAACAAAGGGCAATAACTCAGTAAATACTCAAGATAGAGTTATAGTTCTTGTACACTGCACTTCCTCTGAGTGTGCTTGATCATTGTATGAAGTTGTATTGAATTCCAACTAATAGTTTTCAAGTTATGCTCCGGACAAGGAAAAGTAACAAAGGGCAATAACTCAGTAAATACTCAAGATAGAGTTATAGTTCTTGTACACTGCACTTCCACTGAGTGTGCTTGATCATTGTATGAAGTTGTATTGAATTCCAACTAATAGTTTTCAAGTTATGCTCCGGACAAGGAAAAGTAACAAAGGGCAATAACTCTGTAATTAGTCAAGATGGAGTTATAGTTCTTGTGCACTGCACTTCCTCTCAATGTGCTTGACCATTGTATGAAGTTGTATTGAATTCCAACTAGTAGTTTTCAAGTTATGCTTCGGACAAGGAAAACTAACAAAGGGCAATAACTCAGTAAATACTCAAGATAGAGTTATAGTTCTTGTACACTGCACTTCCTCTGAGTGTGCTTGATCATTGTATGAAGTTGTATTGAATTCCAACTCGTAGATTTCAAGTAATGCTCCAGACAAGGAAAAGTAACAAAGGGCAATAACTCTGTAATTAGTCAAGATGGAGTTATGGTTCTTGTGCACTGCACTTCCTCTCAATGTGCTTGACCATTGTATGAAGTTGTATTGAATTCCAACTAGTAGATTTCAAGTTATGCTCCGGACAAGGAAAAGTAACAAAGGGCAATAACTCTGTAATTAGTCAAGATGGAGTTATGGTTCTTGTGCACTGCACTTCCTCTCAATGTGCTTGACCATTGTATGAAGTTGTATTGAATTCCAACCAGTAGTTTTCAAGTTATGCTCCGGACAAGGAAAAGTAACAAAGGGCAATAACTTTGTAATTAGTCAAGATGGAGTTATAGTTCTTGTGCACTGCACTTCCTCTTAATGTGCTTGACCATTGTATGAAGTTGTATCGAATTCCAACTAGTAGTTTTCAAGTTATGCTCCGGACAAGGAAAAGTAACAAAGGGCAATAACTCTGTAATTAGTCAAGATGGAGTTATAGTTCTTGTGCACTGCACTTCCTCTCAATGTGCTTGACCATTGTATGAAGTTGTATTGAATTCCAACCAGTAGTTTTCAAGTTATGCTCCGGACAAGGAAAATGCAACAGACCGACCGACCGCCCGACCGACCAACCGACCGACCAACCACCGGGTGACTCCTATATACCCCCCTAAACTTCGTTTTGGGGGTATAACTAGAAAACTGTAGTCATCAAACAAACATAAAAGTCAGAAGTTAACTCTCCTAAGTTCCTAACTTATTTGTTTCATACTGCTAAACACTATTGCTAAGTTTCAAATAACTCCAATCAGTGGTTACTGAAGTACATGTATGTACATGGGTGTATCCTGCACGCAAAACTTTAACCAAAGTTTCAAAGTTCGACAAGGGTCATAAATTGTAGTATATTCAGTTCAAAGTTATCTACTTTAATTGTTGAATACCCCTTAATACAGTACACGCAAGGTGTTTTTTCCAATTGTCACCAATCACCGCGATGTCCAGCCATCGTGTCCACGCGAATTTGGTCACCCAAATGCCCCCCAGAGTCACCCTAATTAGAGTGTCCGATCACGGTGACCATTTGTCACTGCGAATCCCTGTGACTGGACACAGTGTTTCACGGTGTCCACATTCGGGTTGGACTTGAATTCTTTTTAATGTTTTTTTACTGATTAACTTTTAAAAATCCCCTGGTGGTTTCAGAGAAGAAGATTTTGACCGGGGGTCATAATTTGAACAATCTTGGTAGAGGTCCACTAGACAATGCTACATGCCAAATATCTTAGCTCTAGGCCTTGTGGTGTCAGAGAAGAAGATTTTTAAAGTTTTTCCTATAAAAAGCCTATGCAAAAACTATGTGCCCACCTGCGCGGGGTCAATTTTGACCCGGGGGTCATAATTTGAACAATCTTGGTAGAGGTCCACTAGACAATGCTACACGCCAAATATCTAAGCTCTAGGCCTTGTGGTTTTAGAGAAGAAGATTTTTAAAGTTTTTCCTATAAAAAGCCTATGCAAAACTAGGTGACCACCCGCTTGGGGTCAAGTTTGACCCGGGAGTCATAATTTGAACAATGTTGTTAGAGGTCCACTAGACAATGCTACATGCCAAATATCTAAGCTCTATGCCTTGTGGTTTCAGAGAAGAAGATTTTTAAATATTTTCCTATTTGTTGCCATAGCAACCAGAGTTCTGCATGGAATGGAATTCTTTGAACAATTTTGGTAGAGCTTCATGCAAGGAACATTCCTGCATAGTTTTATCAACATTGGCCTAGTGGTTTCAGAGGACATGTCATTTGAATCAAAATGTTGACGGACTACGGACGATGGACAAACATCAATTAGAAAAGCTCGCCCTGGCGTAGCCAGGTGAGCTAAAAAGGGTAAGTATAAAGGGTCTATGTAATATTTATGTACTGTGGACCATTGCAAATTAATTCTATATATAGTTTCATATAATGCTACTTTAAATTTAGTTTTGGTGGGCCTATTCTATAGGTGTGGTATTAAACAAGAGGGCCATGATGGCCCTTTATCGCTCACCCAAGTACAACTGCTTTTAACAAAGTTGCTAGAAATCATCGAAACAACCTTTCTGACAAATTTCCAGGATATTTGGGCTGACAATGTTACCTCAAGAGTGTTAACAAGGTTTTTCCATATTTTGGCTGTGTGACCTAATTTTTGACCCCGGGTGACCCATATTAAAACTTGAGCTAGAAATCAACCAAACAACCTTTCTGACAAATTGCCAGGATGTTTGGACTGAAACAGTAGCCTCTAAAGCCTTAAAAAGATTTTCTATTTTTGGGTCATGTGACCTAATTTTTCATTCTAGATGACCCATATTCGAACTCGTCAGAGTAATTACTGGGACAAACATCCTGACCAAGTTTCGTGACAATTGAGGCAAAAATGTGACCACTAGAGTGTTAACGAACTAAATGTGGACGGACGACGGACAATCATCGATCCTAATAGCTCACCTTGAGCCAGCTCAGGTGAGCTAAAAACTAGATTTCCAAAAAAATGTACTTGTAACAAGTTTTGTACAAAAAAAACATATATCATAGACTTTAATTTCTCATACGAAACCGGAAATGATCGAGCCAATCCGAAATTGAACTTCAATGTATATACAAACAGCACCACTATGTAACGGCATGACATCATGTTACTATGGGGGCTGCTAGTCATTTTAACAGGCGGACAGTTTACCTAAACATTGTTTCTGCTAAACACCAGTTCTAGACTCCTCTTCTTCGTTTGAAACAAACAATTTTCTCACATAAAGATACACATCCTCATGCATCAGTGGTTTGCCAACCTTTCAGACAAACATGAAATTATGTAACGAATGCTCTGGACGTACGAGAATGAAAGATACATGGTCGGTAGGAATACTTGATTCCATGCGTTGCGCGACATTTCGCCGAAAGACATTTCGTCGACTACGACACTTCGCCGAATAAGATAGTTGGTCTAATACGACAGTTTGTCAAAGACAAGACTACGACAAGTGGTCGAAAACTAGTTTTAACACCACAGCATTTGGTCGAAAACTGTCAAAACTGCAAATAATCCCTTTGTTATTGACTTATATTCTTTAAGTTTACGTTGTGCACAAAACTTTGATACAAGTGTATAATATATCAATAGTGCACGGCGATCTCCCTGCTGGTCTCTATTCATAAGGTGGTCTCTATTCGGAGGTGATCTTTATCACAGGTTTGACTGCCTAAAGCTCACATACTTGTAATTATACAAGATGAATAGCAAATAGAAAAATAGTATCATTGAAGCCTGTACAGCATTACTTTTACTAGGTTTAGTAAGATATAATATAATGCCTCTCAAACATTCCATGATCTGTGGAAAATACGTTTTCTAATTCGGTTTTATGTTTTGCGTCGTATGATTGACCGATACATTATGCAGACGATAGCCTATGTCATGTTGTGAATGTTTATTAATTGTAAATACAAAATAAGTGCCTCTAGCTTTTCATTTACGGGCAGTTTACCTATAACCATTGTTTCTGGGCCGAACCAGTACTACGTGTATATCCTCCGTAATATACTGTATTGTTTTGCTCACGCAAAGAAACATGTTCTGTATAATAATAATAATAATAAATTCTTTATTTCAAGAAGGTAATATATTAAGGTTATACAAGAAGAAATAAAAGCATACACCTTATTTACAACATGGCCTTCTATAAACACATTCACTTACATACTGAAACTGTCCAGTTACACACAGTCATTCACTTATTGACAAACACTCAAAATAAACTTATTATAAGTATTGTATAATTAAAGCGTGTGATAAATGATTAATCTGTAATACAACAAAAACAATAACAATAAATTGATTAAATAACAGGTGATTGCAATAAGTACTGTTTATATCTGCATTTAAAGGAATTTAATGTTTGAGCTGAGCGGATATCAGTAGGAATATTATTCCAGATTTGCGCACTGTAGTACGTAAAAGAATCTTTATAATAGGTTGTCTTATACTGTGATATAACCAGGTTATTACATGACGATGATCTCAGTCTGTAATTTGCATTTTTTGAGAATGTCAGTGATTCAGATAAATAACCTGGGGCCATGTTTTTAAAGTATTTGAAAACTAATATAGCAGCGTGATATTTACATCTGTCTTGAAACGACAACCATTTCAATTCAATAAATAAATCTTTAGATGGCATTTTAGCCGGTTTATTGAGTATAATTCTTGCTGCCTGTTTCTGGAATTTAGTTATCTTACTTATAGTGGATTGGGTTCTCTTCCCCCATATAGTACAACAGTAATCAAAAGTTGAATATAGGCGTTATAAAACCTTTTCTTCATTTCAAAAGTCAAAAAATATACAATTCTTTTTAACATTATATAACTTTGTGTTTAACTTTGAGCACATCTTATCTACTTGCGTATTCCAACTTAGTGTTTTGTCCACATACACACCCAGGATTTTTTGTGCGGCAACGTTTTCCACTTGCGTTCCATTTATATTTAGCATTATCTCGGAAGCATTCTTCAATTTATGTTTGCTACCTAACAGCATACATTTTGTTTACACAGGATGAAGAGACATATTATTCATACAACACCAAAACGAAATAATATTAAGACCTTTTTGCAGGTTTTCTTGAATAGTGGTTACATTGTAATCAGTTACATATAGAGTTGAGTCATCTGCATACAAATCAAGGCTGCTAAAACTGTCTACATTGAATGGTAAGTCATTTATGTATAACAAAAATAGTAGGGGACCTAGGATTGAGCCTTGAGGAACACCTGACGTTATAGGTAGCATTTTAGAAGTCGTATTTCCAACTTTTACAACTTGCAGTCTGTTGGATAAATAAGATGTAAATAGTTTAATAGTGTTATCAGAAAACTGATAGAGTTTCAGTTTATGTAATAAGATCGTGTAATCTACTAAATCAAAGGCTTTTCTTAAGTCTAGATAGACAGCACCAATAAATTTGCCACTATCAATGTCTTTTATCCAAGAATCAATTAAGCGAGTAAGTGCTGTTTGACAGGAATGGTGTTCTCTAAATCCAGATTGAGTCTCATGCAAAATATTGGTTCTACGGAAGAATTCTTTAAGTTGTATTGCTATGTGTTTCTCAAATAGTTTTGATAATGTAGGTAAAATAGAAATCTGATGATAGTTATTAGGATCATCTTTGTCGGCATTTTTGAAAATTGGCAATACACACGCTATCTTTAATGAGTCAGGGAAAATCCCTTCACTTATACTTTTATTAATTATTGCTGCAATAGGGTTTGTTATATAATCTCCGCAATATTTTATAATTTCAGGGCCGATGTTATCTATTCCAGTTGACTTGTTTGTATCAAGGCTTTCAATTAATATTTTTACTTCATACGGAGTTATATATTTTATATCAAGCACTGTTGTTTTTAATTTTTCATGTAACGCTGCTTTTAACATTGAAAAATTTTCAGTTTCAAATTTTGTCTTTTTAATAATATTAGATATGTTTACAAAGTGTTCGTTAAGCGCATTAATAATGTATAAATGTCCTTGCACGTTTGAATCATTAATTGTTATTTTATCAGGAATTTTAAGCCCTTCATTCTTATTATGACCTATTAATGTATTCAAATTCTTCCACAAATTGTTAGTTGATTTATTTTTCTTTCACAGCTTTGTTAAAAAAGTCCATTTTAGACTTTCTAATTAAGATATAGTCCTGTTTCTAGAAAATTTATATTGGTTGAAATCTCTTTTTCTGTGATACATGTCTCTCTCATTTATGCTAGCTTTGATTTCATCATTAAACCAGTTAGGCTGTGAGTCGCGTTTAACTCGCTTTTAAAGGGGCATGCTGAGATATGATACTATTCAATAAGTTGTATAACATTGCTGTTGCATTGTTTGGATCTTGGATTGATTCAATACTTGAAAATTTACAAAAGCCAATTCACGTTGAAACAATTCATAGTTGAAATGCTTGAAAGATCTGTACATAATAGACTTATGTTTGTTTTTTTTGGGCTTAAAGAGGCTTGTACTTAGTGTTATAAGAACAGGATAGTGGTCGCTAATACTGTAAAAAGGGACAATAATTTCTTTTACGAAATCCTTATTTGTACAATACACGTGATCGATTATAGAGGCGTTTGTTTTTGTCACTCGAGTTGGGATTTTTACCATTTGGGTGAAACCAAACTTTTGTATAACATCAGCCCATTTTGCGTTACGAAATTGACAAATATTTGGTATAAAATTAATATTTATGTCTCCTAAAATGAAAATTTCAAATTTTGAAGCATCAGCTTTGTCCAACTCGCTCTCATATATGTCAATCCAAGATTGTGAAGAGTCATGGGGCCTATAGACAAAGTTTACTAGAATAGGCTTTCTGTTTTGAAGGTTAATTTGTAACCATACAGATTCCGTATCCTTATTTACTATATCCTTACGTCGAACATACGAAATTTGTTTACGTATATAAACAAGTATACTACCACCTTTTCTCCCATTTCTGTCTTTTCGCTCCATATTATACGATTTAATATTAATGTCTTCATCAGCTACATCTTTATGCTAAAATGTTTCACATAAGCCTAATACGTCTGACGAATTTTCCTGACAAAGATTGTATTTGATTTCTTAGAGCCAAACATGTTTAAGTGAATCCCGTCATTTGTGAAGTAGTGTTTGACAATATTCCCATCGCCATAAACAAATTTCTTGTAACAATCAATAATGCTTGCTCCAGTTTCCTCACAGATTTGCATTACAGTGTTGTTTAACTGCATCACATCAACATCCTGTCTCGGGCATATGGTACAGAGGTGGACCCTACACCTTTTTTGCTGTAGTGAACGCGTGCTTTCAATCAGATCTGCACGTAACGTTTCCTGCATTTTACCCGAACTGACGTCATTTCCGCATATATATATCACAACATCAGCATATTGACGTACGTCTAATTCCCTAAATCGATCCGACAAAGCTTCCATTGTAGCGCCACTGCCTTTGTTTATGTCAACATTTTCTCCTAGACCAGGTCGTTGGATTCCTTTCAGTATTGAATCCCCAATGATAAGAGTCCTTTCTCTTTTTGGTATTTCACTGTTATTTGTATTTTGACTGGGTTTCAAGTTTGGGTTGTAGTCATTAACTGAAGAAATGTCGTCTACATCTGTCTTTTTTGGGCGAACCGTGTTGTTTTTAACTGCATCCGTAATAGATTGTAGTTTTCGGGTCAACATGTCATTGTTTGTGCTGGCATTTTGTTTGATTGTATCTGCTACACTGCTGATATCATCTAGTTTTATATTGGTATGTTCCTTGTCACACGACGCTTGTCGTTTAATACTTTGTATTTCATTACGGAGCTGACCAAACTTCATTTCCGTGACTTCCTCAAGCCTGTTCTGTAAACATGCTACACTTTCATGTATTATTTCCATCAGTCCTATCATTTTATCATACTGGAAAGCCTGACTACAACTTTCTTTTTAAGCTTTCTTTTCATTATTCATAGTATCGTTTTCCGCAGTTATTTCGCTTTCATCGCCGGGAGAGACTGTAGCAATGCTCGAACCCACGAAGGTGTATCGCTTCTGTATAAGGTGGGATTAGAGGGATAGGGGGTGGTTTCATCAGGATAGACAAGCTTGTCACCAGGTGATATTACGTTATGATGATTTTAAATCAATTTTAAGCTTTGAAGACTGAAAAGGGATAATGTCCGCTTCTGCCAAATAATGAAGGGACTAATGTCCCCTTGTGCAAAATTGGGCTGTAGGGGTTGTTAAACGCGAATGTTTCTCGCCACATTCTTCACGCGTCACATTTAAGTATGAATACATTTAAATTACGAGTTATACTAAAATTGATAAGTATAGCAAAATGATGTTTATAGTTTGTACTTATTCAATCTAGATCGATTGTGAAGAAATCTTGAAACTTGTGCAGTCACTCCTGAAATAACAGTACTGGTGTCGCAACCCCGGTGGGGTTCGAACCCGCAACCTCCGGAATGAGCGGCAGACACCTTAACCTCTACATCACCCCCATCTCATATCCATAATAAAGGATAACTCCATATAATTTTTTTTTTATGACAATTTGAATTATATTTAAACCTCCGTCCTATAAACATTACATTAGGAGCCAGTTTAAACTGAAATTGGGATAAAGTGGATCAGATTTATGACCCTTCTGTTTCTTATCGGGATATTGCCCACGGCTAAGGTCGTGCCTTGCTTTTCATAGTACTATATCGGTCTGTATCCTCTGAACCTTAAAAACATGTTACCGGATATACATGTATTTTTTTATAAGAAGCTGTTAAAATCATGTAAACCAATAATACACAGGCGCGTCATAATTAGTTAAGTGTTTTCATGTTTCCAGTATAATGTAATTTTTTATAAGTTTGTGTCAGAAAAAAAAAATGTCAAAGTCAAGGCTAATACACGCCACTGACGTAATCAACTCGCGATAAAATTTAAGTTATTTTACAAACATAAACGGCATGATAACATTTCCTATTTTTAATGATTTTTTCATTTTTCTGAGACTTGACTAATTTTATCTGTTTTAAGTTTAAAATCGTAATTGTCATATTACTATACTTTGTATGATCAGTTAAATTAAAACGCGCAAAATGTGACAATGTTTACTAACAAGAGGGCCAAGATGGCCCTATATCGCTCACCTTGGTACAAGTCCACTTGCCTGGTGGAAGATCACTAGATAATGTTATATACCAAATAAGTTTTCCTATATACGCCTTTGTAAAACAAATGATCCCCCCCCAGGCAAGGTCAATTTTGACCCCAGGGGCATAATTTGAACAAACTTTGAAGAGGTCTACTAGGCAATGCTACATGCCAAATATCTATGCTCTAGGCCTCGTGGTTTCAGAGAAAAAGGTTTTTTAAAGTTTTCCCTATATAAGCCTATGTAAAACTAAGTGACCCCCTGTGCGGGGTCAATTTTGGCCCGGGGGTCATAATTTGAAAAAACTTGGTGGAGGTCCACTTGCCAATGCTACATGCCAAATATCTAAGCTCTAGGCCTTGTGGTTTCAAAGAAGAAGATCAGAAAAGCTCACCCTGGCATAGCCAGGTGAGCTAAAAACCAGTAAATCTTTTACTTCCGAAATTATAACAACTATAAAATTATTTAAGAATCAAAAACGGGTTAGAATAAAACAATCATACTAGATTATGGTGAAAGGAAAAGGGACTGTTTTTAAGTTTTGTTTAAAAAGGTATTGTCGCACGGATGTCCCATAATGCTGCTCTTACACTTCCGAATGATCAGTCCGTCTGCTCGCTTATTGATGCTTTATGGCCGTACATTACTTAACATTTATAATGACCTGTAATAAAATACTTAAACTGTATTAACTAGGTTTTGATTTGTGCATTCTAAAACCCTAAAATCTGTTAATGAAACGGATATATGTTTATGCCCTAAATGAATGTTTTAGCTAAAACTATACACATACATATTTTTTCATTATATGTTATACAAGTCGGATCTAGACTGTCATATTTTACCGACCCCATCAGTTCTCGCATAAATGCTGCAAAAGGTGTATTTTTCATTCATTATGTCAAAGTAATATGAATTATACAAGCAATTCCAAGTCTTTGTCACAGTCGATTTTTAACGAGGATGTCAGATCAGTCTTTCTTTGATATAGTGGTTTAAAGCGCTAATATAAAAAAATATGATATTGTGATAACTAAATAAACAAATAAATGTCTCGATTGAATAAAATTACATGTTTACGCCATGCGCTAAAATGTTTTATGAACAGTAACTTGTTATGTTACAAAAATCCCCTAAATTACATCCGAAGATAACATATAGATAATGACCAAAGAGTTGTTTTTTGACAGCCTATGTCATGTTGTGAATGTTTACACACAAATTCCACGCGTCACAGTGAAAGGTCACGTGATACTTTAAACTGTGGTTTCAGCTAATTTGGTTGGTTGTCTCTTAAACTAGGGGTTTAACAGGACACGTGACACTTTAAACCGTGGTTTCAGCTTATTTCATTGGGTGTCTCTTAAACTATGGGTTTAACAGACTTTTAACTACGGTTTAAGACTTTAAACCACGGTTTAAGAAATTAATGTGCAAACGGCACCTGAAACTATGGGTTTAAGAGTTAAACCTAGGGTTTAACAGATTAAATGTGCATTCAGCGCGTAAAACCCTGTATTAAAGTCTTAAACCGCAGTTTAAAGTAAATGTGTATGTAATTGTCGTTTTAACGAGTCACATGACACTTTAAACCGTGGTTTCAGCTCATTTGATTGGTCGTCTCTTAAACTATGGGTTTAACAGACTTTAAACTGCGGTTTAAGACTTTAAACTACGGTTTAAGAAATTAATGTGCAAACGGCACTTGAAACTAGGGGTTTCAGAGTTGTTAAACTATGGGTTTAACAGTTAAACCTATAGTTTAAAGGATTAATGTGCATTTCGCTTGCCATATTCGCTCAAATTTGACAGTTATCTTTTAGAAGTAATTGTGTCAAGTAGCTTGGGTTTGCAAACAATTTTACAATTGTTTGAGTTAAATTTGTCATCCTTTATTACAGGCAAAATTTTTCACACCCACCGCGAGCGACAAAAGACAAGTTGGGAATAAAAAGATTGTCCAATAACGGCACACTGTTTACGTGGAAAATTATTTTAAATCTACATAAAAGTTATAAATATTTTAAGTTCAGGTAGGAAAGAATGCGTTTTGAAACAATTATATTCAAAAACTAGAGCTATCACTAAATGTGATTAATACCCCCAAAAGACTGTTTTATAAACTGAGGAAGTTCGTAGTAACAGAATACCTTGCAAACAAACTAAAGAGAGATATTGTTCTTGGCATTAACTCTGTAATTAGTCAAGATGGAGTTATGGTTCTTGTGCACTGCACTTCCTCTCATTGTGCTTGACCATTGTATGAAGTTGTATTGAATTCCAACCAGTAGTTTACGAATTATGCTCTGGACAAGGAAAAGTAACAAAGGGCAATAACTCTGTAATGAGTAAAGATAGAGTTACTGTTCTTTTGCACTGCACTTCCTCTCATTGTGCTTGACCATTGTATGAAGTTGTATTGTTTTCGAATAATGCTCCGGACAAGGAAAAGGAACAAAGGGCAACAAGAGCCATGTTACCCATGGTTAATCCCCCAGCTGGGAAGAAGTTACCAGAAGGTTCTTGCACACTGCACTTCCTACCAATGTGCTATGTCAGTGTATTAAGTTTGAAGTAAATCCCTCAAGTACTTTTGGAGTTATGCTCTGGACAAGAATTCTGATAAAGAGGAATAACTCTAAAAGTAGGCAAGGTAGAGTTATTGTTCTTGCACACTGCACTTCCTACCAATATGCTATATCAGTGTATTAAGTTTGAAGTAAATCCCTCAAGTACTTTGTGAGTTATGCTCTGGACAAAACTTTTAAAGTGAATCTGAATAAGGGGAATAACTCTAAAAGTAGGCAAGGCAGAGTTATTGTTCTTGCACACTGCACTTCCTACCAATGTGCTATGTCAGTGTATTAAGTTTGAAGAAAATCCCTCAAGTACTTTTGGAGTTATGCTCTGGACAAGTATTCTGATAAAGAGGAATAACTCTAAAAGTAGGCAATGTAGAGTTATTGTTCTTGCACACTGCACTTCCTACCAATGTGCTATATCAGTGTATTAAGATTGAAGTAAATCCCTCAAGTACTTTTGGAGTTATGCTCTGGACAAGTAAATCTGATTAAGGGGAATAATTCTAAAAGTAGGCAATGTAGAGTTATTGTTCTTGCACACTGCACTTTCTACCAATGTGCTATATCAGTGTATTAAGTTTGAAGTAAATCCCTCAGGTACTTTTGGAGTTATGCTCTGGACAAAACTTTTAAAGTAAATCTGATAATGGGGAATAACTCTAAAAGTAGACAAGGTAGAGTTATTGTTCTTGCACACTGCACTTCCCACCAATGTGCTATGTCAGTGTATTAAGTTTAAAGAAAACCCCTCAAATACTTTTGGAGTTATGCTTCGGACAAGTAAATCTGATAAAGGGGAATAACTCTAAAAGTAGGCAAGGTAGAGTTATTGTTCTTGCACATTGCACTTCCTACCAATGTGCTATGACAGTGTATTAAGTTTGAAGGAAATCCCTCAAGCACTTTTGGAGTTATGCTCTGGACAAAACTTTTAAAGTAAATCTGATAAAGGGGAATAACTCTAAATGTAGGCAAGGTAGAGTTATAGTTCTTGCACACTGCACTTCTGAGTTATGGTTCTTGTGCACTGCACTTCCTCTTATTGTGCTTGACCATTGTATGAAATTGTATTGAATTCCAACCAGTAGTTTTCAAGTTATGCTCTGGACAAGGAAAAGTAACAAAGGGCAATAACTCTGTAATGAGTAAAGATAGAGTTACTGTTCTTTTGCACTGCACTTCCTCTAATTGTGCTTGACCATTGTATGAAGTTGTATTGAATTCCAACCAGTAGTTTTCGAAAAATGCTCCGGACAAGGAAAAGTAACAAAGGGCAATAACTCTGTAATTAGTCAAGATGGAGTTATGGTTCTTATGCACTGCACTTCCTCTCATTGTGCTTGACCATTGTATGAAGTTGTATTGAATTCCAACTAGTAGTTTACGAATTATGCTCTGGACAAGGGATAGTAACAAAGGGCAATAACTCTGTAATGAGTCAAGATAGAGTTATGGTTCTTGTACACTGCACTTCCTCTGATTGTGCTTGATCATTGTATGAAATTGTATTGAATTCCAACTAGTAGTTTTCAAGTTATGCTCCGGACAAGGAAAAGTAACAAAGGGCAATAACTCTGTAATAAGTCAAGATGGAGTAATGGTTCTTGTGCACTGCACTTCCTCTGAATGTGCTTGACCATTGTATGAGGTTGTATTGAATTCCAACCAGTAGTTTTTAAGTTATGCTCCAGACAAGGAAAAGTAACAAAGGGCAATTACTCTGTAATTAGTCAAGATGGAGTAATGGTTCTTGTGCACTGCACTTTCTCTCAATGTGTTTGACCACTGTATGAAGTAATATTGAATTCCAACCAGTACTTTTTAAGTTATGCTCCTGACAAGGAAACTGCAACAGACCGCCTGACCGACCGCCCGACCGACCGACCAACCACCGGGTGACTCCTATATACCCCCCTAAACTTTGTTTTGGGGGTATAATGATGATTTTTTTACGCATTGATACTCTACTGGTAATTCACAACGGAATTACCGAAGTGGCAATGACTGTGCTAACAATAAAGAGACGCACAACTACCGTCTACCGTGAATAAAAATTAAAAAGTATTTCTAGAAATTGTTGTATTCTACTTTGTACTTCATTAAATTAAATAAAATAGTTGTAAAATACTTTATTTCAGTCGAGTTGGTCACCGCGATTCATCGTGACCGGCCACCGCGAATCACCGTGACCGCATATTTCAGCAAATCATAAATGGTCACGGTGACCATTTAGGTGACCAAAACTTCTTTAGTGTGACCACATCACCATGTCTAGTCACATACAATGAATTTTTGTCGCAGTGACCGGGTGACATTTGGAAACAAGAGGGCCATGATGGCCCTTTGTCGCTCACCCGAGTACAACTGCTTTTAACAAAGTTGCTAGAAATCATCGAAAACAACCTTACTGACAAATTTCCAGGATATTTGGGCTGAAAATGTTACCTCTAGAGTGTTAACAAGGTTTTTCCATATTTGGGCTCTGTGACCTAGTTTTTGACCCAAGATGACCCATACTCGAACTTGAGCTAGAAATCATACAAACAACCTTTCTGACAAATATTCCAGGATATTTGGGCTGAAAATGTTACCTCTAGAGTATTAACAAGGTTTTTCCATATTTGGGCTCTGTGACCTAGTTTTTGACCCCAGATGACCCATATTCGAACTTGAGCTAGAAATCATCAAAACAACCTTTCCAACAAATTTCCTGGATATTTGGGCTGAAAATGTTACCTCTAGAGTGTTAACAAATTTTTTCGATATTTGGGCTCTGTGATTTGGGCTCTGTGACCTAGTTTTTGACCCAAGATGACCCATACTCGAACTTGAGCTAGAAATCATACAAACAACCTTTCTGACAAATATTCCAGGATATTTGGGCTGAAAATGTTACCTCTAGAGTATTAACAAGGTTTTTCCATATTTGGGCTCTGTGACCTAGTTTTTGACCCCAGATGACCCATATTCGAACTTGAGCTAGAAATCATCAAAACAACCTTTCCAACAAATTTCCTGGATATTTGGGCTGAAAATGTTACCTCTAGAGTGTTAACAAATTTTTTCGATATTTGGGCTCTGTGACCTAGTTTTTGACCCCAGGTGACCCATATTAAAATTTGAGCTAGAAATCAACCAAACAAACTTTCTGACAAATTTCCAGGATATTTGGACTGAAACCGTAGCCTCTAGAGCCTTAACAAGATTTTTCTATTTTTGGGTCATGTGACCTAGTTTTTCATCCGAGATGACCCATATTGAACTCATCCGAGTAATTACTGGAACAAACATCATGACCAAGTTTCGTGACAATTGAGGCAAAAATGTGACCACTAGAGTGTTAACGAACTAAGTGTGGACGGACGACGGACATTCATCGATCCTAATAGCTCACCCTGAGCCAGCTCAGGAGAGCTAAAAACACCTTGCGTGTACTGTACCATTGGTAAGTTTCAAATAACTCCCATAAGTGGTTACCGAAGTATGTGCATGATAATACATTTCATGCAAAACTTTAACCAAAGTTTCTAAGTTCGACTAGGGTCATAAGTTATAGTAAATTCAGTCTGGAGTTATCTAACCTAATTGCACGATTCCCCTAAATACTATTGGAAAGCTTCAACTAACTCCCATAAGTGGTTGCAGTAGCGGTAGTGGTGGTAGAAGTGGTTGCATTAGCGGTTAAGGTATTGGTGGTAGAAGAGTAGTGGTAGTAGTAGTGTTGTTGTGTTAGTGGTTGTGGTAGTAGTAGAAGTGTAGTGGTTGCAGTAGTGGTTGTGGTAGTAGTGGTTGTAATAGTGGTTGTGGTTATAGAGGTGCAGTGGTTGCAGTAGTGGTAGCAGGAGCAGCTGCTGCAGTAGCACTAGTAGTAGTAGTAGCAGCAGCAGTGACAGCGGTAGAGGTAGCAGCAGCAGCAGCATAAGAAGCGGTAATAGAAGCAGCAGCAGCAGTAGTAGTAGCAACAGTAGGAGTAGTAGTAATTAGAAGTAGTAACAGTAGTAGCAGTAGTAGCAACAGTAGGAGTAGTAGTCACAGCAGTAGTAGTAGTAGAAGCAGTAATAGTAGTAGCAGTAGCAGCAGTTGTAGTAGTAGTAGAAGTAGCAGTAGTAGCAGCAGTAGTAAAAGTAAAAGTAGGAGTATTAGCAGCAGTAGTAGCAACAGTAGTAGCAATAGTAGTAGCTGTAGCAGCAGTTGTAGCAGCAGTAGAAGCAGTTGTAGCAGCAGTAGTGGCAGCAGTAGTAGTGGTAGTAGTATGTAGTAGCAGTAATAGTAGTAGTAGCTGTAGCATCAGCAGTAGAAGCAGTAGCAGAAGAAGTAGTAGTAGTAGTAGTAGTAGCTGTAGCATCAGCAGTAGAAGCAGTAGCAGTAATAGTAAAAGTAGCTGTAGCATCAGCAGGAGCAGCAGTAGCAGTAGAAGAAGAAGAAGCAGCAGCAGTAGCAGCAACAGCAGAAGTAGCAGTAGCAGTAATAGTAGCATAAAAATATATGCATCGTCCAATATAGGTAATTAAATTTTAGTAATAACAGTTCAAGTAGTAGAAATCTCTGTAAAAGTAGTTTTAACAATAATAGTGGTAGTTGTAGTAGAAGCAGTAGTCATTCCTCAAGACAAAATGAAACCTAGAGTTAGAGCAGTAACAGGACACTAACAACAGCTAAAGATCCTTGATAACATGATGATCATAGCAGAAAACCACAGATGATGAAATAAAAGTTTCAATCAACACAATTATCTATTTTCATCCAAACGTCGGTCCTTTTACCGATTGTAGGTTATGATAATCAAATGCAAAATTTTTTACTCTCCCTCATGAAGTTGCCATAGCATTTCTCCTGTGCTTAACAAGTGTCATACATGTATCATGGAAAACAGAGGACAGAAATAAAGCATTTATGTGCAGGGTTACACTTTTAAATTATATGTTTACCTCTACTTATCAAGATACAAGGCAAGACGATAGTAGCGCTGAAAATTTTCATAAAACTATATTTTACATACGTCTTCAATGTCAGTCCATTTTTTTAGCAAACTTGCTTGGTCAAATCCTGTAGTCGACGATATGTGAGCAATCTGAAAAGAAAGTTGGCTATCCCTTAGTCCAATAGCTTGATTAAATATATTTCCATAATAAACAAGAGCTGTCACATGACAGCACGCTCGACTATTCGAAAGCTTGTTGGTAAAATGGGGTTTTTGTCTAAGAACAGGAGTATTGTGTAATTGTCTATAAGAATTAAGGTCAAAGATATGAAACTTGTTCAAAGACCTTTGTAAATGTACATTGCATTCAAAGCCTTACTCTGGATTCTGCAAGCCAACTGGAGGGAGGATGGGGGGGATAATTTCAAAGAAATACAAGACCTTGTATATTTGATCATGAATAACTTTGTAACTTTTCAAAATTGATATGTATAGAATTAAACAAGAGGGCCAAGATGGCCCTATATTGCTCACCTTGGTACAAGTCCACTTGTCTGGTGGAAGATCACTAGATAATGTTATATACCAAATAAGTTTTCCTATATACGCCTTTGCAAAACACATGATCCACCCCGGGCAAGTTGAGTTTTGACCCCAGGGGCATAATTTGAACAAACTTTGAAGAGGTCTACTAGGCAATGCTACATGCCAAATATCTAAGCTCTAGGCCTTGTGGTTTCAGAGAAGAAGATTTTTTTAAGTTTTCCCTATATAAGCCTATGTAAAACAAAGTGACCCCCGGTGCAGGGTCAATTTTGACCCGGGGGTCATAATTTGAACAATCTTGGTAGAGGTCCACTAGCCAATGCTACATGCCAAATATCTAAGCTCTAGCCCTTGTGGTTTCAAAGAAGAAGATTTTTAAAGTTTTTACTATATAAGCCTATGTAAAACTAAGTGACCCCCCGTGCGGGGTCAATTTTGATCCGAGGATCATAATTTGAACAATCTTGGTAGAGGTCCACTAGCCAATGCTTCATGCCAAATATCTAAGCTGTAGGTGTGACACCAACGCGGACGCGGATGCTGACGCCGACGCCGGCTCCCTTTTTCTTTGTAAAGTTGAGCTAAAAAGGGCAATAATTCAAATGAAATCCTTGACAGATTTTCCTATTCCAGCCTACATTTGGAGATCATGTTGGTAAACAAGTATTTCAACTTTCAAAGTAATATCTCAAACAGTTTCAAAGCAATATCTCAAGGGGTTAAGTCAATAAGTGGATTTTACCCATATTCAATGTATTTTCTAAGTAAACAAGAGCTGTCCCTCACAAGTGACAAATGCCCCCAAAAGAAGTGTCTCACAGTCTGTGTCCTCTACATGTGCTCAACAATTGTGCCATGTTATTTTAAAATCCTTCCATGCATGACAGAGTTACCATGCATACAGTATTCCATTACTTTTAAACTCTAAGTGTGACCTTTACCTTTGAGGTAGGGACGTGAGTCTTGCACGTCTCCACAAAAAAAAAGACTATACAGGGTCATGGTTCTTGTGCACCACACTTCCCCTTAATGTCCTCTCTCATTGTATGCAATTCAAACAAATTTCCATCAGTACTTTTAGAGTTAAACTCCAGATAAGAAAAGTGAAACAAGAAGGCCAAGATGGCCCTATATCGCCCACCTGGGACTTATGACAATACATGTATGTGACCAAACTTCAACTCTAAACTAAATATCATAGACACAAACATCCTGTTTGACCCTGACAACGCAAACCTTTCGACCAATTTACATGATGATTCGGTTGTAAATGTCACCTGTATAGCATAATAAGGTTTTCAACCGGGTGACCTAGGTCAATTTTGATCCGGGGCTCATAATTTGAACAATCTTGGTAGAGGTCCACTAGCCAATGCTACATGCCAAATATCTAAGCTCTAGGCCTTGTGGTTTCAGAGAAGAAGATTTTTAAAGTTTTTCCTATCTATGCCTATGCAAAAACTAAGTGCCCACCCGCGCGGGGTCAATTTTGATCCGAGGGTCATAATTTGAACAATCTTGGTAGAGGTCCACTAGACAATGCTACATGCCAAATATCTAACCTCTAGACCTTGTGGTTTCAGAGAAGAAGAATTTTTAAGTTTTTCCTATTTGTTGCCATAGCAACCAGAGTTCTGCATGGAATGGAATTCTTTGAACAATTTTGGTAGAGCTTCATGCAAGGAACATTCCTGCATAGTTTTATCAACATTGGCCTAGAGGTTTCAGAGGAGATGTCATTTGAAACAAAATGTTGACGGACGACGGACGGGACGGACGACGGACAATCATCGATCAGAAAAGCTCACCCTGGCGTAGCCGCTGCATGCTGCATAATTATTCTATGACATTTCAAAAGAAAGCCATTTTGAGTATTTCCATATTAGTCTGGTAAAAACTGTGACAAAATTCTAAGTTAAAAAGGGCATAAATTTGTCAATAATCAAAAACATTGGTGAAGATGTTGACAGTAAACATACATTTTAAGTTTCAAGTCAATACGTTCGATAGTATTCTATCTTTAACAAAAAATTGAAAGTTAAAAAGGGACACAAATCTATCAAAAATCAAAACAGAGTTATGGGGATTGTTTCCTCAGGTGTAGATGTTGATGGTTGACACATACTTTGAGTTTCAAGTCAATACTTCTGATAGTATTCAAGATATTTGACTTTATAAAGGGATATAAATCTGTCAAAAATCAAAACAGAGTTATGGGGATTGTTTCCTCAGGTGTAGATGTTGATGGTAAACATATATTTTGAGTTTCAAGTCAATACCTTATATAGTATTCAAGATATTTGAATTTACAAAAAACTTTTACCAAAAATTCTAAGTTAAAAAGGGGCATATATCTGTCAAAAACAGAGTTATGGGAATTGTTTCCTTATGTGAAGATGTTGATGGTAGACACATACTTTGAGTTTCAAGTCAATACCTTTGATAGTATTCAAGATATTTGAATTTATAAACAAGAGGGCAAAGATGGCCCTATATCGCTCACCTTGGTACGTGTCCACTAGTCTGGTGGAAGATCACTAGATAATGTTATATACCAAATAAGTTTTCCTATATACGCCTTTGTAAAACAAATGATCCCCCCCGGGCAAGGTCAATTTTGACCCCAGGGGGATAATTTGAACAAACTTTGAAGAGGTGTACTAGGCAAAGCTACATGCCCAGTGCGGGGTCAATTTTGACCCGGGAGTCATAATTTGAACAATCTTGGTAGAGGTCTACTAGACAATGCTACATGCCAAATATCTAAGCTCTAGGCCTTGTGGTTTCAAAGAAGAAGATTTTTAAAGTTTTTACTATATTAGCCTATGTAAAACTAAGTGACCCCCTGTGCGGGGTCAATTTTGATCCGAGGGTCATAATTTGAACAATCTTGGTAGAGGTCTACTAGCCATTGCTACATGCCAAATATCTAAGCTCTAGGCCTTGTGGTTTCAGAGAAGAAGATTTTTAAAGTTTTTCCTACATAAGCCTATGTAAAACTAAGTGACCCCCGGTGCAGGGTCAATTTTTACCCGGGGGGTCATAATTTGAACAATCTTGGTAGAGGTCTACTAGCCAATGCTACATGCCAAATATCTAAGCTCCAGGCCTTGTGGTTTCAGAGAGGAAGATTTTTAAAGTTTTTCCTATATATTCCTATGCAAAACTAAGTGACCACCCCCGCGGCAGGGTCAATTTTGACCCCGGGGTCATGATTTAAACAATCTTGGTAGAGGTCCACTAGCCATTGCTACATGCCAAATATCTAAGCTCTAGGCCTTGTGGTTTCAGAGAAGAAGATTTTTAAAGTTTTTCCTATATATGCCTTTGCAAAAACTAAGTGCCCACCTGCGCGGGGTCAATTTTGACCCAGGGGTCACAATTTGAACAATCTTGGTAGAGGTCCACTAGACAATGCTACATGCCAAATATCTAAGCTCTAGGCCTTGTGGTTTCAGAGAAGAAGATTTTTAAAGTTTTTCCTATTTGTTGCCATAGCAACCAGAGTTCTGCATGGAATGGAATTCTTTGAACAATTTTGGTAGAGCTTCATGCAAGGAACATTCCTGCATAGTTTTATCAACATTGGCCTAGAGGTTTCAGAGGAGATGTCATTTGAATCAAAATGTTGACGGACGACGGACGGGACGGACGACAGACAATCATCGATCAGAAATGTTGATGGTAAACATACAGTTTGAGTTTCAAGTCAATACCTTTGATAGTATTCAAGATATTTGACTTGATAAAAACACTTAAACCGACGCAGACGCCGATGCCGGGGCGAGTGCAATAGCCTCCTTATTCTTCGAATAGTCGAGCTAAAAATATAGTACATGTACTCGTTATTGATGAAATGATATACAGTTAGGGTTTCTATGGAACAAACAGTGGTATTTGAATAAAAGATACTTCAAAATTAAACAATTAATTGCATTTTGTCATAATTTAAAGCAAGGTTGGTTTACCTCATTTTGAAACTCCTTCAGACGGCATAAATCAGCCTCAAGCGATGTAGCGGTGTCATGGTAAATCTGAAGTTTGAGAGACAGCCATGTTTAGTTTCACTTTTATGTGTATTACATAATACTTATGGCTAGTAAGTATACAAATATAAATATAAATATTTAGAAGACGAAAGGTTACATTATATCTTTAAACAAGAGCTGTCAGTAGGACAACGCGCTCGACTTTTGTAGTGCTTGCCAATAAAACAAAACTTTGACAGTTTAGGGCACACAAGACTTCAACGAGGAAAGTACAAATCAAGAAACATTTTCACAGAGTTATCTTCTCTTGCTTACAGATAGGTCTCATGATGGTACTCCAACTTTCAAAGTAATAACTCAAATGGTTTAGTCAACAAGTGGACAAGAATGAAAATTTTAACTGAGTTTATAAGTCAAAAAGGGCCATACTTCAAATAAAATCCTTGACAGAATTACCTTGTCCTGCCCAAGTTTGGGGATCATGATGGTAAGCAAGTATTCCAACTTTCAAATTAATATCTCAAACAGTTAAGTAAATAAGTGGACTTGTACGAAAAACTTAACCAAGATTCTAAGTCAATAAAGGGCCTTAATTTTTAAAACAAATCCCTGACAGAGTTACCTTCTATTGCCTACAGATGGGGATAATGATGTTAACAAGCATTCAAAGTTTCAAAGCAATATCTCAAAGGGTTAAGGCAATAAGCGGATTTTACCCATATTCAATGTATTTTCTAAGTCAAAAAGGGGCATAATTCTGTCAGAAACCTTGACAGAGTTATGTACTCTTGTCTGTTGATGTAGGTCATGATTGTAAAGAAGTATGGTTAGTTTTAAAGCAATACCTCTAATGGTTTTGAAATAAAGTGAGGTGGTACGAAAAACTTAACGAAAAAAGTCAAAAAGTCAAAAAAGGACCATAATTCTGTCAAAAACCTTGACAGAGTTGTGTGCTCTTGTCTGGAGATGGAGGTTATGATGGTAAACAAGTATGGTAAGTTTCAAAGCCATACCTCTAATAGTTTTTAAATAAAGTAGGGTGGTACGAAATACTTAATCAAGGTGTGACACCAACGCGGACGCGGATGCTGACGCCGACGCTGGCTCCCTTTTTCTTTGTAAAGTTGAGCTAAAAAGGGCAATAATTCAAATGAAATCCTTGACAGAGTTTCCTTCTCCAGCGTACATTTGAAGATCATGTTGGTAAACAAGTATTTCAACTTTCAAAGTAATATCTCAAACAGTTTCAAAGCAATATCTCAAGGGGTTAAGTCAATAAGTGGATTTTACCCATATTCAATGTATTTTCTAAGTAAACAAGAGCTGTCCCTCACAAGTGACAAATGCCCCCAAAAGAAGTGTCTCACAGTCTGTGTCCTCTACATGTGCTCAACAATTGTGCCATGTTATTTTAAAATCCTTCCATGCATGACAGAGTTACCATGCATACAGTATTCCATTACTTTTAAACTCTAAGTGTGACCTTTACCTTTGAGGTAGGAACGTGGTTCTTGCACACAAAACATTATCTCGATATGCTGAACATTTGTGCCAAGTGATTTTAAAATACTTCAATGCATGACAAAGTAACAGTCCGGACACGAATTTGTGCATATACAATGTATACAGGATACTATTACCTTCAAACTCTAAGTGTGACCTTAACCTTTGAGGTATGGACGTTGGTCTTGTAAGCGACATATCATCTTGATGTACTGAACATTTGTACCAAGTTATTTTAAAATACTTCAATGCATGACAAAGTTAGAGTCCTGACACGAATGTGTGCACATACAATGTATACAGGATTCCATTACCTTCAAACTCTAAGTGTGACCTTGACCTTTGAGGTAGGGACGTGAGTCTTGCACGTCTCCACAAAAAAAAAGACTATACAGGGTCATGGTTCTTGTGCACCACACTTCCCCTTAATGTCCTCTCTCATTGTATGCAATTCAAACAAATTTCCATCAGTACTTTTAGAGTTAAACTCCAGATAAGAAAAGTGAAACAAGAAGGCCAAGATGGCCCTATATCGCCCACCTGGGACTTATGACAATACATGTATGTGACCAAACTTCAACTCTAAACTAAATATCATAGACACAAACATCCTGTTTGACCCTGACAACGCAAACCTTTCGACCAATTTACATGATGATTCGGTCGTAAATGTCACCTGTATAGCATAATAAGGTTTTTAACCGGGTGACCTAGGTCAATTTTGATCCGAGGCTCATAATTTGAACAATCTTGGTAGAGGTCCACTAGCCAATGCTACATGCCAAATATCTAAGCTCTAGGCCTTGTGGTTTCAGAGAAGAAGATTTTTAAAGTTTTTCCTATATATGCCTATGCAAAAACTAAGTGCCCAACCGCGCAGGGTCAATTTTGATCCGAGGGTCATAATTTGAACAATCTTGGTAGAGGTCCACTAGACAATGCTACATGCCAAATATCTAAGCTCTAGACCTTGTGGTTTCAGAGAAGAAGATTTTTAAAGTTTTTCCTATTTGTTGCCATAGCAACCAGAGTTCTGCATGGAATGGAATTCTTTGAACAATTTTGGTAGAGCTTCATGCAAGGAACATTCCTGCATAGTTTTATCAACATTGGCCTAGAGGTTTCAGAGGAGATGTCATTTGAAACAAAATGTTGACGGACGACGGACGGGACGGACGACGGACAATCATCGATCAGAAAAGCTCACCCTGGCGTAGCCGCTGCATGCTGCATAATTATTCTATGACATTTCAAAAGAAAGCCATTTTGAGTATTTCCATATTAGTCTGGTAAAAACTGTGACAAAATTCTAAGTTAAAAAGGGCATAAATTTGTCAATAATCAAAAACATTGGTGAAGATGTTGACAGTAAACATACATTTTAAGTTTCAAGTCAATACGTTCGATAGTATTCTATCTTTAACAAAAAATTCAAAGTTAAAAAGGGACACAAATCTATCAAAAATCAAAACAGAGTTATGGGGATTGTTTCCTCAGGTGTAGATGTTGATGGTTGACACATACTTTGAGTTTCAAGTCAATACTTCTGATAGTATTCAAGATATTTGACTTTATAAAGGGATATAAATCTGTCAAAAATCAAAACAGAGTTATGGGGATTGTTTCCTCAGGTGTAGATTTTGATGGTAAACATATATTTTGAGTTTCAAGTCAATACCTTATATAGTATTCAAGATATTTGAATTTACAAAAAACTTTTACCAAAAATTCTAAGTTAAAAGGGGCATATATCTGTCAAAAACAGAGTTATGGGAATTGTTTCCTTATGTGAAGATGTTGATGGTAGACACATACTTTGAGTTTCAAGTCGATACCTTTGATAGTATTCAAGATATTTGAATTTATAAACAAGAGGGCAAAGATGGCCCTATATCGCTCACCTTGGTACATGTCCACTAGTCTGGTGGAAGATCACCAGATAATGTTATATACCAAATAAGTTTTCCTATATACGCCTTTGTAAAACAAATGATCCCCCCCGGGCAAGGTCAATTTTGACCCCAGGGGGATAATTTGAACAAACTTTGAAGAGGTGTACTAGGCAAAGCTACATGCCCAGTGCGGGGTCAATTTTGACCCGGGAGTCATAATTTGAACAATCTTGGTAGAGGTCTACTAGACAATGCTACATGCCAAATATCTAAGCTCTAGGCCTTGTGGTTTCAAAGAAGAAGATTTTTAAAGTTTTTACTATATTAGCCTATGTAAAACTAAGTGACCCCCTGTGCGGGGTCAATTTTGATCCGAGGGTCATAATTTGAACAATCTTGGTAGAGGTCCACTAGCCATTGCTACATGCCAAATATCTAAGCTCTAGGCCTTGTGGTTTCAGAGAAGAAGATTTTTAAAGTTTTTCCTACATAAGCCTTTGTAAAACTAAGTGACCCCCGGTGCAGGGTCAATTTATACCCGGGGGGTCATAATTTGAACAATCTTGGTAGAGGTCTACTAGCCATTGCTACATGCCAAATATCTAAGCTCTAGGCCTTGTGGTTTCAGAGAAGAAGATTTTTAAAGTTTTTCCTATATATTCCTATGCAAAACTAAGTGACCACCCCCGCGGCAGGGTCAATTTTGACCCGGGGTCATGATTTAAACAGTCTTGGTAGAGGTCCACTAGCCATTGCTACATGCCAAATATCTAAGCTCTAGGCCTTGTGGTTTCAGAGAAGAAGATTTTTAAAGTTTTTCCTATATATGCCTTTGCAAAAACTAAGTGCCCACCTGCGCGGGGTCAATTTTGACCCAGGGGTCATAATTTGAACAATCTTGGTAGAGGTTCACTAGACAATGCTACATGCCAAATATCTAAGCTCTAGGCCTTGTGGTTTCAGAGAAGAAGATTTTTAAAATTTTTCCTATTTGTTGCCATAGCAACCAGAGTTCTGCATGGAATGGAATTCTTTGGAATTTTGGTAGAGCTTCATGCAAGGAACATTCCTGCATAGTTTAATCAACATTGGCCTAGAGGTTTCAGAGGAGATGTCATTTGAATTAAAATGTTGACGGACGACGGACGGGACGGACGACAGACAATCATCGATCAGAAATGTTGATGGTAAACATACAGTTTGAGTTTCAAGTCAATACCTTTGATAGTATTCAAGATATTTGACTTGATAAAAAAACTTAAACCGACGCAGACGCCGATGCCGGGGCGAGTGCAATAGCCTCCTTATTCTTCGAATAGTCGAGCTAAAAATATAGTACATGTACTCGTTATTGATGAAATGATATACAGTTAGGGTTTCTATAGAACAAACAGTGGTATTTGAATAAAAGATACTTCAAAATTAAACAATTAATTGCATTTTGTCATAATTTAAAGCAAGGTTGGTTTACCTCATTTTGAAACTCCTTCAGACGGCATAAATCAGCCTCAAGCGATGTAGCGGCGTCATGGTAAATCTGAAGTTTGAGAGACAGCCATGTTTAGTTTCACTTTTATGTGTATTACATAATACTTATGGCTAGTAAGTATACAATTAAATATTTAGAAGACGAAAGGTTACATTATATCTTTAAACAAGAGCTGTCAGTAGGACAACGCGCTCGACTTTTTTAGTGCTTGCAAATAAAATAAGACTTTGACAGTTTAGGGCACACAAGACTTCAACGAGGAATTTCTAAGTACAAATCAAGAAACATTTTCACAGAGTTATTTTCTCTTGCTTACAGATAGGTCTCATGATAGTACTCCAACTTTCAAAGTAATAACTCAAATGGTTAAGTCAACAAGTGGACAAGAATGAAAATTTTAACTGAGTTTATAAGTCAAAAAGGGCCATACTTCAAATAAAATCCTTGACAGAATTACCTTGTCCTGCCCAAGTTTGGGGATCATGATGGTAAGCAAGTATTCCAACTTTCAAATTAATATCTCAAACAGTTTAGTAAATAAGTGGACTGGTACGAAAAACTTAACCAAGATTCTAAGTCAATAAAGGGCCTTAATGTTTAAAACAAATCCCTGACAGAGTTACCTTCTATTGCCTACAGATGGGGATAATGATGTTAACAAGCATTCAAAGTTTCAAAGCAATATCTCAAAGGGTTAAGGCAATAAGCGGATTTTACCCATATTCAATGTATTTTCTAAGTCAAAAAGGGGCATAATTCTGTCAGAAACCTTGACAGAGTTATGTACTCTTGTCTGTTGATGTAGGTCATGATTGTAAAGAAGTATGGTTAGTTTTAAAGCAATACCTCTAATGGTTTTGAAATAAAGTGAGGTGGTACGAAAAACTTAACGAAAAAAAAGTCAAAAAGTCAAAAAAGGACCATAATTCTGTCAAAAACCTTGACAGAGTTGTGTGCTCTTGTCTGTAGATGGAGGTTATGATGGTTAACAAGTATGGTAAGTTTCAAAGCCATACCTCTAATAGTTTTGAAATAAAGTGGGGTGGTACGAAATACTTAATCAAGGTGTGACACCAACGCGGACGCGGATGCTGACGCCGACGCTGGCTCCCTTTTTCTTTGTAAAGTTGAGCTAAAAAGGGCAATAATTCAAATGAAATCCTTGACAGAGTTTCCTTCTCCAACCTACATTTGAAGATCATGTTGGTAAACAAGTATTTCAACTTTCAAAGTAATATCTCAAACAGTTTCAAAGCAATATCTCAAGGGGTTAAGTCAATAAGTGGATTTTACCCATATTCAATGTATTTTCTAAGTAAACAAGAGCTGTCCCTCGCAAGTGACAAATGCCCCCAAAAGAAGTGTCTTACAGTCTGTGTCCTCTACATGTACTCTAAGTGTGACCTTTACCTTTGAGGTAGGAACGTGGTTCTTGCACACAAAACATTATCTCGATATGCTGAACATTTGTGCCAAGTTATTTTAAAATACTTCAATGCATGACAAAGTAACAGTCCGGACACGAATTTGTGCATATACAATGTATACAGGATTCCATTACCTTCAAACTCTAAGTGTGACCTTAACCTTTGAGGTATGGACGTGGGTCTTGCAAGCGACATATCATCTTGATGTACTGAACATTTGTGCCGTTATTTTAAAATACTTCAATGCATGACAAAGTTAGAGTCCTGACACGAATGTGTGCACATACAATGTATACAGGATTCCATTACCTTCAAACTCTAAGTGTGACCTTGACCTTTGAGGTAGGGACGTGAGTCTTGCACGTCTCCACAAAAAAAAACTATACAGGGTCATGGTTCTTGTGCACCACACTTCCCCTTAATGTCCTCTCTCATTGTATGCAATTCAAACAAATTTCCATCAGTACTTTTAGAGTTAAACTCCAGATAAGAAAAGTGAAACAAGAAGGCCAAGATGGCCCTATATCGCCCACCTGGGACTTATGACAATACATGTATGTGACCAAACTTCAACTCTAAACTAAATATCATAGACACAAACATCCTGTTTGACCCTGACAATGCAAACCTTTCGACCAATTTACATGATGATTCGGTTGTAAATGTCACCTGTATAGCATAATAAGGTTTTTAACCGGGTGACCTAGGTTTTGGCCTCAGATTACCCATATTCATACTCAACCTGAATTTCATAAAGACAATCATACTGACCAAGTTTCATGAAGATAGAATAAACAAGAGCTGTCAGTAGGACAGCGTGCTCGACTTTTTTCAGTGCTTGCCAATAAAACAAAACTGTCAGTAAAAAAACTTGAGGATGTGTATAAACAAGGGCTATAAGCAGCAAGATATTAAGTCAAGAGTTATCAAACTTAATTCTTTGATATCCCTAAATACTACAGCAAAGTTTTAAATTAATACTTCAAGTGGTTAATGATATATGTGCATGACAGTGCCAGTTGCACACAGTCAAGCCTTTAACTAGGAATTTCTAAATACAAATCAGGAACCATTTTCACAGGGTTATCTTCTCTTGCTAGCAGACAGGTGTCATAATGGTTCATAAGTAATCCAACTTTCAAAGTAATATCTCAAATGGAAAAATCAACGAGTGGACAAGAATGAAAATTTTGAAATTTGAATGAAAAGGGCCAAAATTCAAATGAAATCCCTGACAGAGTTCCCTTCTCCTGCCTGTGTTTGGGAATCAAGTCGGTAAACAAGTATTTCAACTTTCAAAGTAATATCTCCAACAGTTTAGTCAAAAAGCTGACTTGTACGAAAAACTTTAACCGAGATTCTAAGTCGATAAAGGGCCTTATTTTTTTTTAAATCCTTGACAGAGTTACCTTCTCTAGCCTACAGATGGGGGTAATGATATAAACAAGCATTCAAACTTTCAAAGCAATGTTTCAAAGGGTTAAGTCTATAAGTGGATTTTACCAATATTCAATGTATTTTCTAAGTCAAAAAGGGGTATAATTCTGTCAAAAACCTTGACAGAGTTATGTACTCTTGTCTGTTGATAGAGGTAATGATGATAAACAAGTATGGTTAGTTTCAAAGCAATACCTCTAATGGTTTTGAAATATAAGGGAGTGGTACGAAAAACTTAACCAATGTCAATACACTTTCTAAGTCAAACTAGATGGGTGTTCAGTGGAACACTTGTGTCACCTTCTTATGCTTTGTCAGAATAACCAATAATTTTGTAACAAAATATAAGTGTAAAACGGGGCATAACTCTGTCAAATATAACCTTGACCAACAAACTTTGGCGGCATCATGACCCTTATGTCATAAGCAATACAATTTGAAAGTTTGATGAAGAAATCTTAAGAAATGGCAAAGTTATAGCCAACATTAAGTTTTCTTGACAAAATCTAAGTACAAAAAAGGACATAACTCTGTCAAATAAGACCTTCACCTACAAAATTTGGCAACATCACTACCCTTTTGTCAAAAGCAATACAATTTGAAAGTTTGATAAAGAAGTCTTAAGAAATGGCAAAGTTATAGCAAAAATCTAAGTATAAAAAGGGGCATAACTCTGGCCTCATGACCCTTATGTCATAAGCAATGCAATATGAAAGTTTGATGAAGAAATCTTAAGAAATGGCAAAGTTATAGCCAACGTTAAGTTTTCATGACAAAATCTAAGTACAAAAAGGGGCATAACTCGGTCAAATATGACCTTGACCTACAAAATTTGGTGGCACCACAATCCTTTTGACATAAGCAATACAATTTGAAAGTTTGATAAAGAAATCTTAAGAAATGGCAAAGTTATAGCAAAAATCTAAGTATATAAAGGGGCATAACTCTGTCAAATATGACCTTGACCTACAAACTTTGGCGGCATCACGACCCTTATGTCATAAGCAATGCAATTTGAAAGTTTGATGAAGAAATCTTAAGAAATGGCAAAGTTATAGCCAACGTTAAGTTTGTGTGACGGACGGACCGACGGACGGACAGACGGTGCAATTTTAATATGAACTAGATGGGTGTTCAGTAGCACACTTGTGTCACCCTCTTATGCTTTGTCAGGATAACCAACAATTTTGTGACAAAATCTATGTATATAAAGGGGCATTACTCTGTCAAATATGACCTTGACCTACAAAATTTGGGAGCATCACGACCCTTATGTCATAAGCAATACAATTTGAAAGTTAGATGAAGAAATCTTAAGAAATGGCTAAGTTATAGCCAACGTTAAGTTTGTGTGACAAAATCTAAGTATATAAAGGGGCATAACTCTGTCAAATATGACCTTGACCTACAAAATTTGGTGGCATCATGACCCTATTGTCATAAGCAATACAATTGTAAAGTTTGATGAAGAAATCTTAAGAAATGGCAAAGTTATAGCCAACGTTAAGTTTGTGTGACGGACGGACGGACGGACAGACGGACAAAGCGATCCCTATGTATCGCCTTTTCTCCGAAAGGGCGACAACAAAAAGAGGCATAATTCTTACAAAAATCTTCACGGAGTTATGTACTCTTGTCAGTGGATGCAGGTACTGATGGTAAATAAGTATGGTAAGTTTCAAAGCAATACCTCTAATGGTTTTGAAATAAAGTGTGGTGGTACGAAAAACTTAACCAAGCACAATGCACAAGTCAAGAAAGGGCCATAATTCTGGCAAAAACCTTGACAGAGTTATATTCTCTTGTCTGTTGATGGAGTTTATGATGGTAAACAAGTATGGTAAGTTTCAAAGCAATACACCTAATGGTTTTGAAATAAAGTGGGGTGGTATGAAATACTTAACCAAAGTGAGACACCAAAGCCAACAACGAGGCGAGTAGGATAGCTCCCCTTTTCTTAGAAAAGTCGAGCTAAAAAATAGGTACCATCGACGTAGGTTCATCCTCTTCTGTTTTACCAGTCAACATTTTTCTCTCGTACCTTCTGGTTTCTGAAAGAACACAAAGCTGACAACACAATACGTTATAAGCGCATTTGAGACAGCATTCCTACAGCATTGCCTACATTTGAGTAAAGCATGAAGGCAAGTATGCTGTGAACAATTATGGACACAAATTCATTAGAAGTAATTAGCCAAAATTTTGGAATGAGTTTGGCTTCTTTACTTGGTCCAGGTTAAAATTTATTTCTTGCATATTACCGGATGTTTACATCCAGAAATAGAGCTTGGTGCAAAGTTCAATATCGTCTAGTTTTCATAATGTGTATGCATTTAACCCGTGTTTTAATAATTATGCTCAAAACATACGTGCTAAAACTTGTGGTGTAACCCCTCTTTCGAGAGAAAAGTATATAACATTTTACAGGAATAGTGTGATGATTAATCAATGCTTGACTAATGGTAACATTTGTGCAGTCATATTTCATTTGCATCCAAATGGTGCCAGCCGCGTATGACTACGTAATGAATACAACACTCTTTTAGATTGAATATGAACCACCTTCTTAACAAACCATCTTCTGAATACACGACTTTACAGTTTCGAGGCTATACAACATAGATATCCAAAGCATATCGAGTGAAATTGAGAGTTATCTCCCTTGAATTTCGAGTAAATGGAATGACTATTCACTTATAATTTATAGAAAATAAACTATTTGTAAACTATCCGTCTGACATGGTTGCTTGTAATATTGCCACAATAAATACTTCATTAGAAAGCTAACAATCTCAGTTTTCTAAAGATATGCAATTGATACATTTTATTTAACCACAAACATTGAATCAGTTGTTAAACCTGACCATATATCTGGAATTTTACGTAGAAGTTAATATAATGATAAGTAGTTGGTAGCATTTACTCGATAAACAAAGACAGGAAACAGCGCCCCGTTTGAAACTGTAAAGTCGTGTATACTTCTTACCACCATTATGCTATTCCATGTGCTCGATGGAAAACTTCAAAGATATATTTGCTTTAACACGATTTGACAAACTCTCTGAGATTGTGTTGAAACTATTAGCGCCTTCAATGTCAAAGTATTCTAATACTTGTCTCATACCTTCGGGTGATGTACACGACAACGACAGGTCGACACTCTCTTTCTGCTCATATTGCATTTGATCTAAAATCAAAACATGTTAAGCATATACGACATACACAAAGACAACTATGTATATATAAATATAAAATAAAGTGAGCGCAATGAGAATGAGTAGCATGCAGAGACTTAATAAGAGAACCAATGATGACCCTATAACCTCACTTGAGAATCAAAATGTGTTTGGTATTCAAGCAGTAAGTGGAGCTTGTATGCAGATTTTTTTCTTTTCTTTTTACCAGTGTTGATAGGAATAACTTTATTGCCAAGTTCTATAAATGTAGTATAGATAGTTAACACTCTGAGGATAGAAGCTTTGATGATTGACTATATGTGTATAAAAGAAATTGTGATGCTCCGAGGGGCATAACCCAATAAAGGGACCCAGTAGAGTTGTATAATTTCCTTCCTCAGACAATACGAAATGTATTGGGATAAGACACTTGTTTTAATATATGAATTAAGATACGCCAATATTCATTAAGCAAATAAAGACGCGTTTAGAGAATACTCTGTATACTAGCGGCCTCTGTGTTTACTTATCACTGCAAATGGAAATTACAGCTTCTCTTTGGACTGAAATATACTTGAAATTTAGTGCAAATGGTTAACAAATTTATTTCTACGAACATCTGTTGTGTAATTATCAGCTCACATTGTGTTTGAACGCTTGTTATAGGGGATGTATTCAGGTATAGAAATGTGTGAGATTTACTTGGGTTAGCGAAAAATCATTTACATTTCGGAAACTGTAAGACGCTATTTCGTTTTCATTTGGGACTTGATGAAGACTTTTGCGGAAAATGTAAATTATTATGTTATACATGCAATAGGTTTTAATACATATGGGTCTTTCTAGATAGTGTTATTTGATATTAAACTTCGTCAGTGTTTAAACGGTTAATGACCAAGATGCAGTTTTTTGGCCCAAGCTACGTTCCTTTCACCTGTGGTTTGAAGGACTTTAATTACTTTTTAGGATTCATTTGCAATATAAGACTAACTGTATGCATGGATTGATTTCTTTAAAGTTTTTGGTCAATCTAATATTTGATTTTATATCGAATACAACATGAATAAAGTCCTTCAAACACATCAATTTTTAGATATTATAATGTATTAAACTGTATATTGTAAAATTCACAATGCAGGATATAATATGAGGTAAATGTACTAAAGATACTGAAGTAGAAAATGTTTTCCGTACATAGAGCAGACTGTTTCAAAGATATCGTTATCAGTGTATTATCAACTTAATGTTTGGTAATTACAAATCTTAGTTCAAAATCATTTGCAAATTTCTGGCCCTCTCTCTCTCACACACACTCTCTCTCTCTCTCTCTTCGTAAATGAAATCAGCATTCTCAAAATATAACCCATTTCAAATAGGTTTTTCAGCTTAAGATATTATTCATAAACCTTTCTTTTGAATTTCTACACAATATTTATAAAGTTCTGAGTTGACCAACACATAAAAATTATTAAAACACCAAAACTGTTACCAAACTTACAAAATCGTCATCAAACTGGGACCCTACTCGTGGCTTAGTCACTGTATGTGCAGCCTAGAACCGCCCATGTGTATGGTAAAACTGAGCAGTTATATTTGTAGCCTTCGCATAGTTATAGATATGACTGTGTGGTGTAAAATGAGGCCATCCTTAAAAAATTGTTTGTTTGCCCTAACGCGACCGACTGATGAAAATCCTCCCGACTGACTTCTTTCTTTGGATCTGAAAGCCAAAAAAAAAATTTTCTGCCGTCGAGAAAAACCGTTCCGTTTTTTGTCATTTTCCATCTTTCCGGTATTTCTTTTCTGTAGTTCTTTCGTAAGTAATACCAATCAGTTATCCTCGACTATGCTTGACAGAACGTGCATGGGGTGTGGAAATCCTTTATTTTTTCACTTTTCCGGGGACGAGTGAGATGTACAAATTCACTTGTCCGAGGTCAAAATTCACCTGTCCAGATTTCACATTAAAACCAAATTATGTGAAACAAACAAGAACCAGGTTAAGATTTTTATTTTATATGCTAATCAGTACATGTCTAGAGGATTCTGCAAAGCTCGGACTTCCGAGTGAGCTTGGGAGTGCCTGAAGTGACTTGGAGTACGGAGAAATATTACGGCACTTCAGGGAGTGTATTTGCGACATTCCAGGTGGTTTTACACGTAAATTAACGGGTTTACGGGAAATAAAAATCAGATTTATTATATTCAGTAGAAATGTGTCCACACTGTTGTATGCATATTAATTCAAAAAGATTTGGCGACCGACGTACATTTTGTAAAGCGTGTTCAATATATTTTATCACCAAAAATAAAACTTACTCATAACATTATTTATTCCAAACTATTATTTTTATAATCCAAAATTATCAGACTATTGTCTAGAGCTACTGTTACATGTCTCGAACTGTCAAATATCTCGGTCTTTTTGATGCCACGTGCTTCTCGAAGATCAAAGAAAACTCACATGTACAATATAGCGTCGGCGATTGTTTTTTGATCTCGTGACACCTGCAGCTTTATCTTTTATGATTGAGGAGGTTGCAGTTAAAATAATTTATTCGGCAAATGTTATTCATTAAAATAAATATTACTGGAAAAACGTTGACTTTGACAGTTGCTGAAACAATAAATGACAAAAACACGAACACGCTGGAACGCCGCGTTTTGTTTTATAAAGAACAGTTAGAACTTTTTTTAATGTTAATTGATAAATATTTGTTTGCATCCACAAATTGACAAACATTACTCAGTCAGTGGTGTCACATAGCTTGGATTTGCAAACAGTTTTGCGTCACCCTTTACGACAGGCCACATTTTCCACACCTACCGCTGGTGACAAATGCTAAGGGACCAATTACAGGACAAGTTTATTCTGCGGGCCTCTGCGGGCCTGATGCGGGCCTAGTAAAAAGTGCTAAAATGCCAGTTAATGCATTTTTAGAATACAGAAAGACTTTACACTAATCAATTAAGATGTTTGAATGAATTTTAAGTCACTCATTTCTAACATCTTTGCGTAAACTGCACAAAATTCCCTTGTATTCGATATTTTTCCAGCTGCGGGCCTATTTTATGAGGCCCGCAGTTGAAAATACGTCAGATTGTCTATTACTTCAAACACTCAACATCTGCTTGATATATAAAATAATGAAAACATCATTAAAACATCAAATTCACATATATTTTCACTTTTCTTTTGCTAAAATTGCTCAAATAGGCCCGCAGATAGGCCCGCAGAGGCCCGCGGGTAGGCCCGCAGAATAAACATGTCCCCAATTACAGCTTACTTTAAATGGAAATAAATATTGTAAGTCAACATAAAGGTGATAAATAGTTTAGATTCTGATAAGAAATAACTCAATTCTTTTTGAAACAATAAAAAACATAACGCCGTGATAGTATACAGTAGCGGCGATTCTCAACGAAAATACGTCTGATTCGAACTTTGTAATTCAATGGATTTTGATTCAACAGGTCGCCTTTACAGGTGTATTAATGTTGGTTTTCATAAAACTGCAAACAAATCGGGCGGTTCCTGGCTGGATTACTTTGGACTGTCTTACATTATTCATTTCCTTTTCTCGAATTTTGACTTGTCCGCGGACAAGTTGGGCAGAAAAACGCGTGTCGGACTAGGAATTCTGCACCCCTGACGTGTACGCTGAAGCTCACTCCGCAGAGAAATCGTACCAATAATCGTGTCAGAGATCTGACACGCTCGCATTTCAGTATTTCATAAGAAATGAATGAAAAGAATAAATATTTTTATTAATAAGACTATAATCTTGCCAATTGTATCTATTTAGCGTAAAGCAAAACGAAAGTTTCGAGCAGGTCAGAATTTTCACATATTGATAGCCATCTTGCCGATTTGACAATTATCACGAACCTTTGGAAAAGGATATCTGCGGGAAATCGCCGAAGATTCCGATTGCGGTCACGATCAGGGAAAGTTTATTCATTTACATGACCACGTGCGTTTTGGCGCGAACACTTTATGTACCGCGTCGAAAATAAAGTAATTTTGTTTTCAAATTAAAAAACATAGTGGTAAATGCTATTTTATATTTACACTCGTCCTTTATATCATCTAAACACTAATCAAAAGGAAATATCAAGCATTCTGAACTACATGAAAAATAAGTGCGATTGCGTCATACGAAAGTCCGTTGTAAATGTAAACAAAATGATTCATGTTTGAAAAATCGATGTTTTTGTAGTCAACATTGGTTGTAGAACATCGTAATTGGTTTGAAAATATGAATTAATAAATTTATGACCTAAACATGACCATATTTCCCTACTGATCCAAAACTCTAAAGCTGCACCTGACGAAAAACAAAATATCAAAATAGCGGCATTTAGAGTTTTGGAAGCTAGAACTAAATGTTAAACCTGGCAATGTCAGATGAAAAAATTCCACTCAATTTGATATTATCTGAACATTTTGTAAGTTCTCGCATAATTAAATTAAATTTTTACAATGGTACAAATTAATTTTCCTATGTTGAAGTTCAAATTTTACAGATTTTTTATGTGGACCTGTTCCTAACCTGGCCACAGGTCCAAATACAAGGCTCACTCCGACACTGAGTTGTTTGACATTCTATAGCTTAATAACTTCTTCAAATTTACGGTTTGAATGATTTTACAACACTATTAAAGCACTTCTGGAATGAGCCTTGTTTAAGCACTTTGGGAGCCTGGCTTATGGCTAAAATGGTAATGTGCAAACCACCACCCATGCAGATATGTTACAAAGCAGGTTAATAGCATTCTACAGTGGGGTGGTAATAGCTAATAGGTACATACAACAGAAGAAATAGAGAAATATTAAGACAAGAAAGGTGCAAATATTAAGTGTACAATATGTCAGCTATTAATCTAAGATACAACATACATGTCACTGTATGTACCGAGTTATACCGAGTTAATACAACATCTATAAAACATCTGAAAATCAAAAAAAAAAAAAAATAAAAAAAAAAAAGACCTACCTACCTACCCACTGAAAAAATTCTGGGTCGCGTTAGGGCAAACAAACAATTTTTTAAGGATGGCCTGAATTATATTGACACTACTATTAAAGCCTTGAGAAGGAAAAAGTAAAACAGTTTATGAAATATTCACCTGGATGGGCCTTGTGCAGACTGTCAAGTGTCAAGTATCCAGTAAAGACAAACATCTCTTGACAGGTGCCCTCAAAATAGTTTGATATCGCAGTTATATGAGTTTGAAACATTGGGCTTTCAACGTAGTCCACTAACTGCAATATACCCTGTTTCGACTGACAAGTTATTGATAAGATAACACAGCCCTTCTTAACTTCCAACACCTTAACTGTAGGCATGTTTTCTAATTGGCTTATCATTTCAAAGAGTACTGATACTGGCACATATTGTTCTCCTCCAAGCAGTTTGCCAGAGCTTTTGATCGCGTCCTGTAACAGGGTTGTTAATTCTCGCCCGGCTAGTTTTTTCTTCTCTGCATCTTCACAAAACAACTCAATTTTGATTTTCAGCACTAAAACAGTAAGAAGAACATATGATTTCTATGCCATTTTAATTAAAGACATGATAGAATGATTTAACGTCATATAAATTTAAATTGTAATATTAAAGGTATCACAATAGCGTGTACAATGTTAACGATAGTCTTATTTTTCTTAAAATGTTTGCAAATGTCTAAAATAATTTTAATTATATTTAATTATATTCATTACAGGTCAAAATGTGAATTAAAATAAACACTATACCATGGGGGCTCTTGAAATAGATGTCTGCATCTTCCAGTTTTTCAAGTGCGTCTTTGAACTCCTTAATAGAGGCTAAAATATAATATTTGCATTATAACACATTGAGATAGTTGCTTCCTTTTTAAACATTGCATTTCACTCTAGGAAAGGAAACCACAGTTGATTTTAATGCTAGGGGTTTCATGGGCAGTAATATATGTGTATGTCAAAGTATTTGTTCTTCATCAATTATCATATCTAACAGTTATTACACACAATTTTACAACTTATCAGCATTCATTGTGAAAGTCAGAAAATATATTTCCTATAAAAACTGGACCTATCACTAAATGTGATTAATACCCCCGAAAGACCACTTTATCAACTGAAGAAGTTAGTAGTAACAGAATACCTTGCAAAAAACTAAACTAGAGATAAGGCTCTTGGCAAAAACTCTGTACATACTCAAGATGGAGTTATGGTTCTTGTACATTGCACTTCCTCTCAGCGTGCTTGACCATTGTATGAAGTTTTATTGAATTCCAACTAGTAGTTTTCAAGTAATTATACAGACAAGAAAAAAGTCACAAAGAGCAATAGCTATGTAATTGGTCAAGATGGAGTTATGGTTCTTATGCACTGCACTTCCTCTCAATGTGCAAGACCATTGTATGGGTATTTACTTTTGTAATATTTCAGCAGATATTAAAGCTGCTCGATCTCTTGTGAAAAAATGAAGTTCTTCAAACTGTCTGAAAATAACATATGTTAGAACTAATAGTCAGGTACAATTCCTGTAACGTATTATGTATATTGGAAATTATATGCTACCAAATTCTAAAGCATTACAAACGTTTTTAAAATCAAATAAAAACATAATGTAATGGTGCCGTCAAACCAAGTTCACAAACCTTTTCAACAGATTTTCTCAAATGGCTATATATATTTTTACTTGTGTTGTTAATTCTTAGGCCTTTGCTTTAGTATATCATTTTGGAGAAATTTATTTTTTCACCGGAAACTTTGAATGAGCAGCTTAAAAACTAAGCTGTACACTTAAAAATAGTATGTAAAATATTCGTTAATTTGCACATTCATTTATTACAAAAGTAGAGTTTTATGCAGGCGAGTTGTCGTTCTGTGGTCCCGCCTTTTTATTTTCTAAATCCTGACATTTTCCCTTGAGCCCCTGCTCATTTATAATCATGTTTTCGCCCCTGATAATAAGCAAATTTTTGCCCCACATCCTTCTCATCTTAACTTCTTGATAATCGTGTCTTTGCTCATCGGGGTGGCGGGGCAAAAAGACGAAATGGCACAAATCAGCTACCATAACTACAATGACTTTACTTTGTTTACTACTGAACATTCATTTCTGTATATTCCATGTGAAAATGAAAATATGTTTCGGACGTAAATTTTGGATTTAATCATACCTTTGTACATATCAATGAAACTGGGAAACCCTTGACATTCCAGTTTTTCCAAATGCTCATTAATATTGCCTACATCTTCTGTTTCTGATCTGAATCTTTTAATAAGATCTTCAACCTGTTTTTCTGTATCTTCGTCAAGATTTTCTGCCAACGTCCTTACATTGTGAATTAAGTCTGCACAGTAGTTTGGGAAGCTGTCCTTGTGTAATGCCAACTTTGGCGTTTCTGCTAACTTTTGCATTTGTTTCAGAATACTTTCAATATTCTTTTTTTCATTCCGTTTAAGGGACGAAGAAAAAACAATCAAAATAACGTTTGCCAATACTAAAAGGCTCCATGAATTTACGTCTGTATTTTCAACTTTGTTTGACGGAAATAGTTGATGTATCATGTCTGGATGAAGACGTTCCAACTTTTGCAATGTACCTCTGTTTTGTATAAGCATTTGCTCGATTGTTTGTCCAACCTGGTCCAAGGTTGTTCGAAGGAAAACAGGTAATACGAGTCTCGCGCCTTCCGATAAAAGCTCTATATATTTTTTGTGCTCAACACCACTCCTTCCAAAGAAAATCATCAGTCCTAAAATATTCAAAAAAAAATCTTAAGAAATATGTCTTACGAATGCAGGTGTTCACAGCATATTCCCCTAACAATCAATTCATGTTTCTTATTTCAATGAATCAGGCGCACATGGCATATTCCCCCAACAATCAATTCATGTTTCTTATTTCAATGGACTAGGTGCACACAGCATAATCCCCTAACAATCAATTCATGTTTCTTATTTCAATGGACCAGGTGCACACAGCATATTCCCCCAATCAATCAATTCATGTTTCTTATTTCAATGGACCAGGTGCACACAGCATATTCTCCCAATCAATTCATGTCTCTTATTTCAATGGACCAGGTGCACACAGCATATTCCCCCAATCAATTAATGTTTCTTATTTCAATGGATCAGGTGCACACTGCATATTCCCTCAATCAATTCATGTTTCTAATTTCAATGGATCAGGTGAACACAGCATATTCCCCCAATCAATTCATGTTTCTTATTTCAATGGACAAGGTGCACACAGCATATTCCCCCAACAATCAATTAATGTCTCTGATTTCAATGGACCAGGTGCCAAAGCATATATTCCACCAACAATCAATTCATGTTTCTTATTTCAATGATTCAGGTGCACACAGCATATTCCCCAAACAATCAATTCATGTTTCTTATTTCAATGGACCAGGTGCACACTGCATATTCCCTCAATCAATTCATGTTTTAATTTCAATGGATCAGGTGCACACGGCAAATTCCCCCGACAATCAATTCATGTTTCTTAATTCAATGGACAAGGTGCACACAGCATATTCCCCCAATCAATTCATGTTTCTATTTTCAATGGACAAAGTGCACACAGCATATTCATCAACAATCAATTCATGTCTCTTATTTCAATGGACCAGGTGCACACAGCATATTACCCCAACAATCAATTATTGTTTCTTATTTCAATGGATCAGGTGCACACAGCATATTCCCCAAACAATCAGGTGCACACAGCATATTCCCCAAACAATCAATTCATGTTTCTTATTTCAATGGATCAGGCGCACACAGCATATTCCCCAAACAATCAATTCAATGTTTCTTATTTCAATGGACAAGGTGCACACAGCATATCCCCCTAATCAATTCATGTTTCTATTTTCAATGGACAAGGTGCACACAGCATATTCTCCCAACAATCAATTCATGTCTCTTATTTCAATGGACCAGGTGCACACAGCATATTACCCCAACAATCAATTATTGTTTCTTATTTCAATGGATCAGGTGCACACAGCATATTCCCCAAACAATCAGGTGCACACAGCATATTCCCCCAATCAATTCATGTTTCTTATTTCAATGGACCAGGTGCACACAGCATATTCCCTCAATCAATTCATGTTTCTTATTTCAATGGACCAGGTGCACACAGCATATTCCCCCAATTAATTCATGTTTTTTATTTAAATGAATCAGGTGCACACAGAATATATCCCCAATCAATTCATGTTTTCTTATTAAATGGATCAGATGCACACAACATATTCCACAATCAATTCATGTTTCTTATTTCAATGGATCAGGTGCACACAGTATATTCCCCCAATCAATTCATGTCTCTTATTTCAATGGACCAGGTGCACACAGCATATTCCCCCAACAATCAATTCATGTTTCTTATTTCAATGGAATAGGATTCCCCCAACAATCAGTCTATGTTTCTTATTTCAATGGATCAGGTGCACACTGCATATTCCCTCAATCAATGCATGTTTCTAATTTCAATGGATCAGGTGAACACAGCATATTCCCCCAATCAATTCATGTTTCTTATTTCAATGGACCAGGTGCACACAGCATATTCTCCCAATCAATTCATTTTTCTTATTTCAATGAATCAGGTGCACACAGCATATTCCTCCAATCTATTCATGTTTCTTATTTCAATGGACCAGGTGCACACAGCATATTCCCCAATCAATTATTCATGTGTCTTATTTCAATGGATCAGGTGCACACAGAATATTCCCAAAACCAATTCAAGTTCCTTATTTCAATTGACCAGTTGCACACAGCATATTTCCCCAATAATCAATTCATGTTTGTTATTTCAATGGAATAGGTGCCCACAGCATATTCCCCTAACAATCAATTCATGTTTCTTATTTCAATGGATTAGTTTAAACATATTTTATTTCCAATGATAATTACAATATTAAGGAAAATACACCATATGACAACAAATGTATGGAAAAAGGGTCAGGTCACAAGTTCTAACAACATTAAATATGACCTTTCCCTAATAGAGGAAAAGTTACATAGGTTGATGGTAACAGACACGTTCGCTAAATATTGAATGGAAATATTTTGATGAAAAAAAAAATAAATAAATTAATGTATAAGCACATAATTATGTAACACACAATTCAATTAATGTTTAAAGAAACAAAATGGTGAACAAATGTTATAACTAATGAAAAGGATGATGAAAAATAGTGTCTTGTCTAATTTAAGTCAGTATCAATTATATTTGAGTACATCTTTGTGTAAAGAATTAAGAAAAACGTTGTGTCACTTTGATAAAGTTTTGAACGGAAATGGCAATAAAACAGTTGTCTTCATGGGATAATATCGGTTGGCCATATAGAAGCATTTGGCAACTGAGCGGATGAAAAGCGCGTAATGCATGGAAAAGTCTTACTCTTTGAGGGGTGAATAATTGACAATTAAATAAGTAATCCACGTTTTCAGAAGGATATCCACACGAACATTTTTCTGTATTCAATAGATGGTTATGAAATAGATGAGAATTCAAGTTGCTACATTGATTTCTTAACCTTGCATGTAAAACTGACGCTCTTCTATCACCGATGAACAGATATTTTGGAACAGGGTTTGGATTTGAATACATTTTGCGTAATGCATTTTTAAAGCCTGACAATGTGTTAATATTTCGAATTTCCAATGGCAAATTATTCCAGAGACAAACAGCAGAAGGAATAAAAGACTGTGCATAGATCTCTGTTCGTCTAGTAGTTATCAGATAGTCATTACTATTCCTTAGGTTATACGATGTAATAGAATTTACAATATCTGGCAACAAGTTCTTCAAATACTCGGGACAGCCACCATTATGCATTTTATACATAATAACTAATTTCAAATAATATCTTCGATCTGATAAAGTTAACCAATCAATTTCACAATAAAGTTTTCTAAGGAAGACAGATCTAGTTAACCCCGACACTATTCGTGCCGCTTCGTTTTGAATCTTATCAAGAAGGTTCTTTTCATACCGAGTACACCCATCCCAAACAACTGATGAATATTCAATAATTGGCCTTAAATACGAAATATAAATTTGATATAATGTTTGACGTTTGACTGAGTATTTTAGTTTTCTCATCATACCCAATAGTTTAGATGCAGATTTTGTAATACTTTCAATATGTTCGTGCCATTTACCATCAGAACTAAAGGTTAACCCAAGATGTTTGTGACTTTTGACAAAGTTAACTGGAGTCCGATTGAACATAATTCTCGGGTTTACAACATTAATTTTCGGTGTAAAAAGTATAGCCTCTGTCTTGTTGGGATTAAAGTCTACTAACCATTTCTTAGACCAAGAGTGAATAACTGCAAGGTCATGATTAAGTATTCCTTCAAGATCATTTATGTTAGATGCTGTACTTGACAGGGAAGTATCATCTGCAAATAAACGCGTTAAGCTAAGAAGCTGATCAACAATATCATTTACGTAAATTAGAAAAAATAGAGGACCAAGGACCGAGCCTTGGGGAACTCCAGCAGTGATAGAAACTTCATCAGAATAGGAGGAGCCAACAAAAACTTTCTGTGTTCTATTTCCTAAATAACTCCGGATCCAGCTTAATAATGTTCCACTTATACCATTTTGCTTTAATTTAAATAAAAGGCCTTTATGCCAAACACGGTCAAACGCCTTTGATATATCGCAGAAAATGATACATGTGTAACTTTTTTAATCAAACGCTTTTACAATTTGATCATACATATCAATTAAATAAATTGGAATGTTGTAGAGTGTCCTCTTAAAAAACCTGATTGTTTAGAGTATATTAGATTGTTAGATATAAAATGGTTATATAAATGTTTATATATAATCCTTTCCATGACTTTACCAAGACAACTTAAGCGTGAAATTGGACGGTAGTTGGTAGTAAGACTTGCGTCACCTTTTTTAAACAGAGGCATTACAATTGCTGATTTCCAGCAGCTCGGAAAAACACATTTGTTTAAGGATCTATTAAAAAGCAGAGTAAGCGGTTTAGATATAGTGCTACACGTACGTTTAAGAAGCAGATGACTAATCAAATCTTCTCCTACAGCCTTTTTAGTGACTAAATTACTTATAATATCTCTAGTTTCTGACTCTGAGATAAAAATATGATCAATGTTTGTATCTGTAAACGAACAGAATTGCGGAAGATAAACTGACGTGTCATCTACTTTTGATACAGAAGAGAAATATTTATTTAAGCAGTTTGCTTTTTCTACATCAGAAATATGGAAATTTCCGCGCCGTCTTGACTAACTGTTTTTAGTGGAGGTATTACTTCGGAAAAAGATTTCGTTTTTATAAGCTGCTTTAGTAATTTCCAGTACTGGCTTTGGTTGTTATTGAGTGAAACTTGAATGTTTTCTTCAAGATTACCATAATAGTGTTCCTTGGCATGTTTTTTTCATATTGTTTACACGATTACGCAGATACTTATACTTACTCCAATGGTGCAAAGAATTAGATTTGATTGCAATAGATCTCTGACGATCGCGTTTACGTGAGAAAGTTCGAATAACGGAATCGTACCAAGGTTTGTCATAAGGTCTTATCATTACTTCTTTATATGGAATACATATTTTCATAAAATTGGTAAGTTTCATTGTAAATGTTTTAGTGGCTTTGTCAATATCGGAATGACATATAAAATTCCAATCTTCCTGTTCAATTAGATTGTTTAATGTTTGGAAATCTGCTTTTTTATAGAGCCAGATATGTCTTTTTAATGACCTTAATTGTGTGAAAAACAGGTATTTCTAAAGTTGCACTAGTAGCAAAGTGATCACTTATACTTGTGGTTGTTACGATCGTTTCACTGTGTATCGTTGTTAATGAGTCCGAAACAATAATTGGATCGATTAATGTTGAAGAAGTGTTTGTTACTCTTGTGGGATTGGTTACAATATTTTTCAAGTTATATAAAAGCAGTGAATTCTTTAAGTGTGTCTTGCTTAAAAACTGATTTTCATTAATGTCACCTAAAATTACTAAGTTAGGGTTAAAGTCAATAGCTCGGTCTAACATATTTTCAAATTTTTCCCCGAAAGAAACTTGAGTATTTGGCGGTCTGTATATACAACATGTCAGAATTTTCATTTTTCCTGTGCTGAGTTCGACCCAAATTGCATGAATGTAGTTATTTTCAAGTTCATACACCCTACGAGATACAAGCGAGTTTGACACGTACATCAGCAAACCACTAGAATGAGCAGAAAAGTCTTTACGGTACATTGAATTTTCATAACCTTCTAAGATAAGTTCTGAGTTGGCGTAAGAATCAGTTAAATGTGTTTCAGTAAAACAGATAATATCAAAATCTAAACAATGACTCTTAATATAATCAATTTTGTGACGTATTGACCGAATATTAAGGTGAAAAAAAGACAAATATTCCGTAAGTGTGTTTCTAGGACCAGGATTCGTTTCAATGTCACCTGCTAATATCAGAAGAATACATAGAAGTCTATAGAACTCTAAGCCTTGATAACAGCACGAAACTTTAAAAAACAAGTACTTAATAATATATAAAATTCGTATGATACTATTATGGATAATGCTGCCAAAATTAGTATGAAAATATCGGTGAAATTTAAAAGCTAAGCGACAAACATGTGTTTTTGCATAGAATAAACCCACAGCCGCTCTGTAAGTGACTATGTCATTACCTATGTGGTAGTAAAAATACAATCAGTTCCAAAGTAGTGGACTGTGAGCGCGTTAGACAAGATCCACAAAGATGAAGTGGTAATAAATGCATTACCTTTGACAAGACAGTAAAACAAAATGAATGAAAATCTATGAAAAAAACAAGTAAAAATGAAACTATGAAGCAAAACATCAAAATGCGGTATGTGGGTTGAGTTAGCATGATGTTTACAACATGGCGGCATTAGTAACAACATATTATATCAGGGCTCGATTTAGCACTGGACCGTTGGCCCGGGTCCAGTTAAAAAGCCCACGGTCCAACTGACCGTCCAGTAAGCTGGTCCGCCGGTCCACATCAAAAATGAGATGACAATGGCACAAATCTTTGTTTGTCAGGGGTTTATCGAACAAATTAATAACGTGCTTTTTGATTTGTCACCCATCTATAACCAATTGAAGTCGAGTTTTATACACCTCCAATCGCGCCAAAGCGTGACTTGGAACTTGAAGCGACTTCCAGTACGCAGAAATATCGCGGCACTTTGCGGGGATTAATAAAATCGCCATATTTGGTGTGATTGAACGGGTTTACGAGATATTAAATTTAAATTCGTTTAAGTAGATATTTGTAAAGACGCGTCTTTTTTGTCTTTTATAGAGCTCTACATTTTAAATTGAAATTCATAGGCCAACCGACGTACATTTTCGATATATTACATCAACAAAAATAAAACTTACTCGTAACATTATCTCATCCAAACTAATATTTTTATAATCCAAAGTCAACAAGCACTTGTACATGTCTTAAACTGTCAAAATATATCTGTCTTTTTAATGCCACGTGTTTTACTAAGATCAAAGAAACTTGACTAGCGCCGACAAGCGTCGGCGATCTTCTTTGATCTCGTGACACCTGCGCTTTATCTCTATTACTAACAGAAGTTTGCAGTAAAAATTACTTCATTCGGCAAAGGTTATTTATTAAAATGAATATAAGAAAATTGTTACTGGAAAAATTCACAGTTGCTGAAAAAGAGCAAAATAGACGGACACGCTGAAACTCGACGATTTTGTAACAAACAGAACAAATTACTCCAGTAGTTTTGAATAAACAACATTCGGTTAGAGAAATGTTTTCGCTTTCATCAATTAACGAACCTCAGTCAGTGGTATCACATAGCTTGGACTTGCAAACAATTTCAAAATTGAAAGAGTTAATTGTGTCATCCTTTATGACAGGCCATATTTTTCACACCTACCACGAAGTGGCGGATATTTCACGGGAATAAATATATTACATATACAATTGAGGTTCAGACGAAAAATAACTTTTTGAAACGATGATATCAAGAACGCGGTAATAGTATAGCGGTCGCGGATTCGCAATGAAAATACCGCGGCGACGATGTGTGAATTAATCCTTGGGATTCAAAGAATCTAATTGAAACAGTTTGCTTTTACAGGTGTATTTTATCAACAGTTTAATTACATGATGTAATAAAAAAAAGTCACTCAGAAATACGAAGAGAAACGCGATAGTCCCGCGATCGATATTTTCACTCAAAACTCCACTCAATGTCACGTTTTTTTTTAAACATCATTTTGCATAGTGAATTTATAGTTTTTATTGGTACAAATATTTTGGTCCAGGTCAGTTGACGTCGGGCCAATTGAAGTCTAGATGAGGTGGACCGAAGGTCCAATTAAGTTTTCAGTCCTAAGTCGAGCCCTGTTATATTGTTTACATAAGATATTTTGAAATTGTACAGAATGGAAAATATTGCATAAAATGAACAGTAGTTAAGGATTTGGAAACTACCAGTTTACATACATAAATGGCAACTGCATTGGGCAGTATACAATTTGGTTTCTAGTTGCAAAAACTAATGTTCCCTTTGACAACAGTTTTGGAGACAGAAAGCCATCAAAACAAATAACGTGTAAAAAGTGCAGTATGTAATATTAACATACACGAGTGAAGAAATGAGAAATGTTGATGGCAAGATATCTGAACAGTTTATACACAACGGAGAAACCACTCAACCATTTCCAGTGATTGGAGTTTCTTCGGGTCTTGGCTCTTCTAGAAGGAACCGATCCAAATCATCGATGTCAGCAACGCGATGTAGCTTAGACTTGTTATCTTTGACAAGAATGTTGCCATCAGAAGACCATGTGCCAATAAGATGGCGAGATCTATTTCAATGGATCAGGTGCACACAGCATATTCCCCCAATAGTCAATTCATGTTTCTTATTTCAATGGATCAGGTGCACACAGAATATTCTCCCAACAATCTTGTTTCTTATTTCAATGGACCAGGTGCACACAGCCTATTCCCCCAATCAATTCATGTTTCTTATTTCAATGGATCAGGTGCACACAGCATATTCCCCCAATCAATTAATGTTTCTAATTTCAATGGACCAGGTGCACACAGCATATTCCCCCAATCAATTAATCATGTGTCTTATTTCAATGGACCAGGTGCACACAGCATATTCCCAAATCAATTCATGTTTCGTATTTCAATTGACCAGGTGCACACAGCATACTCCCCGAACAATTGTGTTTCTTATTTCAATTGACCAGGTGCACACAGCATAATTTTTTTATTATTCCCCCAACAACCAATTCGTGCTTCTTATTTCAATGGATCAGGTGCACACAGCATATTCCCCAATCAATTCATGTTTCTTATTTCAATTGACCAGGTGCACACAGCATATTCCCCCAACAATCAATTCATATTTCTTATTTCAATGGACCAGGTGCACACAGCATATTACCCCAATCAATTTGTGTTTCTTATTTCAATGTACCAGGTGCACACAGCATATTCCCCCAATCAATTCATAACACTAGACAAGCCACCTGTATGTATAGGTCATCAAGAGACTTCTGCTCAGATGACCCAACAATGAAGTATGACCCCTTTAAAAACAAAAACAACACAATGTCATCAGTAGACTTCTTCAAAATAAAGCCATCTAAAACAACTGCTTCTCCTTTCAATGCAGTCCCTACTATTGCTTCTCAACAGCTGTCTATTTCTCCCTTATATCATTTTAATATCAGTCTGCAGACTCATTTTGCAATATAATGCCTACTTTGTTGTAAAAACTATAAATACTTACTGCTAAAAAATAAACGCTTGTGTTTGTTGCAACAGCCTCTTGAATTATATTGAGAGATAAATTGAGATATCTTTATCAGCTTTGGCATCAATATTAATAACTGTAACTAAAATAACCAATGTATTCTTTAACATACCTTCTATTCCATCCAGTACCTTCTCTCCCTATTAAGTACAAGAATGTTTATTAGAAAGTCGTTAATTTGACATTTCCATGTCCAAATTGTTTTCAATGCTAAGAAAGTATACAATAGTATGTGTAGTTTTCACAAATATAAACATATCTGAAACAAGAGGGCCAAGATGGCCCTATATCGCTCACCTGTATCATCAAGTGACCCCCTCCTCCTCCCAGGAATGGTTAATTTTCACCCGGTGGTCATGATTTGAACAATCTTGGTAAAGGTCCACAGGGTAAAGGTCCACAAAGTTTTTCCTATGTAAAATCAAGAGACCCCCAGGGCTGGGTCAGTTTCACCCAGGGGTCATAAGTTAGAGGTCAACTAGACAATGCTACATGCCAAATATCTCACCTCTACGGCCCTGTGGTTTCAGAGAAGAAGATTTCTTAAAGTTTTTCCTATGTAAGCCTATGTTAAACCAAGTGACCCCCGGGTGGGGTCAATTTTGATCCAGGGGTCATAATTTGAACATTATCTTGGTAGAGGTCCACTAGACAATGCTACATGCTAAATATCTAAGCTTTAGGCCTTGTGGTTTTAGAGAAGAAGATTTTTAAAGTTTTTCCTATAATTTAATTGCCATAGCAACCAGAGATCTGCATGGAATGGAATTCTTTGAACAACTTTGGTAGAGCTTCATGCAAGGAACATCCCTGCATAGTTTCATCAACATTGGCCCAGTGGTTTCAGAGGAGATGTTGTCGGACGACGGACAATCATGATCCATTAGAAAAGCTCACCATGGCAAAGCCAGGTGAGCTATAATAAAGCTTTAGCTCTCAAAATAATGATAAAGCTAGAAAAAATAAACAAAAATGCCAGCCAATGGGTTCACGAGTCTTGACCATGATGTAAAAATGTCAGGAAACCCGAAGTTTTGAAGACTGAAATATATCTTGATAAAAAGGTTAAACTGTGAAAGACAAATAGTACCACTGAATTACATGAACTATCATATATAAGTTTAAATGTTTGTAATTCACCTTTTTCCTAGTCTCATTTCTTCAAAATTTAACAGTGTTTCATTATCATGATGATTGTAAAGAAGCTGTGGATGTTTTGACATATTATATATAGGTATAATGCGGATTAAGGTTGCTGATCCCACTAGATTTAGTTCAAACTTCCTTAAGACTTTTTTTTATTTTCATTGTATTTTTACGTTACAGTACAGACTAAGTCTAGTTTTAGTTTTGCTGTTGAGTTTACAAGACTGTTTCATTTGTTTAAGTTATTTTTGTCTCCGAGCCATAGAGATAGACATAGACTGCATGAGAACGTGTTACTTGTCTGTCACTTTCTAATTAATACTTTAATCAGCGTGTTTTGTAAAGCTTGAAATAAATTATACCTGCTTCTTCCACTCATCCTGCCATTGCTGTAACTTCTTGAAATATTTCGTCATGTCAATAGGTGTGAAAACTTCCATATTTTTGTATCTGCCAATCTCTCTTTCGAGATCCAATACACTATTTGGATCATACTCCTTTGTAATTCTCTTCAAAATAATTTCAACATCCTGAAACAATCCTTTAAATTCCACATCCGTTAACTTCGCTTCATGTCGGTGGGCAATAATTGTATTTCTTTTTTTACGCAGACGTAAAAGATCAGCAGCCGTAGAAAAGTCATTGTTTCGTAATTCTGCTTTCCATCCATCAAGTGGCTGCTGCAGGAGACTTAGATGGCTACATGTCAATATCGCTATAAGGCTAGAAATGTCAAAGGTGTCTGGATCCAGTACACTGTTTTGGGAGTTTGAAAAGACACTCTGTCCGGGAATCTTTTTGAGTATTCCTGTTACACGTGGTAATGAAATATATTCTTTTACACTTTTTCCATGTGTTCTGTCCACAACATTGTGCAACACCTTAAACACAGTTTCTGTAGCAACATCAATAAAAAATACTGTAAATACTGCAAAGTAGGTAGTTTCTGATCGTTCATTCGGCATTTCTGTAAAAATAGAACAAATTCCAAACTAGAACTGTCACAAGAGTGACGAATTATACCCCCACAATACAGCTTTGTCACAAAAGTATGTGCATCCATAAGAAAGGAATGGCCACAAGGACATAGTGTTGAGTTATTATACAATAACTTGTGTAAATGTATTGTTTTTAATAGCATACAAAATGTGTAAGGTTAGAAATTATCAATTATTGTTCAATTTAATAGGTTTATTTCAAACAAAAAATTGCGCCTGGACAAGCGTAAGAAACAGAAACCATTCAAATGTTCCAAGTAAACCGTTTTACTGTAAACCATTTTACTGTTCAGGCTCACTGTGACCTTGACCTTTGACCTACTGACCCCAAAGTCGAACTTGACCTGTATTTCATAAAGTTGCAGCTGTGTACCGAAAATTATTTAAATCGGTCAAGCCTTTCATGAGTTATCATCCGGAAACTGTTTCACATTACAGTTCAGTCACTGTGACCTTGACCTTTGACCTACTGACCCCAAAGTCGAACTTGACCTGTATTTGATGATGTTACAGCTGTGTACCGAAAATTATTTAAATCGGTCAAGCCTTTCATGAGTTATCATCCGGAAACTGTTTCACAGTTAAGAGTCACTGTGACCTTGACCTTTGACCTACTGACCCCAAAGTTGCACTTGACCTGTATTTCATAAAGTTGCACGTGTGTACCAAAAATTATTTAAATCGGTCAAGCCTTTCATGAGTTATCATCCAGAAACTGTTTTACAGTTCAGAGTCACTGTGACCTTGACCTTTGACCTACTGACCCCAAAGTTGCACTTGACCTGTATTTCATAAAGATGCAAATGTGTACTAAAAATTATTCAAAAGGGTAAAGTCGTTCATGAGTTATCATCCGGAAACCATGAAAACCAACAGACCGACCCACCGACAAACAAACCGACAAGCTCACTCATATATACCCCCCCAAACTTATGAATAAACATGCCCTTTAAACAAATATTTATTTTGATTTCAATAAAATTAGGATCTATTTTCAAAAATATTTATACTTACTTTGTGAACTAAAGGATAAGAATCAGTTCAATGTATTCATTGACACAGACATAAATTACTTATTGAAAATTTATGTAATTTGTTGAATAATTGACTATCATCTCTCTGAAAAAAAATCAGATTTATTGCATCTGCCTGTTCTCAATGAAGTTAACAAAGAGAGAATAAGATTTGTTTTTTGGTGTAATATCACTTTATAATTTCACAGATGAAAACTCTTTGATATAGAGAGTGGACAATGTGTGTGGATGCCGCCCATCATGGGTGTTCCCATAATACGTCCCTTCAGGCGTATAAATACCAAGAAATTGGGAAAAAAAGACCTTGTGAATTCAAAGCCGTTTACAGTACCATTTTTAATATAATATCCAAGAATAATGAACTTTTAGTCTAGATAAATTTAAAATAACCAGATCTGAAATCAGCCATTATCGTATTTTATACCTAGTCTTAATTCTACATGTTCATTTTCCTTTAATATTAGTCTGATATGAATGAAAATTCCTATGAATATTTGCAGAAAAAAACATGGGTTGAGATTTGAGCTCCGCTTGTAAAGCTAGATGACCATCGACTTAACCATTACAGCACAGAGTGCAACTAGAATATCTAGGAAAAATTTACAAGCTGATAATTATGATGTTGTATATAAATTTAAGGCAATTGAAGAGTATTCAGTTTGAGGTGTTTTGTTATATATGGGTTGATTACCTTACGTTTGAGCCCAACGTGTGACCTTGACATTCAAGGTCCCTGGATGTTATGCATAACACACATTTTGTGGTATGGCCAACAACTGTTTGATGTTATCTTAAAATTGGTCCATGTATATATAAGTTACAGACCGGACACAAAGTGTAGACGGACCGACTGACAGACACACAGAGAGAACACTCAGAGCAAACCTAGTCCCAAACGATGTTCAGTTGGTGACTAACAAGTGGCCCCCCAGCTGGACAAGTCTTGACCCAACTTGGGCCAAGGGTTTTGATTTGAACAAGCTTTGTAGAATACCATTACACAATGCTACATACCAACTACAAGACTGTACCTAAGCTCTAGGTGTAGCAGGTCTTGAGAAGAAACTATTTGAAATGTTCTTTTTGATTGCCATGGGCCAATAGGAGTTCTGCATGGAAAGTAATTCTGCGAATAACTTAGATACTGTATCATGCAAGAAACTCTCTTGTGCAATTTGTTTTAAATTGGCCAAGTGGTTTTAAAGGAATGTTTGACAACATAATGAAATTATTGACAACCCAAGAGGGACGACGGACAACAGATACGTGCTGATCACAGAACCTCACCATGAGCACCTTCCGATTTTGGAAAAGAATACTCTGAAACATTTTTCTGTTTTAGTTCTTGCTGCCATGTTGTGAAATCAACCAGAACCATTTGAACAAGGTTGTTGCCAGGACGCCTCTTACCAAGATTGATGATATTCCATGAAGTGGTTGATGGGAAGAAATTGTGGACGACAGACGGGACAGTCATCGATCCTTAAAGCTCACCCTGCAGAGCCAGTGATTCAGGTGAGGCAAATAGTATTGTTAATAGCAAATTGCGTTGAGGCCAAAAGTTGTTGTCATAATTTTTGCTGCTGTTCCTTTTATCAAAAAGTGCGCATCTATCTTTTAAAGCAATACAATGTAAATTACATAATAATAATGCAATACGGTCACTTCCCTAGTGAAAAACTATTAAGATTAGTTTTAGCTTGTTTATACATGATATGTATACATAAAGATTTTATACGTAGTTAAAATACATATACGGCACATATAACAGTCAGGTATTGCTTCGTTCCAATGAGTCTTTTTTTTTTCAACACTACTGATTTAGTTTTGACAAAAATCTTCCCATGTCTTGTTCCCTTATATATTTCAATCTGTTAACTTAAGAACATTTTTTAACAAGAGCCTTTTGTAACACAATTTGCTGGAATATTTAAATTGTTGTGAAATTAAAGCATATTTGCCAAAATACAATTGACAAGCGACACTGGAAAATGGGCATTCAGACAAAATACTTGCATGCACACTAGTTTTCTTGCATATTTTGAACAAACGCTATTTCAATATCAATTTGGGAAAATTTCAATTACCTACGTCCAGCTAGTAGATACAAAATTACGTCATTCTGAAAAGGTAAACCTAAGGCGTCATTGTTCACTCTTAAAAATGACTTCATATACCACAATTTGACGTCAAAACTCACTTCAATTTACATGGGCAGTAAATTATTCTGGTAATCATTTTATTACAGCATCATTTGTTTTTGGTTGCAAAATTATATACTCTTTCGATATATATAATTTATATCTGGTGAAATATATCATGTCCTCTTTCCATGATACGTTTTTTTCATAGGGTAGAGCCAAAATAAGAAAGAAACAAAAATTTGAATCGCTGTTGCCATAGCAATGGTCTTGAGGGATTTTGAAACAAATAGTATGTTTCTGTGCAGGAAAATATAGTGGCTATCAGTTTTCAACAGTGGTTTTGCATTTAAAGAGGGTGACAAAAATGTCAATTTTATGCCGTTTGCAATTTATTGTTGTCGAATAATGTAACAAATGTTTGAAGGCCCAGACGAGATGTCCTTTGAGCAGTATTAAATGCCACTTGATAGCTTTTGACATTTCATTGTTGATTACTGTTATGTAGTGTTTTTAATAGACTTGAGAAACCATTTCTTATGCTACAAATATTAAGACCTATTAGAGGTAAGACTTTTTGCTCCCTTACAATGTTTTATTTATCTAGCATTTTTATGTTGATAGATATAGCCTTTGAGGCGCGAAGCTTTATTATGTTCAAGATTTTAAAAAACCTAGAGCTTATACCGCCTCATATACCACCTCAGCCGTTACGTTTCATATGCTGACGTCAGAGCTTTTCTCCTCCAGATCGAAGGTAACATATTTTTATTAAATATTATTCTTTTGAAAATTTGTTGTATGTTTGCAGTGTTCTCTTATTATTTTTCAATGATAAAAAAAAGGAAATATTTTGTTATTTTATAGGTTTAGTGAATTTATACTTACTACAACAAAATAGGAAAACCCAATCAAGCGGGGTAACTCTTACAAATGGTGCAAATTGAACCGAATAGAATTGAAGTCTTTATTTGGGTTTGGACACATTTCAGAGTATTTACTTCAGTATTTAAAGTTTACTTGTACATTCTCCTATTTTCTGGCTTCAAAATTTTATTTTTTAGGCATGACGGGAGACATGCCGGGGTCTCATCCAAATATCAAGCTAACATAAGTGCTCTTTTGGACGGACCTTGATAAAATTCTCATCAAATCAAATCAGTTTACTTGTACCACACGACCCCGGTCAAAACAAAACTGTGTCCGTCTGAAGGCAGAAATGGTTTCTTCCTATGTCATTCTTGTTAAGCGTGCCTGTACCAACTGGAACGGTACACAGAATTTACACTAGTTACCCTAGCTCCGGAGGAGAAAAGCTCTGATGTCAGCACATGGAGTAGACTTGTTGGAAAATTTCGCGAAAGACATACTTTTTCAGTAGTTAAAACAACGATAAATTAAAGGTAAGGACAGATTCTGTGATAATTTTAAACACTAACTGTCTAGACCAGAAAACACAGTTGTCAGTTTGTTACAAAAATATTCTTGTATCGGAGAAGTGGGTGGGGTACTGAAGGCATTGCATTCCTTGTGTTTACATATAGAGAGGTGTGATTTTTGGTAAAGTGTGTTATCCGGCGGTCCTATATAAAAAGTAAAGAAATATAGGCCGTACCCTTTATTTTCTTTATTTTTTGATGAATTTTTAAATATTTGATATCAAATGAAAGCTGAAATTATGAACTTTATGAATATATTATGATGTGAATTTTAGAGCCAAATTGTTAAAATTAAAATTTGGTTATTGTTTAACAAATATGTTGATTTTGATATCAAAATGTTCAGAATTTACAGCAGATTTACTATGTAGTAATTTAGGATTTGTTTTATGCAATTTAATTCAATATTTAAAGAAAATTCATACATTCAAACTCGAAATTTTTGCTAAATGTCAAATCTTTTCAGATGTTGTTAAGTAACTCAAAGCCATAATACCATTTCTGCTCAAGAAAATAGTTTAATTGTTCAGGTATTAATTATGAAACCTTTTCATTTACATCACTGATTGGCTTCCATTCTCAAACAATGACTTCACAAACTTAAGGCTTATCCAGGCTGCCATGCAATCACTTTGAAAGTTAAATCTTTTATTTTGTTTGATTTGTTGTTATTTTTTTATTGTTAAATGTGTTTATAACTTCTTAAGTGACAGATAAAATCTCACAGAAATATTGGTATATAAACCTCAGAATTTTATAGTTTCATTTAATGAATGAATATTCAGAAATACTTAAATTACCTTACTTACTCTGTGTTTTAAAACTTTGTATACTTAGTGAAAAACTGGACATTTTCTAATTCTTTGTGAC
>JAFMSR010000004.1:17234975-17334883 GCA_022818135.1 Saxidomus purpurata
ATATGCTGGGGTCGGTCACAAGCAGATTGGTGAGCACAACCGACCTTATAATTCACTGATCCTGCTGACCTCTATTAACATAATTTCACGGTCGATTTGTTGTCTATATTTAGATTCGGTTTTCATTTTACGGATGAGCATGCAATTAGCTGTTTCAAATATTTGACAAATATCTTTCAGGCCGATAGCTCAGTTGGTAGCGATCTTCTAATCTGTACCTTACGGAAGCCTGAGGTCTCATTTGGACTTATTAGTTATTGCATTATCACTTATTAGTTATTAGTTATTGTTAATAAATTATTATTTGTGAAACAACGGGAAAATACCAGAGCATGGTCATGGAGACGTCCCTCTAGGGCTTCCGTAGAGACGGGACATCCGATGAGAAACAAATATATTTTTATCCTTTTTTTCATAGCACATCTTCATAACCATGATCTGGTATTTCCCCGCTGTTTCTAAAGTCTTAGTCACAAATAATAATTAATTAAGTAATAACAAATAACTAATAAGTGATAATGTATTAACTAATAAGTCTAAAGAGACCTCAGGGCTTCCGTAGTACCTCGTGCGTTCGAGTTCTGCGAACGTCAGTGAAATGATTTGTGTATGGTTTAGCCCATTAAATGTTTTAAACTTTTAAATTTCATAAATATAATAATATTTTATCTTATTCATCTTTCAACATTTTAATATTTTTCATAAATAATAATAATAATAATAATAAATTCTTTATTTCCAGAAGGTAACACAAATAGACATTAATACGAAATCGTACATATATCATAAAGAAATGCAAACCACGAGATGCACCATTCCTTGATCGACTACATTCGTTGAACATACTAGTACCACATAAATTAAAAAAACACATTCAATCAGTTTACATGATTTGACCCCTTGTATTTCTAGTACAACCACTTAGCTACGGTGGTCAATACGTCTGTAGTTGTCATTTATGAACAGTATAAACAAGAATGTCCGTAATTCGTTAACGAAAAGTACCGCTATTGCAGGATACGCTCACGAAAATTGATTTATTCAACGCAGTCACTGAATAATATATTCATGCCTAAAGGACAGGATCAGGTTAATTTGTTCGGACAATACTAAACTGTAGTGTAAGCTTAAATCACTTATATCAAATAACTGTTTGTCTTCTCTTGCAATCACACACAATATGAATGATACTTCGTTCGATCATGATTTTTGCATGTGCGACTTAAAAGAAGACAAGAAATATATTCTAAAAAGATAAACAGCTGCATTTTAGTTAGGCAGCTACATCTAATATTTATCAAGGGAGCGATCAAGTGGTCAAGAGGGTCGAACATTAAGTCCATTCACTGCGCTTGCATTCGTAACATTTGATTGGTGTAAAAACTAGGTCAAACCCCAGCTTACAAAACACTGTCTCTTTTGCAGTATAGCTGACATGTAAATTAAGCTAGTTTTCGAAAAGCCGAATGCTCTATAGTCACAGTAACGACTGTGTTACGTCTGAAGTCAGGGTCAATTTGAACCAATCAGGGGACATGTATATAGCAAATATCTCAAGGCCACTGATGTTCTTTTAGAACTGTGTCACATGCCCCAAACGGACACTGCCGTATTAATAAACTTAACTACATTAAATTTTCCGTTCACATTTCTGCATGTGTTTACTTATAAACAACATTAGAGATTCTGAAGTTATATAATGACATAAATAAATGATAGATAACCCAGCTCTGACATACCTTTTGACAATTTAATTGTAAATAAAACTATTTTTGTTTTTGTTTATTTTTTTATTGTTACGCATACTGTTAATTCTGATGTGGACATAACTATTTTGTTATTCTGTCATAGCATGCAATAAAAAGCACAGAAAACTTTATATTTCACAAAAAAAATAAATTATGTTGTCAGTTAAGTAGAGCTATTTATCTTTATGCATGAAAAATGATAGGGTAAACAAAAATAAAATGCATCATGTAAGATTAATAATGTACAAGGTTGAATATTTTCCTAATTAAGTGTGCTTACCTACGACCTTACAGAATACACGTGCAGAACTTGAATTTATAACTTTTAAACAATACACCCCTGAATAAGACTGCATTACAAAAACTTTAGTTAAATTACTCGGTGTTGTTTGTGTATTCCACTCGTTACCCTTTTATTTCTTGAATTTTAAATAATTTGTTAGACAAACTTCTTATTGGCCGATATTGAAATTCAGTTAACTTTTAGCCAATCATTTGCAAGCAAAATAAAGACTGGTTTCAGAACAAAAAAAATAAAGTTCCACTACCTTTGAACAGTCTAATTAGTTTTAGATTCAGTTTGCAAACTTAACAAAAGTAACATCTCATTCCATCCGGATCAAGCGCTTGCAATTCTAAGATATCCTTACAATAATCGTCGATACTTAACATAGTGGCTTAATATGTGACCTAGATTAACTTCCTACGAGACAGACACAACACAGAGTCTATTCGTCAGCGGTTTATTATTGACGTAAGCGGAAACAACAACAACAACAACTCTAGGAAGCTAAGGCAAAACACATGAATTCCACCCTGCACCATCCCCTCTCTTTCTTTTTCTGTCTTCGATGTTGATTCTAAGTCTCGAACTCGAATGAAGTTGTTTCATAATCGAGAATAGATTAAGTTAGCCATAATTATTAAAGTTTCGAACGTTTAAACCTGCAACAGAGACAGAGACTTTATTCTATCTTCCGTACACAGTGATTTGTGATTCATATCTCATTACAGCACAAGGTAGTGTGATTCTTTTCGATCATTTTTTTCCGAATATTATTCGAATATATGATAAGGAATATTCGAATATTTTTATTTGAAAACATGATAACGAATATGCGCATATCATACGAAAAATTAATATGATAACGAATATTTGAGTATTAATCGAATACATGACAACAAATATTGGAATATTATTCGAAAACATAACAAATATTCGAATGCGTGTCAATTCCAGTATCCATTTCAGTGCTATGCATGTATATTATTTTGATAATCATATATTATAATAAAAGTCCTAAAATGTGCCACTGCCGATGCCGACATTCAGATGTACAAAAAAATGCAAATTGACTTTTATGTCCTAAAATGCATTTTAAATTAAATACAAAATGTAGACGTGGAGCTATTATTTTTAATTTACTCAAGTTATGCCAAAATTACCGAAATAGCTTTTAGCCTGCGTAATTACAAATGTAAACCCTAACATTTCTTTAATTAGGTTAATTAAGTAAACAAGTCATAAACAACAGAAAAATGATTAAATGCCACGTTGGAGATACCGGTCTGTTACTTTGAGATGAATTTCGACATTTGCACCGATAAAGCAGTACATTTCATTTCTCACACAGAAAGCCGACAGTTTGTATTTCAAATGACAAAATAAGGAACTAAACAATACTGCTTTAGGTTGATTATTATACCTAGTTTTAAATTTCTTGATTTAATTCTAATTTACATGTGTATATCAAATGATGAGATTTTGCCATGCAATATGAAGTCCCCTAACGGTCTTTGATAATCTATGAAGAAGGGTGTACACATTTATGGTATCGTGGTAAGGGTACAGAGGGTAAATGCAGGACATATTGCAATATAACAGTATAAATAACATAAATCTAGCTCTTAAGTATGACCCTGACCTGGGAGCAGGTGGTTGGATGATGTACATGACACACCCTCATCACATGGGTAACAATTGTGTAAAGTTGCATAAAAATCTGTCTATGCATTTGGAAGATAACTACCGTCAAAGAAAGTTAAAATGTATCTTGCAGAAATAATGAAATGTGATGAGAACTCAGGATTGACTAAGTGATATATATGTCCGTTAATAATCATTATGCAATATCTGTGATAATGATGCCATGGTTTTAGTTCCAACACGATACAGATATTAGATTTAAGCCTTTCTTGATTGGTGAAGCAATGCACGTGTTGACTGCCATACAGCTTGTGAAACCAGCCCAATTAAATTAATTGATAAAAATTGCAAGTAGTAGGGTTTTAGCCCGAAGCGTGACCTTGACCTCGGGAGTAGGTTGCTGGTTGTTGTACGTGACACAACGTTGGTGTATGGGTAATAATTCATTGAAGTTATATGCATGTAGAAGATACTGGCCTGAAACGAAATTGTGGACGGATAGACTATTTCTAATATTTCATACCTTTAAAAGTAAATTAAATAACAAGACTCTCTTAAAATTGCTTAACTTATAGTATAAAAGTCAGTATTCAAGCTAAAATAAAATCTTCCCAGGAACAATGGTTTAAGTAAACTGCTCGCTTGGTTGAAGTTATATTCAAATCGGTCCATGCATGTGGAAGATACAGACCGGAAACGAAATTGTGGACGGACATTCCTTTTTTATTTAATATCTTTAAAAGGCATGCATAAACATAACAAGAGAGCCACGAAGCCCTAGAAGCTCACCTGAATAACCGATTGGAGTTTGTTTAAGCAGCCAACTTATTTTTACCATTAGTCATTTTATCAAATATCAGCAAAACAACAGTTCATCTGATACCTCAGATGCTAAAATGGATTTACAAATGAATGACAACAGCAAATAAAAAGTGACATCTCGGCACTTAAGGTTACAATTACACAAACATTAAACAAAAATATTGCACTATATATAGTAATTTCTTTTGGCACAGCACGACACTTTTATTAATAAAAGTAACATTCTTTTGTGAGAATAAATAAAATACAAAACGGATGTCCGTATAACAAAAACGATGTAATATTTAGAAATACAATGTAAAATGTAATATGTATTATTGACAAAGGTAGGAAAAGCATTTGATTTTTAGATAAGAAAAAAAACATGACAAGATACAATGGATACTACAGACTATTGACCATCTTGTTCTCAAGATACATGCATAGTCAAACTGATTGCAAAGGGATGTAGCAGAACTTAGGGCATCCTGTCAAACTTAAGTGTCCTCACTACTGCTCCTGGATTCTAGGTATACAATTTATTAACCCATTGACAGTGGGACCTTCTGACTTACAACTTTGGGCAAGTCTATTTCTTAAAATAGGGATGTTTCGCAAAATCTTGATCCTTAGAATCTGATCGGACAACATTGTGTTTGTCGTCTGCTTAGGATCGAATCTGTTTGAAAAGGTTTATATTTTAAAAGACACATATGGAGATAAAAGCAAGAGATACATAAAGTTACTGACCGACAATTGAATATGATGCTTAGTGTAATTTCACCGAATCCTCTACCTTTTAACTGTTCGCATCACGCAAGCATGACATTGCGAGGTGCGTTCCAAACCTTCCAGGAAAATCATAACAATTTACAGTATTTCTCACACTCCGTTGATATTTTTCTTTAACACAGAATCGGACACTTACGTTTGATAAATTCATAACTCATTTTTGAAATTATAAAATATATAGCAACGTGAGGTAACGTTTTGTGGCGCACTTGTACATGTGCTTTAAAAAGGTAGAAAACTACAACACTATTCAATATGCCGACAAATAAAGTATCATAACCCTTTGATTGCTCTTTTATGGATCAACGATGCAGTGGTTTACGTTCAGAGCATTTCGATAAAAAAAATGAATTTGTTGAGGAAGAAAAAACAACATTAAAATTATGAAAATAAGCTTTGGGGAAAACTGTCGGCCAAGAGGCAGAATATATGAACGTATGCAGTGGTTTTAATCAAAACGACAAAGTTGTTTTGCAGACGACACTATAAAATTATGTAGTCGTTTGGTCAGTGGGTAAATGTTTGACATCATGGGTAATTTTTCGACCATTATTGAAAAGAAAAGTTTTAGAGTCCGTTTTGAAATTTTAATTAAAGCGCACCTTTAGTGTACATGCACACGGCTGATAAGCTCAGCCCATGATTTTGCTGGTACCTCTTAGACCAAATGTCGACGACATCCCTGCCTGATGATCGAATATTTTCTCCCTATTTCAAGAAGAGTTATAAATGCGCTGCGTTACGTCACGTGACGTATCTATAGAAAAAAATGATTCTAAAATGAGTTGAGAAACATCTCTAAAAATTCTCACGTAGAGACAACAAATCAGTTAAAACTCCAAATATTTTGAGTCTTACTCGATACGAAGATTTTCCTGCAACTTTTAAGACGTCGCTCGTATCTGTTGTTTATATACGCACAGTTAATAGATACATTACATGTACCAAGTACAAAATTGATTTGAAAGATTTAGAGAAGCGTTTTAATATTTTAGTTGTTTTTGTAAATGAATAAATATTTACCATATACAGTAATTTAACAAAAAATGTTTCCCCGTAAAGGTAAAACAAACAGTACAAGTGCAATTTATTGACCGACATGTTTTCTTTCTTTTTTTATGCATTCCATATAAATTATTACGCAGTATAGTTTATTGTGCAGTAAGTGAAAAAAAACTAATTTTTTCTACACAGGAAATCGTTCATTTTCACGCATTTTTTCCCCCGTATTTATGACCAAGCGCTTACCTGTAACCTGCCGTTAATGTGTCTTGGCGAGCTAGACATAAAAATGATTAGCTATAATTTTGATTAATGTAAACAACTATGAAAGACAGCGTCAGTAGTGGTAAGGTTGAGATGCAAGAGTTTGTTCAACGTGTAATATTCGCTGCATGTATTTTTCGTAACTCCATCTATTGATTAAATCGTGTAAGTTACTATAGCAACGTATATTTTTGAACGAGTTGATAAAGCTCTTTATTTTGCTATAGTATTTAACTGCCTAAACTGACCATCAAAATATTAAAGTCCCAGGATAACATTTACAAGTTGCTCTCATTTTATCAAGAAAGATGTCTTACCGACAGAAATGACATTTATTTGTACCAAAAACATTCCTTACTCTTTTTTTTAAATCGATAAGTACATAAGAGATACATTGCGCAGTGTTTTTTTTTCAATGATATTGCAAAAAATAAGAAAGGCTTTCTTGCAACTCTTTTTCTTGAAGAAACATCTTTGAATACGAAAGAAAGGCACATGTCAACATTGTTTTAGAGTGAATAGAACATGGTTCTATCATTATACTATCAATAAATTTATGTAGCTATATCAGTAAATTCAAAGTGATCGTAGGACTTTAAGACATTTATGAAATATTTGCAAAAAATAATATTATAGTGTGAATTTGACTCTTGAGCTACGACCTTTATGTTTTACTCGGATTTTACCGTTGTTTTACAATAAGCTAAAAGTACACTCACGGCTCAGTACTCGAAATCGGACTGTACCAACGTTAAATACAAGTTTGACTCTTCTCAAAATTGGAAAAAAAAACAACATTTTTTGTAAAGATTTATTTAATTTCTGTGTAAATGAGAGAACTAATTTGAAATAACTGTCTTCTTGTGCGTTTTTCTTCATGTAACTCTACGGATAATTCAGTTAACTTTAAGAACACAACCTTGTTATAGATTTTGAGCAATGAAACTTTGCACTTTCTGCAAAATTGTAGAAGTTTACAAATGTAATTATCTTTGCATTACCTAATAAACTAATAAAATCAAAGAACGACAAAAAGCACGATGTTTTTGAATTTTCCAATTAACACGTCAAAACCCTTGTTGCTTTTTTAAACTTGTAGATATGACTTTTAGTACAGCTCATAAATTTACTGTGTACTATAATACTTTTCTTCCGAATCGAATATTTTAGAATTGTTACAGGGCACCGGCTATGTCATATGGCCCAGAATATTTGTCAATCCCTGCTGTCAGATTAGGGGTACCGGATTGGACATGTCACACCTGTCTCTCGTCAAGTTTACCGGGACCAAGCTCTGCGTGTGTAAAGAACGGAGACCATACTAGTACCCGTTGGAAAAGTTCTTCTTTAAAGTGCCTGACACCCTACACACATCGCTGGCATTGTGGGCTTTAAGCCGCTGTCAGTCAAATTCACATCGTCCTCAAGGTGGAGTTGCATTCCCATGTCGTTCAGCCAGCTGGTTCGCCATAGTGCCATACTAGTAGTGACCTACGATGTAGAGCCACATCCCCTTGTGTTAGTCAGAGGCATAACAGTAGTCAGACTATATACATTGTATTAAGTCAAACTTCCGTCATGACCTTATGCCTTCTCCGAGGATTGCAAATTGAGCTAAATATATATTTTAGAACGTACGGCATTTATTTTTATGAGGTTTCATTATTCACGCTGCTTTTTATTACAATGTATAAATTTTTGTCATCAGAATGTTTTAGTCAGCTTAAATAAGCCTCGTTTCATATAAGAATGAATTATTCTCACAGCACCAACTTGTCTCATACAGATCCGTCAACACTGATCACTAGAAAAGAGATACCGACGGAAATCACCTTAATTTGTACCAAAAACATTATTAACTGTGCTTTTCAAGTCGATAAGTACAAAAAATGTATATGCTAGAAACATAGCGCAGTATTTTCTTATTTATGCTCGAAAAATAAGGAAGGCTTCCTGGCAGCTCTTTTTCATGAAGAAACGACTTGCATACGAAGGCATAAGAAAGGAATATGTAAGCATTGTTTTAAAGTGAATAGAACATGTTTCCATCATTATTATACCAGAAAATGTATTTGTCTATATCAGTAAATTCAAAGAGATCCTGGGACTTTAATAACAATGTGTAACAGGTTTTCTCAGTTGAATTATTCAGAATATTCAGGTACCGCCTTTCTTTTGTTTAGAACTTAAGATACTGGTCATTTAGGATAACTAGGCAGTGACATAAAAGATTAACCCATTTTAATACATGTGAGTGGATTGTAATCTTGTTATCAAATTCTTTGTGTACATTATACCCTATTTCAGCAATGGCCGTTATCGTTTGTGTAAACAGAAGCCAGTTACGTCACTGTCACATTATCGGAGCTAAACAGTAAATGTGAGTGCATGTTTTATATAATAATTTGTTTATGCTCGATTGCATAACAAGGACTCAAGACTCACTCCAGATGAAATCAAACTCGCAGAAAGAAAGGAAAATTTAATGCAGAAATATCTGAGTCTTGCCTAAGGACAGAACCACCATAGCACATGCGGGGACAAACCCGGGACCCTCCGATCCTGAGGCGAACGCGCTGTCACCACGCTTCCACACATTATATATAGAGAGAGATTGATTTTAGATAGCTTTCAATTTATAGCATTTTGTAAGGACTTGTTTCGGACGATCATTGCATACTGGTGAAAATAAAGTTTAAACTGTTATTTAAGCAGCATATACTTTTGAGTAACATAAAGGGAGATAATTTAAAAAGGGATCTGCTAGAGTTTAATATGTAAAGTATCAGGTGAAACCTTTAATATATGTTTTTCTTAATGATATATACATGTAGTATTCAAATTTTGTTCCGGATGTTATGTAACGTAGGAGAGATAATTTAATGACGAGAACAGCTAGTTATTGTTCATCGTTAGTGCATTTTCTCTCCACTAACTCTATAATTGTGTTCAACACTTTTCGAGGTATAATCCGGACAAAATTTGGTAAATTATGCCTTTTAAAGGAAAGTGATGGAAAGGGTTGATAGCTCAGCCGTCAAGTTACCACGAGCTGTCATTCGTATACTATGCACAATTCCGCAGTGCAATTTATCATTGTTCTAAGTTTAATTCAATGCCAGTAGTTTCCGAGTTCTGTTCCGGACAACATTTCATTGAATAATCGTGAGTAAGAAGACGAAGAAAAAGAAGAAGAACAACAACCATAACAAAATCTTAAACAATAACAACAGGAAGAAGAACAATAAAAGAAGTAGAAGAACTGCAAATATAGTATGTGTCCCCTATCAGGAATTGACAAAATTACACTAAGCCTTAAAAACGCATCAGGAGCCCCTAAAACCAATGTGCCGGTACTTTCGAATAAAAAAAGATAGAAATCCATTTCGTTTTGACAAAGGTCATAATTATAGTATAGATTCGTTTTTCTATAATTTTCTTACGTTGCAACTTGCTCTGGTGGAAATGTCCATAGAGTGTTTTACGTAGCACAAAAACGTGCGTTACTTTGGTGACCGCGAACTAAACTCTTCTTACAGTAATTAATGTTTGAGCAACGTATAAAAGGTTTTTGCACTTATACTTTTGTTCATAGCGCAGACAGAGAGTCAGATAGGCGAAATGAGGGCTCTCCTTTTTGCAGCTCTTGTCTCCCTATGGGCTCAGTGTTGCCTTGGGTTTTTCTTCCTATCTCCTGGTTCATACAGGGAAGCTAGGCAAAATTACCATGGTGAGTTTTGTTGTTTTTTTACCCGATAATTTGTTACCGTTATATTTTCTAGTTTTAATTCTTAAATTTAAATCTGCAAAAAAATCAACCGAATTTTTAAGATTTTTTTTATTTTCACGCTGAATTATTCCGAAACTAGACTCTGGATTACCTCACATAACTGACCGCAACTTCTAATAGAACTTGCTTAACTTCTATGGTTTGTGCGCAATGTATAAAAAAGACACTTAGAATTGTTCTGAGCTGAGTTTTGATACACGGAATTATGAAATTGATTTTATATGAAACTCAACATTCCTAAAATGCTTTCTCCTTTCTATGATAAGTAAGTTTATTACCTTTGACTGTTGTAGGACTTTTATAGCACTTAAAGCTGCTTGCTCTCAGATGCCGTTGAAAAAAAAAAATGACATTCTTATTCATAAATATAAAACTAAAGGCTAGAAAAAATAAGCGAAAATCTAGGTAGGAATTTACAGAAATCGATTGAAAAGGTCGGTTACACGGCACCGCTACACTATATGTTGATACTGAAATTTCAAAAGCCTTTGCAACGCTTTTGAATTTGGTAGCGTATTTTTTTTAATTTTGAGATATACGTGACATAAATTTATACTCGAGCCTTTTTATATCACCATATGTTCTAAAATACGTTATTTACATACAGTTTGAAGATCTTTATTTTTTTACCAAAATATGAGAGCGAGCAGCTTTAAAACTGTCTGAAATTGACATATTTAAGATGCGATCACCATATAACAAGGTGCCAGTATAAATTCCTGTAAAGTTTTTCTATGATTTTGAAACTATACGCAATCAAATTATAAGTGTTTTTCAACGCAGCAAGCAGCTTTAAAGGGACTGAAAAAGCATAGGACATTTGTTCTCTTTGTATCTGCATCTGTCTCTCTGCAACCTGCGCCTGTCAGAAGTGTTGGCAGGTTCACCCAGGGAGATATCCCAGGGTCGGCCGGGACTATTAGTAATCAAGGAGTGTAAATCACTAACAATTTATTTTGAAGATAAATTATGTAATTTTATATTAATACTCAAAACAACAATAAGACATACGACAAAAGAACTTACCTATGTTCTATTTGGCTCTATTAAAATTAATTCTATTACAGTTAAGACTGTCTGTAGTGACCGACGTTCGGAGAATTAAAAAAAGGTCACTGTAGACAAGGGGTCACTATACGCAGTATGTGTATGAAATGACAAAGTGTCTGGAAAATAGTAAGTATTGAGTAACTGGTAAGCAATTTGCTTGCTACATTATATTACTGTCAGTATAAACAAGTTATTGGCAGGCTTTTTAATGTGGACAGACAGACAAAGTGATCCCCATATGTTGTAATTGAAAATTATAGTTGATTAGTTTACTGTAAGCTGGATACTGATTCATTTTTTATTTTAAAAAAATGTAACATCAGAACTAAGAATCTCACGAATTATTGTTAACTACAGACATGATGGAAATTCAAGAACTGACGTCATTTTTAACGTATCAAAGTCTGAATCACAGTCAAAAAGTTGAATTTTAATTTATATAGAATAATTTAATTCCAAAGAAAAAGTTTGATGTTAATATGTCAGTTCACGGTTGAATTTCGAACATAGGTATACCACGGTAGGGAATCACGTGATCAAAATAATCTCTAAACAAAAGTAAATCTATGAAAATGTTAAAAAATAATGAAAGTTGTTTAGCTTTAAATATGAAATGTAGCCTATCTTATGGCGACGTTAATGTATCCTAGAACTACATAGGTCTTAATCATAGTCTCCTTCCGGTTGTAATAAACACTTCAGTACACTGAACTAATTTAGTTTTGAAGTGTTCAGCACAATCAGGAGATGATTGTTATTGAGACTTGAGTAGTTCTAGAATACGTTAATGTTGTCATAAGTCTACTTTTTATAATCACAACTGAACAGCTTTCATTATTTTATAACATTTTTCATATATTCACTTTTGTTTAGAGATTAGTTTGATCACGTGATTCCCCACCGTGTATACTAGCCAGTCTGATGGACTGATGATTGTCAAGAAATACTGTAAACCAAAACTTTCTAATTTTCGCGAATAATATATTTTCGCTATATTCGCGGAGGCCAGTTTTCCGCGAAGTTTAGAGTACGCGAATAATTTTCCTTATTATTTTCTCATTTAATTCTAAAAACACAAATTTAAATATCTGCAAATCAGTCCGATATCGACAAAAAACGAACATTAACTGGCGCGAAAATTTATTGGTTTACAGCAATAGATAGAAATTAGTACCGTATTCTATACTAGTTTGACATAGAAAGCAGATTGTTAGAAAGATAAAGTCTAAAAGTAAAGATAATGAGAACTTAAATTGAATGATTTTGAGTGGTACTACTCTTCAAAGTATTTAAGAACTCATTTATACACTTAATCAAGAGGCCCGGAAGGGCTGGTATCGCTCTTCTAGACTGTCTGGACTGTTCTAAGAAAGTTTGCGAATGTCTATTGGGAAATATGACCTGTTATCAAGGTTTTAGAATTATCGGCTGTAGCACAATTGGTTTTCCAACAGCGTGACTCAATTTCAGTATTTTCTGATCATATTTTGTGAATTTTGCAAAGGAAAAGTTAACGGACAGACGGGCGGGCGGACTCCAGGACAAACCACCAATATCTGCTGGAGAGTTTTTGAACAAATACGCAGTTTTTAGTTGTAAACTCAGTATTTTGATGCTGCCGGTCAGCTGTAGATGTGCTTTTTGAGTCCGCCGTCCTTGTTCGAGGTATAAATCTGTACGACCCGTTGCCGGTCAGCTAAACACATGGAAGGTTTATATAGAAGTTGAAAATATTGACAAAAACTCAATTAAATCATTAACTAGTTATAATATATGATAAAACGAACTTGGTATATTAAATCACATTCAACACTCTAAGGAAGATAAACTTAACTCCTCTATGGTAATTTACGACACATTTCAGTTACAGCCATATCTTAAAGGGACATACCCTGCATCTAGCAGATTATATTCTCGAAACATATATTATGTGTTCAATGAACGTAAAATGATAAATATATGCAATTTCAAAGAAGTACCTAAATGCCTCATTTTACCACAAGGCCTTATGTAATGAATAGCATCCACCCATTAATTGTACAAAAACTCTACATATATTATTGAATGGTTTACAGTACTGCAGCATATTTTAAACCGCTGATTTTATCGATAATGATTGGAATGCATAGCTGCAACGTTTATGTTAAGTTATAATACTACAAAAGATTCTATTATATATGTTTTGGAGGTTAATTAATTAACATCAATTTAGACTATAGGGTATATCCCTTTAAAGTAGTATTAAATAAAACAGTTACGAAGCATCTAACCGCACTAAGAATATCAACAAGCCATAAATAACAAAGTGAAAGAGGCAGACACATGAGACATAAAACACGATCTGAAAGACTGCTTGGTTTGCAACACAGTCGAAGATGAAATGCATTTTCTCCTGGACTGTAATAGAACTTATATTAGAGGAGCGTTACTTGGTTCGCTAAACATAACAAGCCATGAAATAAATTTTACATGTAATAGAGAAAAAGATTGATAGCAGTATTTGCAACCCGGTTGACAAAACTGATGTAGAAATTGTTTGCGATTTTATCCACAAATATTATATAGTTTAAGTAAAAGTTTCATAATTGGAAGCGTTTTTATATTGATATGTATGCTACTATTTTGTGATTTTTTAAAGTAATATTACATGTATAAGTATGTTGTTTGTGCATTATATTCCTTGGAAAATACTGTTCTATGTATCAGTTAAGTTCATATAAACGATTAGTTTTAATTTCATATACCTTTTATAAATACTTAATCCTGATTGGCCGATAGCGCTCACGTGCCGGGTCCGCAAAATTATGTGTAGACCTGGAAAATGATGTGTAGATCTGCACGGATTTCAAGACGTCATTTCTGTAATATTTTTGCATAATTTTACAACCTTGTATGAGGTATACGATATAATAATTTTAGACTAATGTTTCGGTCAATATATAGTTTTGCGGACATGTGAAAAATGATATTGGCGTCGAACTTCGTCCTCGGTCACTATCACTTTTAACAGGTCCGCAAAACTATATACCTCAACATTGGTCTATAATTGTATATTATATCCTCACGAGTCGGGGGTTCACCAGTTTAATCGTTTACTGGCAATATTTTTTATCGAAACAGCTTAAAAACGCCTGACTGAACGAGTTTTCGAGGATATATGACATTTCTGTAATTTACTTTTTACATAGATATTATAGCATACCAAGAAAATAGGGGAAAATGTACCCTCACAAAAAAATATTCTTTTCTGTCAGTTCATTCGCTCCCGCTTTATTGGGTTTACCGGTGTGAACACACGACCTTCATTAGTCAAAATAAACTAAAGTGACACTATGGCGCTCATTTTTTGGGGTTTATATCAATTTGCACAAACAATATCTCATATCAGGATTGCTTATTCTCAAAAGCCCACTTAAACAACAAAAACAAAAATATACAAAAACGGAAAAGCATATTGACCTTTCGGGCGGGGTTCAACTGATGTATTGCACGGTTGTCGATTATGACATTTTAGTTGCTTTTTTCCCCATATTTTTTTGATTTACCTTTCTGCATGGTTACATGTAATAGCTGAGAATTTCTGCCTATTTATAGATTAAAGCTGTCAACGACTCAACGGCCCTGAAAATAATGTAGTGTTTGTTTTGATCAAGGACACGTGTTTACTATCACTTCTTTCGCGACTTTCTTAAACTGGCATTCATTGATATTTTGTATAGACAAATAAACACGGACTCTGACTATTAAAGGGGCACATCCCACATCCCCAAACAGAAACAAAGTGTTCAACGAATACAAATTGATAAACAAATACTATTTCAAAGAACAGCTAATATCGAAAAATGTTTCATTTTACCACAAAAAAGAAACCTAGAGGCCTTCTGTTATAAATCGCTACCAACCCATTAACTTTACATAGTATTGAATGGTATACGGCACAGCAATACATTTTGAAACGCATGTACGGAAGCCCAATAATGCCTCTTTGTTAGTTTTGTAATTGATTTTTTCAACATTACTAAGTTGAACTATCTTGAATTGTCAACATATAATTTTTAATTTTCAGCTTTAAGATTCTTAAAGTTTTTGAATTTTCAACTGTGTGAGTTGACTTTTCAACATAGTTTTTTGCATTTTCAACTTAGTATCTTGAAATTTCAACATAGTTTCTTGAAATTTCAACATAGTTTCTTGAATTTTCAACTTAGTTATGCTGAGAAAAAAATAAATTAAAAAAAACAAAGTGGCACTATTGGGCTTCCGTATTTATGACTTGAGTATATAGCTCCAACTTTTAGGTTTAGTAATAATACTTGCTAATATTTTATTGATTATGATTTGAAATTATTTAATTTGACATCAGTTAAAGGGAGTGTTTCTTAAGGGCACTCTATATTCTCCATACATAAATGTGTTGAAAATTTTAAAGAACAAAATGCCTCAATTTAGCAAAAATAATCAACATAGAGGCATGTTGTAAGAAATCGATCACTACTCATTGATTGTACGACAACACTTTTACGTAGATTATTGAATGTCTTGCTGTACTGCAACATTTTTGAAGAAAGTGAGTGGAATGCATAGCTTAAACATTCAAGTTTTGTTATGATACTTGCAAATATTCTATTGAAGTTATTTAATTTGACACCAGTTTCAGACACTCCCTACAACTGGTGCCAAACTAAATTACTTATTAGGAAATGAATTTTACTATTGAGTGCTATACCGGTTAGTATATCAATGTGTGGAGTATAGATGCGTAGTAATCTAAACATCTAAAATATTCAGCGGTTTATCAGTCAAAAGTGAATATATATTTCCATTCTTACAAGTTAATTTAAACACAAAAAAAACATTGTTGTGTTCCCAGGGGTGTTTGTACTGTGTTATGACAAATGGACGATAGAATTTAACCTTCCAACTCATATAGCACGCACAAAATTAAAAAGCAGGACAAAGTGTGAAAAACACAGGCATCTGTAATTATATAATACTTTTCTTTGACTATTTTTCAGAGGTAATGACGAATTGCGAGACAGAAGGAGGCGAATGTCTTGATGTAGATTTCGGCACAACGGACCCTCCCACTGACCCTCCGACGGATCCACCCACTCCAGCTCCGACAACTACTCCTCGTCCTAGACCCACAACACGTGCTCCTGTACCACCTGCTCCCGTGCATCACCAATTTTTATTCTGGAATCCATTTTGGCCATTTATGCCTACAACAAGGGTCCCAGTTCCAATAACACGCGCACCTCGACCCACTACACGTGCGCCACGACCAACAACGCGTGCACCGATACAGATTCCTCAAGCACCGGCCGCAAGACCAACAACAAAAGCGCCTGTCAAACGAGTACGGTATTTTAAGGAGTAATATTAGTACCTTAAAGTAGTCATAATAACTCTACTTATTGGTGGCTAGCTACGCAAAGTGTTACATGTTTCCGCAACATTAGTACAGTAAAGTTCTTGAAGTAAGACCACCCTTTGAACCGGCATGACGTGGTCTTATAGCTATATTCAGAAACCTTCCTCGACCTGACCTCCACCAAGGAAGGGTCCGTTACTTGCCGTCCATTGGTCAACTAATTATTTAAGTTACTTAGATTTGGTTGATGTATTGCCTAAAGTATTCACTAGCCAATCAGATCTGCCTAACGGTCCCTTTTCTTAGTCGAGGTTGAGCCGAGGAAAATTTCTGAATATAGTCATAAATATCGAAATGGTATTTTTATTGAGGCCCTTTTACTATCAAATGGGCCATTTGGTTCTAAAATGTTTGGTCTTAATAGCAAGGGCGGTGTTAATATCGGGTGGTCTTAATAGCGGAATTTTACTGTCTATCTTATGCATTGAGTTCGCTTATCTGAACTCAAACCTAGATATTCATCTATACTTAACAATTTTAAAAACGAAACGTTCTTGATAAGTCATAAACTTTGAGGATACGCAAAATTGTTGACGTCTTCAAATGAATGTACGCTTCAATTTTGTAATGAACCTGTTGAAAAAAAGCAAGGAATGGCAAAAGGCATGGTGGTTTAATTTTCCAAATTACACTTGCAATAACGACAAAATACCGCTCAAATCATAAGTTGCGTTTTTAATGTTGTTCAGTATATTTGAGAAATAAATGCCCCACAAAACTGAAGAATATTGTTTGGTAATAATGTTCAATACAACAATTTATAGAATGGCGGTAAAAGCGAAAGACTCATCACGGTATAGATATGTTAACTGGTCAGAACTCACTTTAAGTTAGTACTTTAAACATGAGTATCACTACGCACAGCTCAGTTAACTTCATCAGGTTCATGTGTTAAGTGAGTACCAATCCATTCGATGTGTAGGATACCTTCACTTTTCATTTCTTCAGGTATTAATATATAATCATTACGCACGAAAAACGTATTGAATATCTACAGAGCACTCTAAAATAAGTACATACATGTACCAGAACAGTAAACTCAGTTTACAATGAAGTCTTTGGGACCATTTAAATTTGACCATTATATCTGGAGAATGTTATTTCCATATAGCATTTTCGAATTAAATAAAGAAGGAATAAAATTGGGCCCATAAATTGTGTTCCTGATATCCGAAATTTCGCTATATTCGACGTCGTTTTATACAGAGAGTTTACTGTATTTTGTATTTTTCAGTGAACAGTACTGGGTGAGTTAAACTCAGGACATAATACTTTGTGAACTAAGGGAAAGCAATATCCACAATTCACTAAAACATTATTGAAGTGTTTTTATCTGAAGCTTTCTTTAACTCAAAGGAAATAAGCGGGTCACAAGAAACTAATGATATCGTATTTATCCATTTACACCAGGCACGCAAGGTGGGAAAAGGAAGAAAAAGAAAGCCAAAACGAAATCAAGGCGAACAAGAGAGAGAAGTTCGCAAACGCCGACAAGTACTCAATCCAGACCCATGGGATTACCTCTACAATGAGTGTACCGGGGGTTGGGAGTTTGACTTAGGTTGCGGGGCGAGAGGCGGCAATGTCTGTTGCTACTCTTCCAACTCCAACTCCTACAAATAAATCAGGTGAGGAAACAAAATTCCGCATGATTTCAAAGCTAAAAGTGATATTAGCGTGAATTGCTATTGAGCCATTGAATTCTTTTTGTTTTCTCTTAAACACGGCCCCGTAAACTATTTGGTGAATCGGGGAAAATGATGTGCTAACTTCCGGTGAGAGTGAAAAACAAGAAATAAACGGTGTTTAGACAGGTAAGTGATTGCTTTTTTTAAGTATATAAAATATTTAAAAGATGTTTTAAAAAGTAAGCTCGCTATTCGGGCCTTATGGTATTTTGGCTTTGCAATGCAAAATGCCGTCGTCAAAAACCTAAGATTGAAGAAGTGATAAAAAAACTCTCGCCGAGTAAAAAAAAACTCCCGCACTCGGCGAATGGCGAAAACGAGGACCATGTGTTACTTTCTATACCTATACCTATGCGATGATCCACTATTTTGTGAAATTTTCGAATGTTAAAACAGTTTTGAAGTGAAATATTTACAAAATTTGACAAAAGATGGATTTTGTATTATTTCTGTTATCAGCACAACCTTGACCGACCAAGGACAACCTCCACCAACAGTTTTTGGGCAGCAATTTGTTAAAAAACAGATATATAAATAAAGAATTACAATCAGGACCAGCCTAGCAACTGGATTCAAATGAAGGCCTACTACAGCGCTTCCAAAACAGCCATTGCTAAACGATAGGTCCTCGTTTTCGCCATCCGTCGAGCGCGGGAGTTTTCTTCTCACTTCGTCAATCTAGGGTTTTTAATAACGGCATGTTGGACGCTGAAATACTATAAGGATCAAATAACGAGTTTAGATTTATAAAAGATCTTTTAAAATAATTTATAATTAAAGAAAGCAATTACTTACCTGCCTAAACACCGTTTAACTCGCCGTGTTTTTCACCTCCGCTGGAAGTAAGCGCAACAGTTTCCCCGCTTCACCAGCGGTGAAGACGGTGTGCGTTTACGGACCGTGTTAATTTAAAGTGATTTACCATAATTTCAAGGCAATGTCTAGGTATCCGGTACTATATTTAATACGTAGTTATTTACAATGTACGTGGCCCCATTCTTGAATACTTGAGAAATTCATGGGTATCAGATTAATTTCGAGTCATATGTTTGGAAGTCTTTGTGAAAAAGTATAACTCTATCAAATGTAAATGTTTGTTAAGCTTTCTTAAAACGCCGATACGACCATTTCAACCACGTGACATTCCAGTTTGTGACATCATAATTATATCTTCGTGCACTTGTTGCATCTCTCAATTAACTTTCATTTTTCATGAGCTTGTTAGACAATTACCTATTACAAATAAGACCAGCGACCAGTAAGTAGCGACCAATAATCGGTCTTTAATCTAATCTATGTCAAATGTGATCGCATTAAGCCACCATTTATGTGCAACTACCAACCAGTAATCAGCGACTCATTATTCGTACTTTCAAATTTGTATAAGGCGATCATTGACGTACAATATGTCCTCTTTTCAGTTGCAAACATAATTTCTATGCATTTGCATATAACGTCACAATAAGTGACGGAGTCTCATCCTTTTATCTGCATATGTTTATTGTATACCGACTTTCGTTATTTTGATAAAATTGCCACATCAAGGTGGCATAATTACACTTGGAAAACAGTTTTCTGTTAATATGACGGTCATTCTGTCATTTCTAACTAAAACGCCGTTTATGAAAGATTTCTGTATGATGCGAGTGCTGCAACCATGTCTAACTGTACACACTTTATTGAACTGACAAAATGTAAAAGTGCGCGGAAAATAGTATTGGTTGAGAAATTGTTGTCGTCTCCAGTGATGCTTTGTATCAAGGCTTATAAGAGATAGTTTTATTAAGAGACTGGTTTTGGTCTTTCCCTTAGGCGGTCGCTTAATACAAGTTGGACAGTACTTTCTGTGTAATTAAATATAAATGTAGAAAAACGACAAAATTATTTTACCTTTCTTTAAGCGAATTTTGAAAATTCGTGTAAAGTGAAGTCAAATTACTCACTATTCATTTCTTTGAAAATGAAATTTTAGACATAAAAGCCTGATGTAAAATTTGAACGAGACATATAAACGCTCTACCCGTCTCATATAATCGTGACTGCGATATGGTGACTTTATATCATATATAAATCAAGTACTAGTATTTGCTTATTTAAAATGTTCGTAAACTTAAAATTACAGATTTAATGCCATAAGCTCACTGTAACAGCGGAAAATAACAATGAAACTGTGAATGGAAACCTCTTCGCAGAAATAACTTAAAATTTGTCCAGAGGATACGGACGCCCCCACTTTCTACCTTTGGCGCTAAACAAGAGCTGATTTCCATAACTTTGCTCTTAATGAGTGACGACATTAACAAAACTTTGTACAGCTTGATGTAAAATATACTTATAAAAACCTCTTGCGCACTCTCTCATCTCAATAAACATTTGTGTAAAGTTTGGTGACTCTATGTCAATTACTGAAGGTGCAGTGCGTTTCCCAAACTTGCTATATAGAATGCCTTGATTTTGATTTAGTCAAAGGACTATAACACCGGAGTTTGGTGACTATATCAAATTACTGAAGGATCAATGCCTCCCAATAGTTTGCCAATTTTGACTAAATCAAGCGACGTATGGTCCCATATAAAAACTTAAATCCAGGTGGAGAACTTCTCATCCAAATAAACATTTATATGAATATTGGTGACTCTATCAGTCTAAGTCAAATAGTAAAGTCAAATAGGTTTCGGAACGTACATCAAAGCTATATCCCCCACCCCAAAATGTAGCATATCTTACTTTTCTCTTCATACACACAGATCTTCTCGTCTCCTATCTTGCGAGCACAATCCATGTTGTGAAATTTAAAAAAAAAACCTGATCCGGCGCATGAAAAGCACGCACTTCTCGTGCTTTATCCCTTTACATACATTGGCAATGACACTGACAGGAGCGTAGTTCGATGTGTTTCAATATACATGTATAATATGTATAAGGGAAATCTGAGCAAATTTTCTTGTTTCATTTATTTATTTTCCTAGAAATATATTACTACAAAAAAGTTTACGGTTTATGCAGGCAAGTCAGTTATCATTCTCGGAAGAAGGGTGTTTATAATCCTGCTTAGAGTTTTGAAAATCTCGTTTGCTACGCTCGTTAAGTTCACAACTGACCTCTTCCTCGAACAATAATTCATATACTTATTGCCAAACATGGGCTTTATTGTTTAAATGTTGGTACTATGTTACGAGCCACAGCTATTACTGTTATTTTGCAACAAAAAGTGACGTATGTCCTTACTTTCCGCACAGTTTGTCCATTGTGTGTCATACTGACAGGCAAACATTTAATATCAACGTCTTTAGAGAGGCACTCCCCAGAACTGGTGTCAAATTAAATGACTTAAACAGCATAAATAATATGATATTTGAAAGCCTTAACATATACATTTCAGTCATTAGCGTTTTAAATTTGTCACAGTACCGTAAACGTATATAAACGGTTTTCGGTGCATTTTACAAAATTCAATTGAGAAAAATAATAAACTGAATATAACAAGGCATTTTTATGAAATAATGTCTCTCCATTGACGATACGTTTACTTTTGATGTTTTCTTTTTTAAATTACGCGCCAAACTAGATCTATTCGAATTTAAGGCACACACTTTCACTATCAAATTCACTGAAGTTGAGCACTGAATCACCGGTGTATTTGTCTTTTCCGTTCGCGCGATCTATATTGCATTGATTGAAATAAAATAACGCATCCAGTCACTTTTACACGGGCGAAGCCCGACTATAGGTAAACGTATGAACGAGTATTTAATTGAATACTGAAAATAATTACAACAATTCATCAGACATGTCATGATATACCATGCGAAATCAGAAAGTGTCGACTGTATGCTGACATAAATGTTACGCTGCACCGTCTACCCAGAATTCCACTGACCGTTTTCTTTTTAAATTATAAAACATTAATTTTACGGTTATGTATTTCATAATACGTATTTCCCTTCTGGATCAATCTTACAACCTATGTAAATGAAAACCATTTCTGAAAAAAAAAATAGATCAAATGAGTTTCAATTTAATTATTTTAACTCATTTATACTCTTCATCTATTTGTTATTCTTTATCTTAAAGGTTAGGAAACATATTAATGCAAATCATCTTTTGTCATTATTTAAATGCTGTTTTTCACTCTTTTTTCTTAATAGTTACAATACAAACTTGCCATAATGTGTGTATTTTGCCAAAAAGTCTGACTACAGGGAAGGGTCGTTCCTAATGTTGAAATAACTTGTGGCCCAACCCTTTTGCTATGTTGCAGCAATATATTTGCACATTGTATTCTATATCACATAACTGTAAAATAGTATGCATGTACATGTATTTTCTCACAAATTGTACATAAGCAATAAAAATGATTAAATTAAATCAAATGAAAAGTTGTAACATAGTACTTCAACACAAATTTTGAAGTTATTAAATATACTGTATAAAACCAGGGCTCTTATAATACGGGAAAAACCGGTTTTTTCCCGTCCTTAAGTTACACGTTAATTAAAAATTATTGATGAATTAAGTGTAAAATGAATTTACAATAATTTCAATATATATACGTCCAAGTTGAATTTAGGTTCTCCGATACAGGAGCCATTTTGGATTTCGACTTCCGGTGGTAATGACTAAAACATTTCCGAAAACAACTCTTCCCCCTGTTTTCATTCTTCAACAACCAGCTAATTACTTGTTGTTAAACTTAATGATTTTATAAAACTTTTTAAAAGAAATTCATTATATATAAAAGTATTTTCCCAATTTTGTCAGGAACGCTGAATTGACACAGCTCCCGAGCTGTAAGGGGAGGTAATCGTTACGTTGCGTTATTCAAAAAGCGTCTACTGACCACGAATTGAAGCGTTGTTTAATGGACGTCATCGTACCATTATACGGAAAGTTGTATTATTATGATTCGTGTTATTTTTTTAAAAAATGTTTTTTTTTGGTTAGACTGTAGTAAATGTGGTGTATTACTTATTATGATAACAGTTACAAATTAATTAATGTATTTAGTTTTTCCCGTGGATAGGTAGCACCTATAGTTATATTACTAATCAATCCTAATAAAACGTATATGTAAGAGAGACAACTTAAACATTTGTCTGCAATATTCTCGTACGAGTTACCTCTCTTAGAATGCAACATTTTTTTTATTTCTTTATTACATCAATTATTATGTTTCAACTCGGTCAAAACTCCTGTTTAAGTAAAGATACTGTAAAATTATGTATTCTTCGATTTCTATATCGTCTGCGCTTTATACCGTCTGCAGCGGAAGTTGTATAGACGGTGCAACGTTACAAGTATGTTATCATATTTTCGAGTAGTCAACACTGCCTGATTTGATATAGGTATATGTCAGTTGAATTATTTCAATTATTTTCAATCTTCAATTAAGTACTCATACGTTTATCTAAAGTCGGGCTTCGCCAAAAGGGCGCTTTGCTCCTTTGAGCTTTCTCCCGTAAAAACTGAACTCACGGTACTTTTGATATAAAGGTTGCATGTTTTACACAGAGATACATTTTTATTATTTTATGATACAGATTAGCAAACAATTAGTAGAGAACTGATTTTGTAAACAACGAACCAATTGACCTTTGCAGTCGGAATTCTCGTAGCTAATTGGTCGTAACTTTTCACGCGCTTCATTTAAATGACTGATGGTGTTTCAGAGGCGCCCTATGGCGTAATTAACATATACATTTTGTTTCTTTTATAAAAACTTATTTAAATTACAACTGCCATTAACTAAAAGTGCGATGGATTGATTTGTTAACCCAACGCAGATGTTTAAGGTAGTACACCCCTAATAAAAACCTCCATTTGAAACTCTTCAATTTTAATGAGCTAGCCTAGGTTGTTAAGCATTGGACTGAAGATCTTTTGAGGTTTTGGGGGCGTAGGTTCGAATCCAGCCGAAACCAAAATTTTTTTTTTTACTTTTTCTTCTTTGTTTTCGTTATTTTGCACTTTTCTTCATACGTTTATATTGGTTTTAGACTAAAAAGAAATTAAATATTTTTTTACGAATTAGTATTAGCTTATTTGAAGATTTTATTACTTGTAGACACGTCTAAAATTGTCGATGGATATTTTCAAAATCAAATTATTTTAAATAGAGACTGTAAAACATTGTGAATTTTTGGCATGCTGTTCCCAGAATGTTATAGATAATTTTTAATATACAAAAAGACATGCCCCATTTCTAGAAAATGTTGATTTTTCCTAAAACCTTTGATGTTCAAAATTGAACATGGCCAAAAAAGTACATGAAAATTGTAATACTATCTGATTATTTCATAAAAGTTTTATAAAATTTGTTGATTATATAGTAAATGGTGTGTAATTTCTGAAAGAAAACATAGTTCTTGTTACTCTGATACCAAATCTGTACCAAAGTTTTGAATAATAAATGAAATACATGTATTTTCTTATCTCTTGTGTGATGTCATTTTATAGGTAATTCCAAAATGGGGGTAGGGTCATTCAAATTCCTATAACATTTTTTTTTCACGGTAAAATTCTTTTAAAATTTGTTTTTAAATCCAGGAAATGATACAGATTAAGAAAATATTAAACCTATAACGATTTGAATAGGTGCCCATTAGGGGTTTACTACCTTAAGTCGGTCCGGACGGCCGCATTTTGAATTTTCAAGGACAGCAACGGTACAGGAAATAAGGTGCACAGGTAATAATGGAAATACAGCCCATATTAATTACCGGTATACTCCTATCAATTTCTGTAAGTCTTCACCGATTCTTCAATTATATCTAGATCTATGGGGACAATCTTATGGCATTACAAAATTCAAGACAGAAACCAGATTCAACCCTGTATCGTTCCGCGATATTTACTTGAAATGCAAAGCATAAAGTCTACAGATTATATTAATGTGTTGATAATATACCTCCTATATTTCAGCGGCACAGCATTGATTTACCAGCGCCACCGTCCAGTTACGTCATCACAGCGTCACAGTCTACATTAATCTTTCCTACCACGTGCTCCGTAGTCCGTGTTCTACTATATGTAAATAAAATATCTACCCAAGATGATCTTATTTTTTTTTTGTCATTATAAAAGTAGGATCTAAAAGAGGTAGTTGAGAATATTAAGTGGCTCTTTTCTGCTACTTTCGAAAGCGTGTCACATACAACTGTAGATTTTTCATACACCATCTTTTGCGGAATATCAAGTTTGGCACTCCCCTTTGAAACAATGTGATAAGGTGCAACAGACTACCCCCTTTCAGACATTATAATTTTCGGAAAAACTTCCTGGAACCACGTCTTGAGAATTTGCCATTCTTTCGGAAAGTGTCACAGACTACTTATCAAATGATTTAAGGGGAGCGGCGATGTAGAGTTTAAGGTGTCTGCCGCTCTTCCCGGGGGTTGCGAGTTTGAGCCTCATTTGGATCACGACCGTACCTCCTCATATGACGCCAGTACTGGTTTTTCTAGGAAGCTGACTCGAGAGTGACTCGATAAGCTTCAAGCTTCCTTCACAATCGAGCTAAAATAAATTAGTATAAACTAAACTAAACAAACTAAACTAAACTAAATGATTTGATACATGATTATTGACTGGAAAACGAACTTGTTTTGACCACAGGGGCATAATCTTGTTAAACGTCCACTAAACTTTTCAACATACCAATATCTAATCTCTGAGCTGTGAGCTTTTTTTAGAAGATTTTAAAAGTTTTTACTACGTAAGTATATGTATAACAAGTGACCCCAGGGTCTATAAGAGAAGGTAAGTGGCGATAGATCTTATTAGGCGTTACAGCCTACGGATGATGGGGACAAGCTCACACGGAAGAACGTTTTGAACCACGCCCTTGAAGTTTACAAGATATTTTTGTTGAATCTTCAGGTGCATAATAGTTCTACTATTGTCACGTAAATAACTTAAGTCATCTTACAATTTACATGATGTTGATTGGGGGTTACACATTAGTTTCGTTAAATATTGCAGCAGCTATTTAGATATATACAAGAGGGCCATGACCCAGTTTCAAACTTTTCTTAGAAATTATTGGGGGAAACATTCTGACAAATATTCATGTTGATTGGGGGTTACACATTTACATTCCACTAAAACCGAGTACTAGTTTCGTTAAATATTTCAGCAGCTAGAATCTGTTTAGATATGTACAAGAGGGCCATGACCCAGTTTCAAACTTTTCTTAGAAATTTTCGGGGCAAACATTCTGACAAATTTTCATGTTGATTGGACGTTACATATTTACATTCCACTAAAACCGAGTACTAGTTTCGTTAAATATTGCAGCAGCTATTTAGATATATATACAAGAGGGCCAAGATGGCCCTATATCGCTCACCTGCGACTTATGACAATATGTGACCAACTTCAACTCTAAACTATATACATTGTATCATTAACACAAGCATTCTGTTTGACCTTGACAAGGCAAACCTTTTGACCAATTTTCATGATGGTTGGTTATAAATGTCACCTGTATGGCATACACAAAGTTTTTAACCGGGTGACCTAGTTTTTTTTTACCTTAGCTTACCCATATTCATACTCGTTACAAATTTCATCAAGACAAACATACTGACAAAGTTTTATGAAAATCCAATGAAAAATGCAACCTCTATTGCATACACGAGGTTTTTTACCCTAGATGACCCATGTTCGAGCTCGACCTAGATTTTCATCAAGGCAATCATCCTAATTAAGTTTCATGAAAATCCAATAAAAATGCAACCTCTATTGCATACACAAGGTTTTTCTATGATTTGACCAGGTGACCTAGATTTTTACCCTAGATGACCCATGTTCGAACCCGACCTAGATTTTATCAATGCAATTATACTGACAAAGTTTCATGAAAATCCAATGAAAATTGCAACCACTATAGCATACAGGAAGTTGTTCTATGATTTGACCCCATGACCTAGTTTTCACCCTGGATGACCCATGTTCAAATTCAACCTAGATTTTATCAAGGCAATCATACTGACCAAGTTTCATGAAGGTCAAATGAAAAATGCAACCTCTATAGCATACATGAGTTTTTTCTATGATTTGAGCCTGTGACCTAGTTTTTAACCCTAGATAAACGATATTCAAAGTCGACCAAGATTTCATCAAGGCAGTCATACGGACCAAGTTTCATGAAGATTTAGTGAAAAATGCAGCCTCTATTGCATACACAAGATTAAGTGTGGACGGACAGACAGACGACAGACCGACAGGCGACAGACAGACGATGTACACTAGGCAATCACAATAGCTCACCTGAGCATGAGGGCCATGACCCAGTTTCAAACTTTTCTTAGAAATTATCGGGGCAAACATTATGACAATTTTTCATGTTTATTGGAGGTTAAAATTGGCTTCTAGAGTTTTCACGGGTGTTGTTTTATAATTTGACCTGGTGACCTAGTTTTTGACACCAATTATTAGTTTTGAACTTGTCCTAGATATCAACAAGACAAGCATCCGGACCAATATTTATGATGAATAGACTGACATATGTGGCCTCTAGAGTATTCACAAGGACAGTGTGGAAAGAAGACAGACATCGGGCGATCACAATGTTAGCTCACCTTTGAGCATTTCAAGCCTTTCTGCATTTACAAAAGGCATGTCACAGTTATCTGTCAGTGTTTTACCTGACAAAGCTTTAAACATAAATGGGATCTTACAAAAGACGGCGCTGCTTCTGAAGGCCTAGTACCGCAGGAAGTGGACGCCCCGTCTCCTACCCACATACATATATCACAAGTAAATGGAAATAGCTAGAATCTCATTCATATGCGGTAGTGTGGTTACAATTCGGCCGTAACATTAAGTTAAATTCACTATGATTGTAAGGGCTATCACCTTATTGGGCGGCAACAAAAGTAATGATGATACGGACACGCCAATTGGCCATCGGGACATGCGAAGTTACAATTGTGGTGGGATAAACATTGCTTATCGCATTTATTACTATGCGTATGGCAATCGTTAACAAAAGGCAACGAAATCATGAATTCTACGTCGTAACTATGGGCATCGCCATCATAACACAATGCCTTATGCATTTCATTGTCTATCATTTGTATTTTTTTCTGATGCATTTTCTTGTTCTTGACAATTGTTCTGGAAGTAATTATCAATATTTTTATCTTTATCTCGGAAAAGTAAATACACCAAAGGGAAATAATTATCTTCAGAATCCAAATCGATCTAAAAGGTTGAAAGCAATATATCGAATAACAATAACTCAAACTAGACCTATCACTAAATGTGATAAATACCCCCGATAACCACTTTATCAACTGAAGAAGTTAGTAGTAACAAAATACCTTGCAAACAAAATAAAATTGAGTTTTTGTACACTTCCTCTCATTGTGCTTGACCATTGTATGAAGTTGTATTTAATTCCAACAAATAGATTTCAACTTATGCTCCGGACATGAAAAGGTATCAAAGGACAATAACTATGAATTTACTCGAGACATAGTTATGGTTCTTGTACATTGCACTTCCTCTCATTGTGCTTGACCATTGTATGGAATTTTATTGAATTCCAACCAGCAGTTTTCAAGTTATGCACCTGACAGGAAAAGTAACAAAGGGCAATAACTCTGTAATTACTCAAGAAAGAGTTATGGTTCTTGTACACTTCCTCTCATTATGATTGACCTCAGAACAAGGAAAAGTAACAAAGGACAATAACTATGTAATTACTCCAGATAGAGTTATGGTTCTTGTACACTGCACTTCGTCTCATTGTGCTTGACCATTGTATGAAGTTGTATTGATTTCCAACCTGTAGTTTTCAAGTTATGCTCTGGACAAGGAAAAGTAACAAAGGGCAATAACTCTGTAAATACTCAAGATGGAGTTATGGTTCTTGTGCACTGCACTTCCTCTCAATGTGCTTGACCACTGTATGAAGTTGTATTGAATTCAAACTAGTAGTTTTCAAGTTATGCTCCGAACAAGGAAAAGTAATAAAGGGCAATAACTTTGTAATTACTCAAGACAGAGTTATGGCTCTTGTGCTCTGCACTTCCTCTCAATGTGCTTGACCATTGCACGAACCTGTATTGAATTCCAACCAGAAGTGTACAAGTTATGCTCCCGACAAGGAACAGTAACAAAGGGCAATAACTCTGTAATTACTCAAGATGGAGTTATGGTTCTTAAGCAGTGAACTTCCTCTCAATGTGCTTGAACATTGTATGAAGTTGTATTGAATTCCAACCAGTAGTTTTCAAGTTATGCTCTGGACAAGGAAAAGTAACAAAGGGTAATAACTCTGTAATTACTCAAGATGGAGTTATGGTTCTTGTGCATTGCACTTTCTCTCAATGTGCCTGACCATTGCATGCAGTTGTATTGAATTCCAACCAGAAATTTCCAAGTTAGGCTCCAGACAAGGAAAAGTAACAAAGGGCAAAAACTCTGTAATTACTCAAGATGGAGTTAGGGTTCATGTACACTGCACTTCGACTCATTGTGCTTTACCATTGTATGAAGTTGTATTGATTTCCAACCTGTAGTTTTCAAGTTATGCTCCGGACAAGGAAAAGTAACAAAGGGCAATAACTCTATAATAACTCAAGATTGAGTTATGGTTCTTGTGCACTGCACTTCCTCTCAATGTGCTTGAACATTGTATGAAGTTGTATTGAATTCCAACCAGTAGTTTTCAAGTTATGCTCCAGACAAGGAAAATAACAAAGGGCATTTACTCACATTACTGAATATGAAGTTATGGTTCATGTACACTGCACTTCCATTCAATGTGCTTGGCCATTGTATGAAGTTGTATTGAATTCCAACCAGTCGTTTTCAAGTTAGGCTCCGGACAAGGAAAAGTTATAGAGGGCAATAACTCTGTAATTACTCAAGATGGAGTTATGGTTATGTACACTTCCTCTAATTGTGCTTGACCGCCAGACAAGGAATTGTAACAAAGGACAATAACTCTGAAATTACTCAAGATATAGTTATGGTTCATGTACACTGGACTTTGTCTCGTGCTTGACCATTGTATGAAGATGAATTGAATTCCAACCAGTAGTTTTCAAGTTATGCTCGGGTCAAGGAAAAGTAACAAAGGGTAATAACTCTGTAATTACTCAAGATTGAGTTGTTGTTCTTGTGCAATGCACTTCCTCTCAATGTGCTTGACCATTGTATGAAGTTGTATTGAATTCCAACCAGTAATTTTCAAGTTATTCTCTGGACAAGGAAAATGCAACGGACCGAACGACAGACCGACCACAGGGTGACTCCTATATACCCCCTAAACTTTGTTTGGGGGGTATAATTATGTATTGTTCTACTCAAGGTTGGATATGTCTGGACGGGACAAAGTGACTCCAACATTATAAGCCTTCTTAAAGTTTTTTGTTCGGTATTAATGAACAGATAAGAAAAGTCAACACATTTTATTATTTTTTGATACTGCTTACATTTTAATGATCAAATACAATGATGTTATACATAATTGATAAGAATTTCTTACTTTTCATTGAAGCATTACATTGCTCTTATCATTTTAAGCTGCTCGCCCTTAAGATTTTGGTAAAATACATGCTCTTCAAACTGTATTAAAATAACATATTTTAGAACATGTAGTCTTATAAAAAGGTCCCAGTATAAATTCCTGTAAAGTATATCTGTAGATCTGAAATAATACGCTACCAAATTATAAATCGTTACACACGCTCTTGCAATTCCAATATAAACATATAGTGTAGCGGTGCCGTAAAACCAACATTTTCTATCGATGTCTTCAATTTCCTACCTAGATTTTTACTTTGTTCATTTCTAGCCATTAGTTATATATTTTTATATATTATTGTTATATATCAACGGCAACTGTGAGCGAGCAGCTTTAAAGGTGATGCAAACATAAACATACATTGACAAAGATAGTATATATACTTACAGGAAACAGGCAAGAACCTATTTCTCTGCAACATATAATATAGCATTCAAAAGTGTAACTGCAATAACTTCAAACATTATACAACCCTTCTCCATCATAAAATTAACGCAGATTAATTTGATATTCTGATTATATATCTAAACAAGAGGGTAACGATGAACATGTATCGCTCACCCGAGTACCAAAACGTCATGATTAATGTCGGCGGCGGAAAAATTAAAAACCTGTTAACTAAAGTCCAAATTCAGATTTCATTACAGTAACTGTAGCTCCAAATGCACCAGTTTCATATGTGACCTAGAATTTATAAAAAAAAAACAAATTTCTGACTAACATTCAAGATAATTTGGTGCAACAAGCAGATTCTAGAGTGTGCACCCAGATTTTCTATAATTTAACATGGTGACCTAGTTTTAGAACCGATGAGACCTAGTTTTAAATTTCACCTAGAGTTTATCTAAGCAAACATTCTGGTACACTTTCATGATGATAGGGTACAAAATATGGCTTCTAGAATGTTCACAATGTTTCTCCATGATTTGTTCTGCTGACCTAGTTTTTGACACAGCATGACCCAGTATCGAAATCGAGTTCAAAAGTTTATCAAAACACATATTCAAACTAATTGTCAAAATAATTGGGTACAAAATGTGGCTTCTAGTGTTCACAAGCCTTTTCTGTGATTTGACCTAGTTTTTGACCCAACATTACGCAGTTTCAAATGTAACCTAGAATTTATCAAATCATACATTGTGATTATTGTCAACATAACTGGGTATGAAATGTGGCTTCTACACTGTTCACAATGTTTATCTAGTTTTTGACCCCACGTGATCCACTTTCAAACTTTTCCAAGAGTTTAGCTAAACGCATAATTACACTCCGACTAAATGTCAATGTTGTGAATAAAATTTGGCTTGTAGAGTGTACATCTAGTTTATCTATGATTTAAACTGGTTTGTCATCACGAAAATTATTCTGACATATTTAATGTGGCCTCAAGCGTGTTCACAATGTTTCCTATTATTTTACCTGGTGACTTTTTGTCAGGCCACATGATCCAAATTCTTAAATCCCGACTTAAACTGTGACCTCAAGCTTGTTCAGAAGATACACGTGGACAGACAAATGAAAGACAGACAAATATGGACAACAGTCTATCACAATTATAGCTCACCTTTGAGCACTTCATGCTCAGGTGAGATAAAAACAACAAAACTCTTCCCATTATTGTGACATAGTGAATAAAATGATACATTGAATAAAGTAAAAAGCTGTCCATAAGACAGCACGCTAGACTATTCTCAGTGCTTGCCAATAAAATAAACTTTCATCAGTAGATGGCAAAACATAATAAAAGGTCATCCCTAGCAGGAAGGGTTTTATCTTATTGTTCTATGAACAAATACACTTATAATATTTAGACAGACACATATTAAATACATTAAAACAAATATTAAAGCTACATCTCCAAAAAAAAGGGTAAATTTTGACCTGAGGGTCATGCTCTGAATAATCTTGATAATGATTCATGCCAAATATCTAAGCTCTATAGGCCTTGTGGATCCAGAGATAAAGATTTTTAAAGTTTTTCCGATATAAGCCAATGTAAACTCAAAAGACTGATTAGGTCAATTTTGTTCCAGGGATCATAATTTGAGCAATCTTGGTAGTGGTTCACTAAGCAATGCCACATGCTTAATATCTAAGATTTAGGCCTTGTAGTTACAGAGAAGATTAAAAAAAATCTAATATGTAAAAACAAGTGACTTAGGGGTCATAATTTGAACAATCTTAATAGAGTTTCACTAGTCAATGCCACATGTCAAATATCTATGCTCTAGGCCTTGTGGTTTCAGAGAAGTTTTTTAAAGTTTTTCCTACAAAATTTAAGCCTATAAAAACCAAATGAAACCTGGGCAGAGTCAATTTTGACCAAGGGGTAATATGTTTTTTATTATGGGTTTTCCAAAGTTTTAAAAAATAAATACAAAATAATGGTGAATTAAAACAAGACATAAGTTGGTTGAATTACTGATGATTGCTTTGTAAAACTAGATACCAAGGCCTTTGACAGCAGATTAGTGAACAGTTTTGGCTACATTAAGTGCAAAAAATACTATAAACTTGTATTAAAGGACAAATTTTGATACTGAATCCCAACCCATGATGAATATTTACCCATTACAAGCTTTGATAATCATTTTGAACACTTTATTTGTAAATTATCATGTAAGGACTGAAAAACCTGATTTTTTTTTAATTGGCTCATATAAGCCTATGTAAAAACAAGTGCCCTCTTAGCAGGGTCAATTTTAATTCGGGGGTCATGCATAATCTGAACAATCTTGGTAGAGGTAAGAGGTCCACTAGGTTATGCCACTTGCCAAATATCTAAGCTTTATTAATTTGGCCTACCTGTTCTTGAGAAGAAATTTTTTAAAGCTTTTCTTTTCTGTTGCCATGGCAACCAGACTTCTGCATGGAATGAAATTATTTCAACAACTATGAGAGGCCTTTATGCAATGAAAATCCCTGCATAAGTTTAATCCTCATTGGCCTAGTGGTTTTCGAGATGTCATTTGAAGGAAAATGTTAACTGATGTACGCGTACAACATAAGAGGGACGGTGAGCGATCCTAATAGCTCTCTCTGGCACTTGGTGCGAGAAGAGTTAAATAGTATAAAGCTGTCTGTGGTAACTTAATTGTCTGATACTATTAATTTTATTGCTAAGTTTCCAATAACTCCCATAAATGTGCATGATAGTACCTTCCAAATATAAAGAAGCGTTGTTCATAACGTTTAAGTTATGGGGATTTTCAAATGAAAATCAAGTAGTAGAGCCTTTTTCGATAAAGTTCCAAGTAAGACACTCAGGTAAAATATGACAATCTTTTATTTCAGTTTAGTAACAGTTCAATTATTCACTAAGAATATCACAGGTTTACACTAAGTCCAGGTATGTTTAAGAGTCACAAATAATTAGAAATGTCCATTTAAATTCCACTTAGAACACAGAGGTTTTTTTAAACACAGAGTTAGTAAAGTAATTGTAGTATTTTTTGAATGTCTGAATCCCTAAAAAGCTGAGGTTTATATATATTTTGTACCAATATTTCTGTTAGATTACATCTGTCAATAAGGAAGTTATTAATACATTTAAAAATAAAAATTTAACAATAAATCAAACAAAATAATGACAAAATCTAAGTGTAAAAAGGGGTATAACTGTGTCAAATATGACCTTGACCTACAAACTTTGGCGGCATCATGACCCTTATGTCATAAGCAATACAATTTGAAAGTTTGATGAAGAAATCTTAAGAAATGGCAAAGTTATAGCCAATATTAAGTTTTCGTGACAAAATCTAAGTACAAAAAGGGGCATAACTCTGTCAAATAAGACATTGACCTACAAAATGTGGCGGCATCACAACCCTTTTGACATAAGCAATATAATTTGAAAATTTGATAAAGAAATTTTAAGAAATGGCAAAGTTATAGCAAAAATCTAAGTATATAAAGGGTCATAACTCTGTCAAATATGACCTTGACCTACAAACTTTGGCGGCATCACGACCCTTATGTTATAAGCAATGCAATTTGAAAGTTTGATGAAGAAATCTTAAGAAATGGCAAAGTTATACCCAACGTTAAGTTTTCGTGACAAAATCTAAGTATGTAAAGGGGCATAACTCTGTCAAATATGACCTTGACCTACAAACTTTGGCGGCATCACGACCCTTATGTCATAAGCAATGCAATTTGAAAGTTTGATGAAGAAATCTTAAGAAATGGCAAAGTTATACCCAACGTTAAGTTTTCGTGACAAAATCCAAGTACAAAAAGGGGCATAACTCTGTCAAATAAGACATTGACCTACAAAATTTGGTGGCATCATGACCCTATTGTCATAAGCAATACAATTGTAAAGTTTGATGAAGAAATCTTAAGAAATGGCAAAGTTATAGCCAACGTTAAGTTTGTGTGACGGACGGACGGACGGACCGACGAACAAAGCGATCCCTATGTATCGCCTTTTCTCCGAAAGGGCGACACAAAAAGTGGCACATAGCTCAGAGCTACTTAAAGGTCCCATTGATTGAAAAAAATTCTTTTTATCATTTGAATATTATTCGTCAGCAAATGCAAATTTGACAATTTTAACGAAAAATACTGAGTGGTTACCTGTCCGTAAGTCCATAAAGTTCTCCAAAAACACACCTGTACGGAAAGTGACGATAATATTTCCGGAAACCTACGAGCGGCAGTTTCGGAACCGCTAAGCTGGAGTGACGTCACTTGTAGTACAATCATGTCCGATAACAGGTACTCTAACAACAACGAAAGCGATAATTCCATCTTATTAGGCATCTTCAGAGAGTAGAGATGAAGATATTTTGAGCCCGTAACGTATAGAACGAAGTCCGTGTAATGTTATAAAATTATTTGATTAAAGTATAAAAATACAGCAGTTATGTCGAGTTTTTTTATATGCAAATGACACCAATTTCTGTTTCTGTTTGTTTCTATCAAAATGAAATCTATGTGTTATTCTTAAATGTGTAAGACAAGTACCATGCAAATGTATTGTACGCATGCACGTGAGTTACAAACTATACAAATATGGACCATATTATATTTCCATTGATAATGAAAATGAGAACACAAATGCTCGATCTAATTACAATATCTAAAATGATGAGCTTGATTTTCCATGACACGTTTTCTTGTGGGTGGTATAAAGAATTAGATTTACCATTGAATTAAGAATGTAAATCAAAATAGGTTACACGATTTTGTTGGTTAAAAACAATTCTGACGCAAATCTATTTGAAAACTCTTTATAATTAAAATCGCGATATCTACCTAAATACGTGTCAAATTTCACTTTAAGAAAAATATTTCATTCGAGTACATAAAATGTGTCATCGGCAACCAAAAAGATATACTTTCTGAACATTTATAGTGTTGCTGGAAACTTTCTTTTGCTGAATTGCTTTTTATCAAGTTGTATATAGCTCTATTTATGTTTTTCAAGATTGAAACTTGAAAACAAATAGACATACATACATACATAATCTTTATTGCATAAAACCTCATACAAAGTTTATAGCAAAACAATTCACAATCGATGAAAACGTGTTTCATAAAAAAGCCAGAAAAGAAGTTCAAAATACAGAATACAGTTCAAATTGAAAAGGAGGTTGTTACATGATGAAAATCAATAAACTTAGTATTATGATACTCTTATTTTGTTAGCAAAAAATATGTACTTTGATAATTCACAAATTGACATTTTTGACTTGAGATTGAGCAACTGATCGAATTTATTTATAGTTGGCCAATGACAAAAATATGGTTTGAAGTATTTTATCCTGAGTTCACGATACTTGGGACAAATGAGGAGAAAATGGTACTCATTTTCTACAGTTCTCATATTGCATGATTTACACAAACGTTGGTCTCGTAAAATGTTGTCATATCGGCCCGTCTCTATCATGAGATTGTGTGATGAAGTTCTGAATCGAGACAATGCAATGCGATATTTTCTGTCTGGTATACAATTTAAATAAGTTTCGATTTCAAGTTATGTTTAAAAATACTGTAGGATTGCAGCCTTGGCGAATTGTTTATATCAGAATGCCAGCGTTGTAAGTAACTATCGAATATACGCTGCTTAATTAACTGTAATGGAATGTCTGCATATAATTGTCGATTCCAAATATAACTTAATCCGTGCGAGTCTAGTATAGATTTTACTTGTCCTGCCCAATTTTTTCCTATATCGTTCTCAATGTCCGATTTTAGCAACATGTATGTCTGTTTTACTAAAGAGTTCTCGGGATGTTTAAGAATTTTTGCCCAGTATTTAATAATGTTTATTTTTCTAAATATCGACATTGGTACTCGACCGAGTTCTCCGTACAGCGCTGAGAGATTAGTTGATCGTTTTAGACATAAGAGTTGACGTAAAAATTTAGTGTGTATCAGTTCTATGTCCGTTGCTGCGTGCATTCCCCATATTTCAGACCCAAAATGTAAAATCGAACCTACAAGCGTATCAAACAATTTCAGTTGTTGTTTAACCGGGAGATCGACGGATTTTAAAACTGCAAATAAACTATACAGTGCTCGTGACGCATGTTGAGCTATAGATTTTTGACTGCGAAACCAACTTCCGTTTTTGAACAAATTGATACCCAAATATTTAAATGAGTTTACGGGTTCAATTGGGACATCATCAATATAAAAAGTATGATGAGTATACCGACCTTTTTCAAAAATCATTGCTTTAGTTTTTAAGGTATTAATTTTTAATCCCCATTGGCGGCAATATTTGACAAGGTCATTTATCATCGATTGTAAAGCTTCCGGTGATTTTGCAAAGAGTACCTGGTCGTCTGCGTATAATAAAAGAAAGTACTTGATTTCGTTGAAAGTAAAAATGTCTGCAATGTTTGTGTTGATATTTTGTGATAAATCATTCACGAAAAACATAAAAAGGAGAGGAGAACTCGGATCCCCTTGTTTCAAACCTATGTTAGAGCTGAAGAATTCAGACGTTTGTGAGTTAAACCTCACACACGATTTAACTACCTTATACATTGATTTTAATGCGCTAACTTATTTACAACTAACATTTTCTTTCAATAATTTTTGAAAAAGAAGTGTTCTATCAATTTTGTCAAAACACTGCATATAATCAATGAAGATACAGTATACCTTTTGACCGGAATTAAGGGCTTTACTTATAATTGAGTGCAAAATAAAAATGCAGTCTATAATAGATTTTCCTTTTTGAAAGCCAAATTGTTTATTATCAAGTTTTTCATATCTTTCTGACCATTTCGTTAGTCGATTCAGAAGAATTTGTGAGTAAATTTTTGCCAGAATATTGATTAAAGTTATACCTCGGTAGTTCTTAGCGTCATTTATATCGCCCTTTTTATATATAGGGGCAATAATGCCCTCGCCCCATGAACTGGGGTACTCCCCAGGTGAGAACATTTTATTATACAGCTTCATCAAAAAAGGTGAAATAATGTCATAACTTGCTTTAAATATTTCGCTTGTTAAATTATCTACACCGGAGTCTTATTATTGTTTTGTGAAAAAATCGCTGATCTAAGTTCTTCGTTCGTAATATCACAATCTAAGTCAGAATCTGCTTGATTATTATAAAGATGTCGATCCCCGGTTTGGGTATGCGTTGAGTCTTGACCGAACATGCCTTTAAAATGATCGAATAAACTACCAAGAGTAAGAGATTCCGCTTTCGACTGGCATTTTTTGGAATATTTCTTAATTTTCTTCCAGAACTGCCTGGGCTGTGACTTTGCCAGTTCATTTAATCGCTTTCCTTCCTTTACTTTATGCTTATCTAGTGCTTTTTTCTTTATTTTGTTATATTTAGTTCTCGCGCGCGTAAATAAAAGTCTATTCGTGTCGGTTTTATTTCTATTAAAAACATTCCTTGCATTTTTAAATTCTGCTTTTGATGTAAAACAGTCGTTGTCAAACCACTCGCTGCTCACTTTTTTATTGCATGTTATGGGACTGTTATGTTTAAAAGTTTTCCCATATACCAAACGCGCAGTCATACATCAGATTTGTGAATTTATCTACCGTTTCATCCAGTGACACGTGCGATAAATTATCCTGTAAATGATTCAAAGAATCGCGTTTACCTGAAAGTTTTGTTCGAAACTGTGGGACCTTTTCGTTTTCCCAAATAATTTTTCGATCGGGACAAACTGTTTCCGTATTCACGGATGAATTAATCTCAGCCTGTGATTTTTCTAAACCGCCCAGCGATAGTGTAAACAGGATTGGCGCATGGTCCGAGAACTCGTTTACGTCTGCAACCGAAAAGCTAACAATAGTTTCGAAGTCTGTAAAATTCAATAACAAATAGTCTACGGTGCTTGAACCGCGATGAGAACAGTATGTAATATTACCCGATTCACTCAATAAACGGCCATTTGCAATTAATAAGCCGGTAGATTGACATAACTCCAGTAAACGTCTCCCATTTTGGTCAATAACTGTATCTTTATTTACCCGTGCAGGAATACTAATATTAGGATCTAAATACTCTAAATTTCTGTCTAAGTATTTATCATAAAGGATAAAATCTTCCAAATTGGAGACTCTACTGTTAAGGTCCCCTGTAACATAAATTTTTCCTAGACTGTTGTATTTTAAAATATCTTGCTCAACCTGTTCAAAAAAGTCGAAATCAGTACACCTAAAAACTCTAGAGTCACTTGGTGGAAAATATGTATGACAAATATAAACGTTATGATTATGAGCAAATAGTTCTGACGAAATTTTTAACCATATAATACCATTCTGCTTTTGTTCAACGACTGAAATAAATCTTTTAATGTTTTCTTTGAAATAAACTGAAATACCTCCACTGAAGCGTCCTTTTGAAGTATTTTTTGATTTATTTCCATATATATGAATACTACAATAACCCTGAATGTCAATGTTAAACGTACTTTTACTGGATATCCAAGTTTCACTGAGAAGAATTAAGTCAAAACTTTGTATATATTCTAAAAAATCACTGTCACTTAACTTTCTCACCAGACCATTGACATTCCACGAAAGTACATTTAAAGTCTCTTCACGGCTACCTTATGTTTCAGCACTGTTCGGCCTATACAATGCACCATCAATGTATAGCTTTTTTCCAATGAACTCCACGGATTTACCTTCATTGAAAACAAATATAATGGTTTCACAATTTTAATTGGGCACTTTGCATGTTAATAAACTCTATTGTTGTTGTTTTTGTTGTTGTATATTGTTGTGTAATTATCAAATGCAATTGACCAGTGTGCAATGTGCAATAATGTGTGACCAGTTAAGATTGCTGGCAGGGGGGCACCAATTAACAACAAATCATATCACATCCTTTCTTGTGACTTATGCCCTTGGGCTAGATTAACTGTAATTCCTTCAATGGTTAGATCTACGTTAGTTATTTACCATGGCAACGTTGTTAAAACGAGATATTGTTTAAGAATGTAAAACTTTTATGGATTACTGGAGTGTTCAGCACCGTGTAAGTTAAACTTCTAGTAGAGTAACTGTTATTGCCTTTGTTCTACATTATTTTTTTTTTAAATGATTTTAAATATAAATGCCAGCTTTTGTTATAAAGACTAGATCTTAAAAACATGTGTCTTAAATATTATCATAATATTCTGTAATAAAATACATTTTGTAACAAAAGTTTCAACCTAACATCCTCGTATATGATGTAATTTGACATGATTTAAGTTATAGAAGTGAAGTTCTAGATTGGAAAAGTTTGTAACAAACAAAGTCTAAATCTTGTTATAAGAAACTTATTCCTTAAGAAAATACTTAAATTGAATAGATCGAGATCATTCTACAAAGGTCGAATTATAAATACATTTTCTGTCTTTATGTCGTGCATGACTTTCAACGCTTGGGCCGTTTCACGCAGTTGCTACTCTAGAATTTTGAAACGTTCGTCATACAGTCAGATGAAGTTCGGACCCGAAAAGATATTTTTAAAAAACATCCCGGGCCGACCATAAAAACATAATTCGTATTGTGTATGCTTGATAGTCGCGCCGGGGTGTTTTATAAGTATGACTTTCCAGGGCCCAAACTTCATTCGACTGCGGTTTGTCCCTATTGTCTTAGTCACTGACTTTTTATATTAGAGTCCCAAGGTTACTGGTGTAGGCTTATTCTCTCACTCCATTTGTTGCTGCATCCACCCAGAACACACCAGGTGCCTCCCATTTACAAAAATAATATAACTAGTAAGTTAATCGTGTTTTTACACAGAGTTTTGTGTGCTTTTTTACTATAATCAATGTAAAGGATCTTTCTCGAGTCCTGCAAGTGACGTCACACGGAAACTTTTCCGATATTTTACGGAAGTCGCCGAGGATCGTAATATTTGCGTTTCGGTGAAATACCGGCCAATTTGTTTTGGTGATTTATGTCCCAATAAACACGTTTCTTGTCGAAAATTTCTGCCCAATTGGGTTCAGTGCACTTTATTAACAAATGGCTTACAAAATATTAACAGGTGAAATTTTCAATCAATGGGACCTTTAATAATTCTTTGAAAGAGTTTTGACATTTAGTAAAAGCTATATGCTTGAAAGGATTAATTTTCTTTAAATATATAATTAAATAGCATGAGACAGACTTTAAAATACAATACAGAAGTTCTACAATAAGTTCTCAACATTTTGATACCAAATTTAACTTATTTATTTACCATTTATCAATCTTGTTATTTTTAAGAATTTGCTGCAAAATTCACAGCATAATACATGTACATGCAAAACTTTTACCAAATTTTCTAAGCAAAACAAGAGGCATAATTTAGTTATATTTATACAAAATTTATCGTAACGCCTGAAGCCATTAACTAAGTTTCAAACCAATATCATAAGTGGTTACTGAAGTACAGTACACGCAAGGTGTTTTTTTCCAATTGTCACCCATCACCGCGATGCCCAATCATCGTGACCACGCAAATTTGGTCAGCCAAATGCCCCCCTGAGTCACCCGTCACCGCGAATTAGCGTGTCCGGTCGCGGTGACCATTGTCACCGCGATTCGCGGTGACTGGTCACGGTGTTTCGCGGTGTCCACATTCGGGTCGAGACTTGAATATTTGTTATGTTTTTTTACTGATTAACTTTAAATTGTCAATAAAAAATAGAAAAATAATTGTAATTTGATGTTTTTCGAAACTTTCCGACGCCCAAATCGTTTTAATTACGATGCCGCTATCAACAAACTAACATACTTTAGGATCAAGTAAAACAACCCCGGCAACACAATCAATCTAAAAAACAAACTTACTTTAACTATTCCAAACTTATGATCTAATAATCCAAAATATCAATCTATTGTCAATGTCTCAAACTTTTTCTTTTTAATACCACGTGCTCACTAAGATCAAAGAAACCGGCCATCGCGGCGGCATTCTTTGATCTCATAACACCTGCTGCTTTACGTTTGATATAGAAAACACTTTGCAGTAAAAATAACTTTATTTGGCAAAATGAAAAAAAAAACTGGGAAAGCATGGACGTTGGCAGTTACTGAAAAATAAGAGGCAATCGTAAATGACAAAACAAAAAGTACGCTGCGAACAGGAACGTAGAATATACAGATTCTACGTTCCTGCTGCGTAACAAGCAACTCGTTTTGATATTCAAGATTTCTTTATAAATAATGTGCATTTCCGTAATATTCCGGTTGTTTGTGTGATCCGTACAAAATAATAAAATTAAATATAAAAGAAAGCATAATTCGCAACAAAGAGAGGTCTCACAACTGAACCTTGCGGTACACCAAATATAGCAGACGGCAATTGTGTTTCGGGTACACAACATTCGGAACTTTTTGATATAAATCTAGATCATTTTTTGCATTTGAGAAATTCGAACATTGGACAATATAATTATTACAATAATTTAAATATTTACGCACTTTCGATGCATTGTCTGTCGACTTTCGTAAGACAAGAGATACTCAAAATCTCCGCAGACAAATATGCGTATTCACTCAACATTGACAGTTATCTTTCAGAAGTAATTGTGTCAAATAGCTTGGGTTTGCAAACAATTTTTTGAGTTAAATATGTCATCCTTTATTACAGGCGATATTTTTCACACCTACCGTGATTGACAAAAGGCAAGTTGGGATTAAAAAGATTGACCAATTACGGCACATTGTTTACGTGAATTATTATTTTAAATCTACATAAACGTGATAAATATAAGTTCAGGAAGGAAAGAAAACGTTTTGAAACAATTATACATGTATCTAAAAATGATGATTTTTTATGCAGTAATACTCGAGCGGCAATTCGGAACAGAAATACCGCGGCGGCGATGTGCTAATAATAGAGACCGTAGATGAAAAATAAAAAGTATTTACAGAAATTGATGAATTCTACATTTTGTACACCAATAAATATAATAAAATAATTGTAAAATACTTTATTTCAGTCGAGTTGGTCACCGCGATCGGCCACCGTGAATCACCGCGACCGAATATCTCAGCGCATCGTAAATGGTCGCGGTGGCCGTTTGGGTGACCAAAACTTTTTTAGGGTGACCTCGTCACCGTGACTGGTCACCTAGAATGAATTTCTGTCGCGGTGACTGGGTGACATTTGGAAAAAACACCTTGCGTGTACTGTATGTGCATGATAGTATCTTGCATGCAAACCCTTAATCGAAGTAAAATAAGGGGCATAATTTCAATTAAATTCATACAATAGTTACCTTACTTGACAGCCTGACAACCCTGTAGACATTAATGAAGTTTCAAATCAATATTAAAAGTGGTTACTGAAGTATGTGTGCTGATGATAGTACCTTGCATGCAAAACTTCAACCAAATTTTCTAAGTCAAACAAGGGGCATAATTTGATCTAAATTCATACAATAGTTGCCTAACTTGACAGTCTGACACCCCTAAGACATTAATGAATTTTCAAATCAAAATCATACGTAAGTGGCTCCTGAGATGTGTATGATAGAACATTGCATCCACAATTTTAACCAAATTTCAAACATTAGGGGCATAATTTGAATTAAATTCATACAAGAGTTGAACCAAAGCTGTAACGCTGTAACACATGTGACTGTAATAGTTCTCCCTATTCTTAAACAAGAGGGCCATGATGGCCCTTTATCGCTCACCCGAGTACAACTGCTTTTAACAAAGTTGCTAGAAATCATCGAAACAACCTTTCTGACAAATTTCCAGAATATTTGGGCTGAAAATGTTACCTCTAGAGTGTTAACAAGGTTTTTCCATATTTGGGCTCTGTGACCTAGTTTTTGACCCAAGATGACCCATATTCGAACTTGAGCTAGAAATCATAGAAACAACCTTTCTGACAAATTTCCAGGATATTTGGGCTGGAAATGTAACCTCTAGAGTATTAACAAGGCTTTTCCATATCTGGGCTCTGTGACCTAGTTTTTGACCCAAGATGACCCATATTGAAACTTGAGCTAGAAATTACCGAAACAACCTTTCTGACAAATTTCCAGTACATTTGGGCTGAAAATGGTACCTCTAGAGTGTTAACAAGGTTTTTCCACATTTGGGCTCTGTGACCTAGTTTTTGACCCCAGATGACCCATATTTGAACTTGAGCTAGAAATCATCGAAACAACCTTTCTGACATATTTCCAGGATATTTGGGCTGAAAATGTTACCTCTAGAGTGTTAACAAGGTTTTTCCATATTAAGGCTGTGTGACCTAGTTTTTTACCCCAGATGACCCATATTCGAACTTGAGCTAGAAATCATAGAAACAACCTTTCTGACAAATTTCCAGGATATTTGGGCTGAAAATGTTACCTCTAGAGTGTTAACAAGGTTTTTCCATATTTGGGCTGTGTGACCTAGTTTTTGACCCCAGGTGACCCATATTAAAACTTGAGCTAGAAATCAACCAAACAACCTTTCTGACAAATTGCCAGGATATTTGGACTGAAACAGTAGCCTCTAGAGTGTTAACAAGATTTTTCTATTTTTGGGTCATGTGACCTAGTTTTTCATCCGAGATGACCCATATTCGAACTCGTCCGAGTAATTACTGGGACAAATATCCTGACCAAGTTTCATGACAATTGAGGCAAAAATGTGACCACTAGAGTGTTAATGAACTAAATGTGGACGGACGACGTCCGACGGACAATCATCGATCCTAATAGCTCACCCTGAGCCAGCTAGGTGAGCTAAAAAGTCAAGCTAAAAACAGGCTTTCCTTGTTTTCACTTTTCCCATTTCTGATAGTCACGAAAATCACGTGCTGCAAATAAATGCAGCTGAGAACATTACCATCAAAGAACATGACGAAATTGACAAAAAAACATGTGATAAAATTTGTCAACAACTAACAGGAAACGATGCTCAAGATCATGAGTCTACAGTACTTTCACAAGAAGACGCATCTGAACCAAATTTCATAACAGCTGAACATGCACTTGACGACAACATTATCTCCACACCATAACAGCCGAACAAAAATGTTGACATAAATGTTACGTCTAGCTCCAATGTCTCAGATATAACGTTACCGGCAAACATAAGAAAACAGGGACGACCAAAGGGCTCGGAAACAACAGTAATAGGATTACCAAAGAAAAGGTTAAAATTGTCAAAAAAACCTGAGATAACTCCATTCGAAAATTTGTCAGTAGAACAGAACAGTGACCTTGACCATCAAAAACGTTTTTTTGCTAAAAACAATCTAAAAATTAAAAAACATATATTTTTTTAACAACAGTGACCTCGACCCTAGTGACCTTGACCCTAAGAAATATTTTTTTGCCTAAAACAATCTTTAAACTAAAAAAGAAAGTCTGTAAGTCTATTTTTAGTAACAGTGACCTTGACCCAAGTGACCTTGACCCAGTGACCCAAAGCTTCCCCTTACACTCCAAGTTTCATTACAATTGGTCACTCATTACTCAAGTTATTGAGCATAAACCATTATTCTATTTTAAGTAACAGTGACCTTGACCCTAGTGACCAAAAATGCAATCCCAAGCTTTGTCTCCAAGCAAGCTACCTACAGACCAAGTTTCATTGTAATTGGTCACTCCTACCTTGAGTTGAGCAGAATTTTTAGTAACATTGACCTTGACCCTAGTGACCCTAAATGCAATCCCAAGCTGAGTCTCCACGCATGCTGCCTATACACAAAGTTTCATTGCGATTGGTCACTCCTAGCTTGAGTTATTGAGCGGAAACCGTATTTCTATTTTTAGTAACAATGACCTTGACCCTAGTGACATCAAATGCAATACCAAGATGCGTCTCCATGCAAGCTACCTACACACCATGTTTTATTGCAATTGGTCACTCCTTACTCAAGTTATTGAACAGAAACGAAAGTTTGACGCCCGCCCACTCACCCACCCTCCAGACATACGACATTGCCATTCTTTTTAAAAAACATGCTTAAAAGACTAACAAAAATGTAAATAAGGCCTTGTGGTGCTCTACGAGCTGCCGGCCGAGTGTCAATAGCATAGTGTGTATAAAAAAGAAACAGCAAGCAAACAACAAAGAATCTTAAAGAACGTCAATATAGTGTGTGAACATCAATTATATAAGGCCATGTTGCGCTTTTTAGCTGCTGGCCAAGTATCATGAACATATACCAAAACAAACAACGATGAAAGATAAAATGTTTTCTACATAAAGACACTGCAAACAGCACGCATATATATGTTGCCTTGTGGCGCTTTTAAAGCTGCCGGCCAAATGTAAATAACTTTTTGGGGGCAGGTGGGCCATGATAAGAGCGCCTCCCCGTGGTGTGGCCTGGATAGTGTGACAAAATGAATCTGAAATCAATAAAAACATGATTGATTACGTAAAACACAAGCACATCATTCGAAAATTGTGATTGAGACAATTATTCAAAACAAAATTCTGCCTTTCATAACTGAATGCTCATCTACTAACTCTTATACTAACTTACTTTAAATACAACAAGAGCAAATATCTCAAAATCAACTTCTTCTACTAATTATAAAAATTAAAGAAACAACTATACATCAGCACTAGATTTATTCTTACAACAACCTTATAACACATTATTGTGACCATGACGGAAACGGCAAGATAATCAATTTGTTTGTTTCATACAAACTGATGGCTAGCGGTCAATTGCAAGGTACTACTGCATATGTGCATTCGTCTAATGTAAATAAACCTTCACACAAATTTGTATCTGAGTGTGTAAGTTTTTGTTCGTATGTCGTATGAGCTAAATAGTCTTTAAATTCTGATGTATTTGATTTTTCAGATTTGTAAAGTGTTGAGTAAAAAATTCATTACTTGTGTCAAAATATTTTCAATGTCTGAGTGAGTTTTACCATTCAGATTTATTTTCGTTAATAATTTTCTAGTTTGCCTTGATTGTTCAAGACTTAAAAAATATTTTGTGTTCTTTTCACCTCGTTCGATGTATTCTACCTTCTATCTTATTTGTGCCCCTACTGCCTTTGCTTCATAAAGTTCCGATAGTTCAGATTGAATGTTTTCAACAGCATTGCAGTTGCCTGTGTCATTTTCTAATAAAACTTTTATTTTTGATTCTAAAGACCTTATTTGACAGTGTTTTTGTTTACTCTTCCTTTGAGCGAATGTTGTTGATTTTTCTTTAATTTCTGCTTTTGTCATTTCCCATAAACTTTGTTTTGAGACATTTTTTAATTTCGAAAATATTATGTCTATAGCATTAGACATGTAATTAACATAAATATCATCATTCAGATATGAATTATTTAATTTCCAAAAACCAGGACCTTTTTTGTTGGGTTTTAATATTTTTAATGAAATTGCTAGATGATCTGTATATTTAATACATGCAGGTTGTATATCAGCAGCAGAGACTAAAGGCGTCATATTTGTATCCAGCAACCAGATATCTATTCTGCTTTTTTCTGTATTATTTTTCCTTCTCCATGTATACTGAATTTTATTTTTATGATTTTTTCTCCATATATCAAAGAGATTAAGTTCTTTCATCAATTTTAAAAGATTTTTAACTCTTTTGAGCTTATTTTGTTTAACGTTCTTATTTTTTTCATTATTTGTATTTATTCTGTCACTTAATTATTCCTAGTGTATCGTTCATGTCACCCCCTAATATCAGCATGCCCTGTGATTTACTCTCAATGATTGTTTGTAGTGTGTTAAAAAAACTATTTCTATTTTTGCTGTCATTATTTGCGTACAAGTTTATAAACGTGTAACTATTGTTGTCAACAGTCATATTTAATAAAATATATCGACCATTAATATCAAGAGTAAAGTCAATAACTTTGCATGGAAAATCTTTCTTTAAGAAAATAGAGCATCCTCTACTAAAAGTATTACCATACGCATTATATATGTCCCATTCACTAAATTCATGGTAAAATGGATGCCATGTCAGGAATAAAATGAGATTCTTGTATAAAAACAATATGGGCTTTTTGCATCAAAATATATTGTTTCAAGCGTGCACGTTTTTGCCGGCCCTGAAGCCCTTTACAATTCAGGGATAAAACGTGAAAATGATTAGCCAATATCTATAACTTGCATATCTTGTTTGAACAACGTCTCTCTAAACATATAAATATATATTTATTACCCTTCCAGGAAATTTCCGGCCCTCTGATTGGTCAACGACACGTAAATAGATATTGATATTTATGGGCAAGCTGGTAATATACACTTGACATAACCCCGGTACTGTACCCCATGCTAAATGTGAGCTTGTTCGCCGCGTACACTACGTCAAAGTATAAGTCCGTGCTGATTTGTGATGTCACGCAGTGACATTGAGGTATCATAAGGGGATTTGAACGTCTGGTTACGTTCAGTCGTTAAATAAATAAAACATAAACGGAATCTTTTAATATTTGAGACAGGGAAGGGTAATAAAATTGTTATTTGTTTTTTGATGTGATATATGGGGATATTACCCGCCTTGACATAATATTACCCTCGCCTAATGGCTCGGGTAAGATAAGTCGAGGCGGGTAATATATCCCCATATACCACTTCAAAAAACAAATAACATATAATATATATATATATATATATTTATTACTCTTCCATGAAATTTGCGGTCTTCTGATTGGTCAACGATCCATGAATAGATATTGATATTTACGGGCAAGCCGGTAATATACAATTGACATAACCCCGGTACTGTACCCCATGCTGAATGTGAGCTTGTTCGCCGCGTACACTACGTCAATGTATAAGTCCGTGCTGATTTGTGATGTCACGAAGTGAAACTGAGGTATCACAAGGGAGATTTGAAAGTCTGCTTACATTCAGCTGTTAAATAAATAAAACATAAACAGAATCTTTCAGTATTTAAGACAGGGAAGGGTAATAAAATTGTTATTTGTTTTTTGACGTGATATATGGGGATATATTACCCGCCTCGACATAATATTTCCCTCGCCTAACGGCTCGGGAAATATAAGTCTAGGTGGGTAATATATCCCCATATACCACTTCAAAAACCAAATAACATATAATATATATACATGGATATATATATAACATTTGAACAAAAAAAAAAATGAAAACAATCATTTTATTTCAAAATTTAAATCTTTTTTATTGTGAGCAAATAACTGTAATTGTATGAACAAATTGTATGCTTTTGTTTTGATAAATGTGTAATTATTGATATATTATGTACACACAAAAAAATAATTTTGTTGGGTGTATGATACCAAAAGGTGAATAAAGTTTAAAAAAAACAACAACAAAAACAAGGTACTACTGCGATCCTTGTCTTATATTAATAAAGTAAACTATTGCGAATATTATATACCTTTGTGAATGTTTATTCAATATCGAGCTTATGTAGCGCCTCATATCACATAAAATATATGTACAGCTACCTAGTCATTTGGTCTAGATAGCCGGATACAGCTAACTAGACCAAACGACTAGGTAGCCGGTCACGACTACCTAGCCACTGCCAAGAAAAAAATACAACACAAGCCACAGTAGTAGGAACTGTAAGTGAGCCATTATAACAGTTGACTAATAAGCCGTAAAGTGTCCGAATCTTATTATAACTGATTCAAAGTAATGAGTGACGAAAACATTTTGAAAATCATTAGACATGGATATCTAAGCATTGAATTTCAAGAAAAACCTTCTTGTTTAAATACTGCTCTTTCTATTCAGTTTAATTCTCATGACTGATATTATTTCGAAACTTTTGATAGAATTAAAGACAAAAAAGATAATCGAAGAAACAGTACACGAAGCTGGAGAGGTCAGCTCAAACATTTTCATAAGACCAAAAGCTGATGGTTCATGTCGTTTGATTTTAAATTTAAAAAGAGTAAATGACTTTATTGAAAAAATTCATTTTAAGATGGAAACTTTAAAGTCAGCATTTGCAATGGTGAAACGAAACTGTTTCTTTGCGAAAATTGATTTAAAAAACACGTATTACAGCTGCATAGGAATACATAAAGAGAGTAGAAAATATTTAAAATGTCAATGGGATAATGAAATATATCAATTTACCTGCCTCCCAAATGGTTTATCTTCGGCTCCGAGAATATTTACAAAACTTTTAAAACCCCTGTTCTCTACACTTCGAAAAATAGGGCATGCAAATGTGGTTTAAACTGATGATACAATGTAGTTTATTATCAAGGGACAACTATGGCGATTGTGCTCAAAACTTACAAGATACTTTAGAATTAGTCGATATATAGTCTGGGTCTAACTACCCATCCAAAAAAGTCTGTAATTACTCCTACACAGTGTGTAGAATTTGTTGGTTTTGTTTCGGACTCTAGAGACATGACAGTGAAACTGCAAAATAGAAAGTCGAATGACAGAAAGGCGCATTGCAAAAAGTTGTTAAGACTGGCCCGTGTTAGTATAAGAGAATTTTCACAGTTAGTAGGAAAATTGGTAGCTGCGGACCCAGAAGTTTTATGTATGGTGCTTTACATCATAAAACTTTAGAAGTGGAACGTGATTTTGCGCTTCAGTGTAATAAGGGAAATTTTGATGCTTGGATTGTTGTTAGCGTTGAGGTGAAATTGTGTTTTCAGTGGTGGATAGATAACATTGAAAACGCTTTTCTTCCAATATGTCACGGGGCCCCTAATAGAAAAATAAAAACTGACAGTTCTATGACAGGTTATGGTGGACATGATGTCACATACAGTAGAGATATTAGTGGGCATTGGTCAGACTTGGATCAATCAATGCATGATAATTATCTAGAGTTGAAAGCGGCTTTTTATGCCTACAACACCTGTGCGGAGATGTAAAAAATGAACATATTCAATTGTTTTTAGACAATACTGTAGCCATCAAATATTTGTCAAAGATGGGGTAGGAAACCCCACCTCAACAGTCTGTCTAAGGAAATATGGACTTGGTGTGACTGCAATATCTGGCGCTCTGTCTATTACATACCAGGAAAGTTCAATACAACAGCTGACACTCTTAATAGGCTTAGTAAACAAGAGCTGTCAGTAGGACAGCGCGCTCAACTTTTTTAGTGCTTGCCAATAAAACAAAACTTTGACAGTTAAGGACACACAAGACTTTAACTAGGAATTTATAAGAACAAATCAAGAAACATGTTCACAGAGTTATCTTTTCTTGCTTACAGATAGGTCTCATGATATTACATAAAGTGAATCTAACATGTTCATGAGTTGTGGATTAAAGGAAATCCCACCAGAGGGTTGAGATACGTCCAAAAAACTTGGCTCTCTGCTGAGTTTTTTGGACGTATCTCAACCCTCGGGTGGGATTTCCTTATCCACAACTCAATGGACATGGTAGATTTATTTTCTCACCGTTTAAATCGCATTTTCACACAAGTAAGAAGGAATAAGTGCAAATACAGGACGGGGATGAAAAAATGAAAATCAACTTTTTCTCGAATTTTACTTCAAAACTGCTATAGATGGATAGAAAATGATCTAACTAAGAAAATGAGTAATATCAACCCTATGTTTATTTCAAAAATAACAATTTTACAGTCATTTTTCGATTTTTATGTCTGCTTACAATTAACGTAAAAATAGTCCGGCAGCGATGTGAGATAAGTTTATCTCACATGGGTAAATGCGCGGAAATATGTATCTCATATATAGGTGTGAAAAGTAATCATACTTTCAAAGTAATACCTCAAATGGTTAAAGTCAACAAGTGGACAAGAATGAAAATTTTAACTGAGTTTCTAAGTCAAAAAGGGCCATAATTCAAATAAAATCCTTGACAGAATTACCATCTCCTGCCAATGTTTGGGGAACATGATGGTAAACAAGTATTCCAACTTTCAAATTAATATCTCAAACAGTTTAGTCAACAAGAGGGCCATGATGGCCCTGTATCGCTCACCTATCTACCATTGGCAAAAATAAAAGGTTATTAATTTTAACCTTTGGCTCATGATATCCTCTTAATAAGCCTATGTAAAATCAAAAGACGCCCCCCCAGGCAGGGTTAATTTTGACCCTGAGGTCATGATTTGAACAATCTTGGTAGAGAGTCAATTATTGCCACATGCTGAATATCTAAGCTCTAGGCCTCATTATTTTGCTGTCTGGTCATGATCTGCACTGTTGGCTATTCATTTTTTTGCTGTCTGATCATGATCTCCACTGTAAGCTATATTCATTGTATGTTGGCTGGTCATGATCTGCACTGTCAGCTTTTTATTTTTTGCTGTCTGATCATGATCTGCACTGTTTGCTATGCATTATTTAGCTGTCTGATCATGATCTGCACTTTCATTATTTTGCTGTCTGATCATGATCTGCATTGTAAGCTATTCATTATTTTGCTGTCTGATCATGATCTGCACTGTAAGCTATTCATTATTTTTCTGTCTGATCATGATCTGCACTGTAAGCTATTCTTTATTTTGCTGTCTGGTCATGATCTGCACTGTAAGCTATTCATTATTTTGCTGTCTGATCATGATCTGCACTGTGAGCTATTCAATTTTTTAACAATTTATGGTACTTTCCAAAGTGATAGATACAACTACATTTTTTGTACCAAAATCTTTAACATGGAAGTTCAACTAGGGGTCAAGAACATGTATTGCATAATCGCTATTTAAAACTTTATATAAGTGCCAATTTTAGGCCAGAGTTTTTATATTGCTTGGTTTATGGGAAGTTTTCTAAAATATTGAGTATGAAGGACTTTTCCTACTATATTGAACAGAGCACATATTGAACATCAGTCTACTGCACCTGTCAATAATCATCATTTTCGAACAAAATAAACACTTTAAAATAATAATTTTATTTTCAATTATATATCCCTACTATTCTGACACTTCATTAACTAGTCTGTGGAGTCGGAACAGCGGAAATAATAAAAATAAAATGTCAGTTCATAATGTCATTGTTATTCTACCTTTTCAAAAAATAGGACAGGCAGTCGCATAAACCAAGAGATATAAAAACTCTGGCCTTACCATAGAGAGATCCAAGATGTGTACTGTTTACAAGACAAATGTCATTTATCAATCTTATGGTGTTAAAATACTGCAATAAAATTAGCAAATGAGGTGTTCAATAAACAACACATTATTAAAACTAGAAATCATCAAAACAACCTTTCTGACAAAGTTCAAGGATATCTGGACTGAAAATGTAACATTTAGAGTGTTAACAAGGTTTTTCCATATTTGGGCTCTGTGACCTAGTTTTTGACCCCAGATGACCCATATTCGAACTTGAGCTAGAAATCATAGAAACAACCTTTCTGACAAATTTCCAGGATATTTGGGCTGAAAATGTTACCTCTAGAGTGTTAACAAGGTTTTTCCATATTTGGGCTGTGTGACCTAGTTTTTGACCCCAGGTGACCCATATTAAAACTTAAGCTAGAAATCAACCAAACAACCTTTCTGACAAATTGCCAGGATATTTGGACTGAAACAGTAGCCTCTAGAGCCTTAACAAGATTTTTCTATTTTTGGGTCATGTGACCTAGTTTTTCATCCAAGATGACCCATATTCGAACTCGTCCGAGTAATTACTGGGACACACATCCTGACCAAGTTTCGTGACAATTGAGGAAAAAATGTGACCACTAGAGTGTTAACGAACTAAATGTGGACGGACAACGGACATTCATCGATCCTAATAGCTCACCAGGTGAGCTAAAAAGTGGACTGGTACGAAAAACTTAACCAAGATTCTAAGTCAATAAAGGGCCTTAATTTTAAAAACAAATCCCTGACAGAGTTACCTTCTCTTGCCTACAGATGGGGGTAACGATGTAAACAAGCATTGAAAGTTTCAAAGCAATATCTCAAAGGGTTAAGGCAATAAATGCATTTTACCCATGTTCAATATATTTTCTAGGTAAAAGGGGCATAATTCTGTCAAAAACCTTGACAGAGTCTCTTGTCTGTTGATGTAGGTCATGATGGTAAACAAGTTTGGTTAGTTTCAAAGCAATACCTCTATTGGTTTTGAAATAAAATGAGGTGGTACGAAAAACTTAACCAAGCTCAATACACTTTCTAAGTCAAAAAGGGCCATAATTCTGTCAAAAACCTTGACAGAGTTATGTACTCTTGTCTGTATATGGAGGTTATAATGGTAAACAAGTATGGTAAGTTTCAAAGCCATAACTCTAATAGTTTTGAAATAAAGTGGGGTGGTACGAAAAACTTAACCAAGGTGTGACACCAACGACGACGCCGGGGCGAGTAGGATAGCTCCCCTTTTCTTCGAAAAGTCGAGCTAAAAACTCAATGATGATATGGAATGGTCACTTGATCTTCATTTTTTCATTCCATCCAGGACAATATGGGATTGTGCGATATTGATTTACATTGTATTTGCATCTTCAGCAAATAAAAAATTGGAATAATATGTTTCGTATGTTCCAGATGCGAAAGCATTAGCAGTAAATGCATTCTCTTTGTCATGGAATAAGGGACTCTAATATATGTTTCCCCCCTTTCAGCATACTCGGGAAAGAAAGTGTTACAGAAGGTAATGGAAGATTAAACAGACGCGATTTTGGTCGCTCCACTGTTTTCTACACAGCCATGGTTCCCACATCTTCTACAGCAGCTGCTAATCTGCGGTCAGAGTTACATCCTTCCAAAGGTAAAGAACCTTTTAACTTTACCAAAGAAAGGAAAGACACATCCAGTGACAGCAATGAAAATGGGTGTTTTCAGAATCTCAGGCAACACCTCACAGGTTCTGGATTATCAGAGACTGCTACAGACATCATCATGGCATCTTGGAGACAATCTACCAAAGCCAGTATGGGACTTATCTCAAAAAGTGGTTGCAGTTTTGTGGTGAAGAACAAATCAATTCAGTTAATTCATCTGTCAATGACCTAATTGTTCCTAACACGTATTTATCAAGATCAGTATAGTTATTCTACAATTAACTCTGCAAAATCAGCTGTTGTGTCTTACTTAAACTTGATAAATAACACTAACACTGGATCTCATGGGAAAATACAGCCATTCATAATAGGAACTTTTTAATTAAATCCATCTCTTCCAAAATACAATCAGACATGGGATGTAAATCAGGTGCTAACATTCATATACTTTCTGGATTAACATTGCGCTTATTAACAGTAAAACTTGTGCTTCTGCTTGCTGGTCAAAGATGTCAAACGTTGGCAAAAACTGACAATGATAACTTAGTACTTGAACCAGATTCAGTTAAGATTAGAATAATTGATGTGCTTAAACAGACAAAGCCTAACTCTCATTTAGCAGAGCTGTACATTGAAGCTTTCTCACATGATAGTGATTTAATTGTGTGTAATCCAAACTCTCAGACTATTTAGAGCAAACCAATGATTTAAGAACTAGTTCCCAATTTTTTATAATACTGCAGAAACCTCATTCTGCAGCTTCCACTAGCACTATTAGTCGATGGATCAAACTTGGACTCAAACTCTCAGGTATCAATGTTCCCGCTTTTCTGCGCATAGTACTCGTGGAGCTTCTTCTAGCTTGGCATGCTCAAAGTCTGTCCCTATTAACACTGTATTCAAAACAGCAGGATGGAAAAAAGATTGTTCATTTAGACAATTTTATAAACGTCCAATTACGAATGACTCGATCTTTATTTAGTCTATATTGACAGCTTTGGGTTAATTGATAATGCTTATTTAGGCTGTTGAGCAAGGATTTTTGATATCTATAACTACATGTATATAATTTTAATGCATTAATACATGTGGTTAGTAAACTACCTTTATTACTAGATATATTTGCTGTGTAGTTCAGGGTGAACTGTGTTTTGCAACCTTTTTTGTAGTTTTACATCTTTTGCTTAAATTGATTATTGCCAGGCGCGTAGCCAGGCATACTCCCATACTCACGGGAGTACTTCGAATTTCAACTAGAGCTATCACTAAATGTGATTAATACCCCCAAAAGACTGCTTTATAAACTGAGAAAGTTCGTAGTAACAGAATACCTTGCAAACAAACTAAAAAGAGATATTGTTCTTGGCAATAACTCTGTAAATTGTCAAGATGGAGTTATGGTTCTTGTACACTGCACTTCCTCTCATTGTGCTTGACCATTGTATGAAGTTGTATTGAATTCCAACCAATAGTTTTCGAATAATGCTCCGGACAAGTAAAAGTAACAAAGGGCAATAACTCTGAAATGAGTCAAGATAGAGTTATTGTTCTTTCGCACTGCACTTCCTCTCAATGTGCTTGACCATTTTATGAAGTTGTATTGAATTCCAACCAGAAATTTTCGAATAATGCTCCGGACAAGGAAAAGTAACAAAGGGTAATAACTCTGTAATGAGTCAAGATTGAGTTATGGTTCCTGTGCACTGCACTTCCTCTCATTGTGCTTGACCATTGTATGAAGTTGTTTTGAATTCCAACCAGTACTTTTCGAATTATGCTGCGGACAAGGAAAAGTAACAAAGGGCAATAACTCTGTAATGAGTCAAGATGGAGTTATGGTTCTTGTGCACTGCACTTCCTCTCAATGTACTTGACCATTGTATGAGGTTATATTGAATTCCAACTAGTAGTTTTCAAGTAATGCTCTGGAGAAGAAAAGATAACAAAGGGCAATAACTCTGAAAATACTCTAGATAGAGTTATGGTTCTTGTACAATGCACTTCCTCTCATTGTGCTTGATCATTGTATGAAATTGTATTGAATTCCAACTAGTAGTTTTCAAGTTATGCTCCGGACAAGGAAAAGCAACAAAGGGCAATAACTCTGTAATTAGTCAAGATGGAGTTATGGTTCTTCTGCACTGCACTTCCTCTCAATGTGCTTGACCATTGTATGAAGTTGTATTGAATTCCAACCAGTAGTTTTCAAGTTATGCTCTGGACAAGGAAAAGTAACAAAGGGCAATAACTCTGTAATTAGTCAAGATGGAGTTATAGTTCTTGTGCACTGCACTTCCTCTCAATGTGCTTGACCATTGTATGAAGTTGTATTGAATTCCAACCAGTAGTTTTCAAGTTATGCTCCGGACAAGGAAAACTAACAAAGGACAATAACTCTGTTATTAGTCAAGATAGAGTTATAGTTCTTGTGCACTGCACTTCCTCTCAATGTGCTTGATCATTGTATGAAGTTGTATTGAATTCCAACAAGTAGTTTTCAAGTTATGCTCCGGACAAGGAAAATGCAACAGACTGCCCGACCAACCGACCGACCGACCGACCAACCACCGGGTGACTCCTATATACCCCCCTAAACTTCGTTTTGGGGGTATAAAAATAAAAACTTTAAATGACCTAAAAATGATGTTAAACTTGTGCCTAAGGGGGTACATGTCTACTCGGGTGCACTAACAGTATCGGTTTTATTTTTAATCAGAAATGATAAACTTGTGTTTCATAAATGCAATAAAATAAGTTTTAAACGTCCTAATTATTTCAATTATATTTGGCTTAAAAAAATCCCGGGGGCTTTGCCCCCCACACCCCCCTTACAGTAAAATGGGAGTACTTTGATTGTGTCCCTAGCTACACCCTTGATTGCGCTTATCCTACTTTCTCCAACATTCGGCCCTTGCACTAGTTTCATGATGTAGACAATATTCGGAATATTTGCTCGTGACACTGGCTGAAACGTCCGAGTACTACGCAAGTTTTTCTTTCCCAAAGAATTATATTGTTTTTCAGCCGTATCAACAAAGAAAATGCGTAAAAGTCAGATTAAACCTAAGTAAATTACTTAATTTAAAGCAAAATTCCCGTTGCCATGCAGATTTTGTCCAAAATAAATCAATTTGCAGCCACGATAACCAGTCGGTGTCATTCAGGCGCTTTACCGAGTTAAAATGCACTACCTTAGTTAAAAAAGCCAAATACATTTAAGTTCAGATAAACTACTCCACTCGCAACATTCAATTATTTCTCAATTTATGTTCCGAATTTTGGACGATATTACATTGCCATTACCGCAAAGAAACACATATTATTTTGCTATTCATGGACGAAGTCATCCGCATCCCTCCCCTTTCCTGGCCAGTAATGCTGTTATAGCTTACAGACTGTTTATGTAGTTAAAACTCAACTTATTTCAAACAAAAGTTAGATCTACCTTTGTTCCATATAAATCCAAACTGTTGAATTCTTAGAATATTTTAATGACACAATCATGTTATGAGAGACACATGGAAAGTTCAATCATGCAGTGATTAAATTGATCAGTGGCTATTTTGTGTATCTGATATTTGATAATTGTTCTTTCTGCTTTAACTTTACATTATTTGGCACGAAAAAATGAGGTCACGAATCGTGGAGAAAGCTTCCAGACAATTCTGATCATGATACTCATGTTAAACATGAACGCTTTTTAGACATATTTTTGAAAGATTAAATACTTTTTAGTGGGTAACTAGTCTAGGATGGACTTATCATCTAACATTTGATTATAATTTGACCCTATCTTCCCGCATGTCGTAACGCGCATGCGCAAAAATCGGTATTAAGGGTCACGAAACTAGGACATAGCAGGGTACTGTCTATGCAAGAAACGTGCACTGCTTTTTGCGGTTCTATGAAAACAAGTCCTTTTCTAGTACCCACATTGTGTAAGTTGACATTTATTGGTGATTTATGCAGTAAATTATCTGTTTGTTAGTTAAGCTTTTTCTCGAATTTACGTATAAACAGGTTATTCTCTTAATTTGTTGAGTACCGGTAGCTTTCATACTCAACAGTTTGTACTCAAATTGGTTTGAAACATTTTTGTGTTTTTGTGAATTTAAGGTGTGTAATATTTTTCTTGCTTGTATAACGTTTGTTGTACGTTGCTATTCAGTTTTCATATGTCATTTGTCTGTTGTTTATTTTAAAAGAAGACTTTTTATCACAATATAAACTTTTTTATATGAATTTTCAGTTGAAGATTGTACTTACTATAGCAATCTTTTATTAAAGATATTTTCCTCGTACTTATTAGGGTAAATTGTATTTTACAGTGATGGGACATGAGTCATGAATGCAGAAATGTTGTAAAGTCACCCTTGAGTGTTCACGACGTAGGTTTAACTAGCTTTTATTATTATATATGTTTTTGTGTATTTGTTAACTAGATTTAAGTCATTATTTTGCCATATATCTTCTACTAGTCAGTATTATATGTTAAACCATATCAAGATTTTTCATTGTTTAAAACTACCTGAATATATTCGTGAATGGCGTTTGTTACTGTAAAATATTAAAGCATCTATATCTGCAGGTTTTTCGATTACTGCCTTTTGTTTGTTATTAAAGCAGCTATGTCAACATTAGGTTATAAATCAGTTGTGATGTTGTTATTGGTTTTATGTAAATGTATGTATTGTTGTGCTGTAAAATTGAATATGTGTTTTCATTATATGTTTCAGTTCTTACGATAAATGAGATTAAGCAACTTCTTGTTTTTCGTTATCTCTCCACCGGCTAAGGGCGGAATATTTGCAATTGTTGCTGTTATGTGTTTAGTTGGACATTTCTTTGTGTTAAAATTGAAGACAAATTACATTTCATGCTAATGACTGAAATATTAAATTTCATCAACTTACAGGTAAGTCTCGTTTAATTTTTCAAATGTACAGGTGCAGACCATACATGCCGTTCTCCCTATATTCGCCGGATTCTCCCGTTATTTAGACCCTAACCTGGCGCCCCGCCGAATAGTCTGCAGTGAATTAGCTTGCGAATAATTTGGTGTGAATTAGCTGCGAATAGTCTGCGGTAATTGAGCTGCGATCAGTTTGGGGTTAATGAGCTGCGAATAGTCTGCGGGTGAATGAAATGTGAAGTCTGCGGTGAATGCGATGCGAATGATTTTGGGTGAATGTGCTGGGAAAAGGCTGCAGTGAATAAGCTTTGAACAGTCTGCGATAATTGAGCTGTGAATAGTCTGCAGTGAATGCTCTGCGATCAGTGTGGGGTGAATGAACTGCAAACAGTCTGCAGTGAATGTGATGCGAACAGTCTACGGTGAATGAGCTGGGAAAAGTCTCAGCCCTTATGAAAAAGCTTTCTGACATCATGCTAGCAACTCACTGATAACAAACTAATAACACACTTATTTTGAATGACAATACTGACAATAAGCTGGAAAAATATGGAATTACACTGATTACAAAAAATTGGATCCTGGTGATACACTGGTGCTATTTCCAGTGTGATGTCAGCAACTGCTTATAGAATGGAAAGCATCTGGAAACAAAATGGCATGAATTTAGAGATCTGGTAATACACTGACACTAAAGTCAGTGTGTTGCCAGCAACTGGCTACAGAATGGATATACACTGGAAATAAGAAGGAAATATTGGTATTACACATGCACTTTTGTCAGTGTATTACCAGCAACTGTTTATAGAATTGACATGCACTGGAAACACAATGGCAAGAAATGAAACAGAGATATTGAACTGTCCACGATCTGAAGATAAAAGAATACACAAGGACATTTCATGTACAATAAACAGTTCTAGAGGTGGTACTGCAAGATCAGTTTTAAATGACTTCCACAAAATCATTGCCCAATCATTGCCAAATCAAAACTGGGACTGACAAATGGCATGTAAAAATTATGTGCATCCTTAGCAGATTTTTGGAGGGAATTTATCTGATGGCTAAAAAGAAAGTTTACGCAAAAGTAAGAGGCTTTATGCAATCCTTTGGCAATACTTAGTGGCTTTATTATTTAATTTCAGCTATGACCTTTTAATGAACAATTAAACATCTGACTACAACAAAAAATTGCATCTGGTTTATTTGTCACCAATTTTCATGAGTTTAATTAAAACAGGTGCTAGGATGTTCAATTTGCATTTTATCTAGCAATATGTGGAGGTGTATTTTTCAACATGTCAACATTGTCACAAGAAACTCATGGTAAAAATACTCTAGTTTGGTCAGTGACCAGATGCTACTTGTGTTTTATTATCATTCGTTATGATCATACATGAAACATGGTTTACCATGACTGTGTTAAGTTGAACATTAAATTGCCACTACAATTCAGGACCATGTTGCAAACTTATAACTATGGTTGAAATATGGTACAATCATTGTTAACAGTTTAAATTGTTTTGTCAAATGACAAATAATTAATATGGTTGAGTCATGGTTTGACCAGGTATGTCAAATGGAACATGGTGGCTATACCACATGACTTTTCGGAAAGGTACACACGGAAAAACGGTCGATTCAAGGTAAAAAGTTTAACATTTCTCAGCTTTTACGTGACAGATTTTGGTGAAACCTAGCATAAAGTACCCGCCTATCTAAGTTTTTTCCCCGGTATAATCCGACTTTCGCAAAACCATGAGTGTTTACATACATTCGAAAAACATTTTTTCAGCTTCAGAAAAGTTCGAAAAGGTTCACACACATCAAATAAACTTGCAAGTTTCTTTGTTCTAGGTATAATTTGTGCACCCATTGCACAAAATTATGTTGTGATTGACGGTTGTGAAATTTATCATAAATGTTCATTATGTTTGAATAACGACCGAAATAACAGAACTGGGAGTCATTTTAAGAATTGGAAAGGTAAAAACGTCTTTTGAGATAGTGAAAGGTTCACACGCATTTTGAGTTTGAATGATGGGAGATGTGTTTCTACTGCGCATTTCACCAAAATACTTGATTCCCTATGCTTACTCATTCCTTCCTCTGTTACATCTATATCATAGATACATATGTATGTATATTGACACGTGCAAGTGTGACATTAACAAGATCGAAGTGTTAGGTGTACAGTTTTGTGCCCTTCCTTTTTCTTAATTTGCCAAATTTCACATTCTTTAAATTTCACCAGCCAAATCAATGCTGAAACTGCTTCATAATTGAAAAGAAACCGTGATGTCTGGTTATATACCAGTATTTCGTATCTAGGCTATCAAACATGCAATGGACAAAATTGATTTAACTTCATGCACACACTTGCTGCCCATACCACAAGAGCTTGTATTGCAAACCCATGAGGGAAATACCCTTTATGTCAATGACACATTTATGTTTATACAAATTATTTTAGCTCGATTTTGAAGAGCTTATACCTTATCGAGCTACTCTCGAGTCCGCTTCTTTGAAAAACCAGTACTGTTGTCATATTAGGAGAAACGGTCATGACCCCATTCTGGCTCAAACCAGTATTCTCCGGGATGTATGATAGACATCTCAATCTCTACATCACCGCTCCACATTAACAGCACAAACTTGCAAAAGAGCGTAACTTTCTGGTATGTCAGGACTGGGTGATAACTCCGTAACATTTCAGGGTCAAAGGTCATAACACTGCATCTCCTCAATCCCTGAAAGGATTTTCGAAACCTGGACAAGACGTTCAGCTTAAGAAAGCAACATGCAATACCTATCGTTCAAACTTGCCTACTCGAGGTTAATGTCAAATGTCAAGTTTCTATATCGTCCAGTTCGTCACCTTTTGAAGGATGTGTTTCATCCTGCCGGTACATGTTAATCATATGGAGTGGAAACGAAAACCTCTGTTTTTCAACAAACCTTGGCTAAAGGTCAAGGTCACACTTTAGATAGAAAGCTCAACAAAAGCTTTGCACTTTACCTGTTTAAGGGTTTTCTTCAACATTTGGTGAAATCTTCATGACTAGGGTCAACTTAATCGTAAGGGTCAAAGATCTTTTCAATATATCTTCCAAACCCTTTTGAAGGATTTCCATGAAACTTTGCGTCTTTGCATATGTCATCCCGTCGTATGCACTTGAGGACTTTGTTTTGCATGGCAATACATGTAGTCCATCCACTTATTAAAACATTATTCTGTTCGTCAATTTTGAACGATAATATAAGTGTTATTTAATGTAACTTATCATTGCAGGACCTAAATATTATGGAAAGTACAACACTAATGTGTCAAGAATGCGCAAAGCCATTTACAAGCAAGAATTCCTCAAGACAACACGAAAAGCACAATCGCGGTATTGGGCCTTACGTATGTTGTGGGCAGTCCTATTTCTCAAAGGCAAATTCAAATAGACACAGATGTAACAAACATGGATAATCCAAGACACACGTATGTCAAACATGTGGGAAAGCATTTTCGACTAATGCTGACTTGAGGTGGCATGAGCGCAGAGAAAAGAAATCGAATATGATCAAATGTTATTACACTGCAACCCCGTTATAACGCGGTAGTCGGGGTCCAACTGGTCAGACCGCGTTATAAGTGAGACTCTTTTTATAACGCGGTCTGATCATCGGCCGCTGGTTTCTTGCATAACGCGTACATAACGCGAGTACCCCACCCACCTAACCAAATTAAAGCATATTGATGTTTAGCACGCATCATGTTTTTATGAAATCGAGAGGTTAAATTGTAGAAAATAATGATTCTATGTAAAATAAATTAGTTAATTAAGCACGAAATTAAATGTATAAAAGAGAAATTCTTACGTAAATATTTGCTATTGAAAACGAAAGTACATCCATTTTCCGAAAATGATGGCTAAAGTGAAAGTACTTTTTTTGTTAAAACAAACAATAACAGTTTTGTAATTGATTTATTTAAGTTCAGGTAAGCCTGCAATCAAAGATGCGCAAACAAATATTAATTCACACGATTTAGAAGTTATTGTTTAACAAACAAAGAGGTCAGCTTGTGAATAACGGAGCCGTGAAAAAATACCAGTAAGCCGTAATTGTTTTAACACTTCTTTGTTTATAGAGGCTTGATACCGCGCAAGTGACAAAGATCAATTAACTACCTGCCATGTTGTTTATTTACGTTTTCGAACATTTGTTTTGTATAGGGACAATGCTTTTTTTGACAGATACGATTTTCGTCGATCCCAAAATTTTTGGGAGCCAAGACCCAACCGCGTTATACCGGGATCCGCGTTATAACGATCCGCGTTATAACGAGGTCGCAGTGTATATGATTTCCAGGGTGAATCGGTATCCAGGCTAAATGAGCACATGGCAAAACATGTGTTTTAATTATATTAATTGCATTTGAATTATAATTAGACAGCAACTGGAGAAAACTAAGTATTGAAAAATATAGACATGTGGTAACTACCCTGGTTACCTGCAAAAAACTGTTAGACAATTTAACTGTTCTCGTTAAATTTAAATTCCGTTGCGTATTTCACTTTGGTATAATGCCTTAGACAAGGCTTTGTCAGATTTGTTTTAACTTCACAGATATGTGCCTGCTTGAAGCGCAGCGATTGGTGTCATTATATGTACAAATATATAGTTCAAATTGAAGAGTATGCTGTTTAGGAACAAATGTCCCGATTTTAAAGTGTACGTGTTTATAAAGGTTTTTTTGGGGGGTGAGCCTATAAAAATTATCATGATTTTGTTTCATGATTTTGGTTCCTTGGAAACAAAGCTGTTTTAATGTGACTATTTTGCTTAGTATTATGTATGCAGCAAAACATTACAAACCTTGTGAAACAAAATATTGCGCACATACATTTTTAATAGTTCTAATAAAATATTTTTAGGTTAGGGTTGATTTGATGGAAAACTATCGGAATAGATGGTCACTGTTTAGCTAACGTTATTTTGCTATTTTAAAATCCTACAAAGGAATGAATTTGGCGGTATATTTGGCGATGTGGAAGCATTGTAACATGATAACACGTATATAATTGTTGAAGTACAATGACACAGTCATTGCTAGCAGTCTATTGGTGGGAAGTAAATACTTCAGGTTACATCATCAAGCATACTCATAATATCTTTGCGTTTCGGATACGACGACATTTTTCTGTGTTTTATTTTTCCATATATACATGCACAAGTAAAATATAATAGTTGTTGGACATACGTGTTTTGTCGTAAGCAAAGTGTTACACTTGCTCAGTTCTTATACTGTTCTTTTTACTATGAATGACTGTAAGTTACAGCGTGTAGTTGTTTTATTTTTTGATAACATTTTGTTTTCTTTGCATGATTTAGTTTTATAAAATTATCTGTGATTATTTCCCTTTATGTATTTGGAGTGGACAAAGTATGAATGTGTGTCTGAATGTTAGAAATACTATAGTCCGGTAAACAATGATAGTTTACTTTAAATTTGATGAACTGTATACCATGGTTACCGCACGTACGTTTCTGTTGCGGAGAAAAATCAAATGTATCATTCAAACTCAAAATGCGTGTGGACCTTTCCCTATCTCAAAAGACGTGTGTACCTTTCCAAGACAAATTTATTTCAAGATCGTTATTTCTCATTTAATAGTATAACCAGATACAAACAAGAGCTGTCCCTTGTAAGTAACAAATGCCCCCAAAAGAGTTCTCACAGTCTGTGTCCTCTCCATGTGCTCAAAAATTGTGCAATATAATTTTGAAATCCTTCAATGCACCTAAAAGCTTACCTAAGAGGAATAAATGACATTAAAGAGCATTTACTGTTACCTATTGTTCCTATAGCCACCTTAGTATCCAAATGTAAGCACGGATGGCAGGCATGGGGTCAATTTCATTGGAATGTAATCTATTACATTACAATTACATTAAGAAAGTCTTCAATAATATTACAATTACCATAATTAAATTACAATTACATCACAAATGTAATTAATTAAATTACAAATTACTTTATGTTTTTTAATTCATTTCAAAGTTGAAAGTTATACATGAAATGAAAGCGTTTTACTTTAGACAAATCTCACACACTGGGCTTTTAAGTTTACTAAGGAATTTAGCTTTTACATCCAAAGCTACCAAAACACTATTATAAAACACTCGCCAGACCCCAGTTAAGAGTATGTTTCCAATGTTTGGAGTCCATACTACTAAACTGACTAGAACAGGTTAGAAATGATGCAAAGGATTGTGGCTAAGCAACAAGCACTGAAGGTACAAGAGTCATATTAGGGAAAATGTTGGAAGGGCCTTTCTCTGCCAACCCTGCAAAAGCACACATAATTCAATAGTTTAGTTAACAAAGTTTACTATGGCAAGCGAAATGCACATTAATTCTTTAAACTATAGGTTTAACTGTTAAACCCATAGTTTAACACTTCTTAAACCCCTAGTTTCAGGTGCCGTTTGCACATTAATTCTTAAACCGTGGTTTAAAGTCTTAAACCGTAGTTTAAAGTCTGTTAAACCCATAGTTTAAGAGATGACCAATCAAATGAGCTGAAACCACGGTTTAAAGTGTCACGTGCCTCGTTAAAACGATGTTTTACATATAATACTTTAAACTGTGGTTTAAGACATTAATCTAGGGTTTTAAGCGCCAAATGCACATTAATTCAGTTAACTCTTAAACCTATAGTTTAACAACTCTTAAACCCTGCATAGTTTCAGGTGCCGTTTGCACATTAATTTCTTAAACCGTGGTTTAAAGTCTTAAACCGTAGTTTAAAGTCTGTTAAACCCATAGTTTAAGAGACAACCAATGAAATTAGCTGAAACCCCGGTTTAAAGTGTCACGTGACATACTACTTGACGCACTAATATGATAACGAATGATATACGTGTAGAAAAACTGTGTTTGATAAAGTTTTAATTTCGCAATTCAAATTTGATTTAGTTTATACATTATAAACAATTATTTGAACAATATCTAAAAGTAATTTTGGATATGAAAAAAAATTAGCGCATAGCTTAACCTTGTTTTTTTATCCATTCATTCATTCAATACAATATTTCTTTATACTAACCCATTTTTTCAAAGAAACATTGATCTGACACCCTTGTGAAAAATCAACAGTCACAAATAAATAAATTGCATATCACTTTGACAATCGTTCATCTAGGCCTGCCTTTAGCAGGCTGTTGTAAAAACATTAGAAGTATATTGTCTTACCTTTTGATTATTTGACAATTTGCAATATTTCGGATGTTAAATAAGAATATTTGGCTACACGGTCCTAGTATGACAGGTTACAGTATATGAAAAAACTAGATTTCCGAAAAATGTACTTCTTGTAACAAGTTTTGTACAAAAAAAACATATAGCATAGACTTTAATTTCTAATACGAAACCGGAAATGATCGAGCCAATCCGAAATTGAACTTCAATGTATATACAAACAGGCAACTGAATTAATAAATTTGGTCACAGCGCGACTATGTAACAGCATATAGTAAGGTGTGGAATATATTCTACAGTAATTTAAACTTGTACAGCCTTTAAACGAATGTCACTCGCTGGAGGAATCAAAGCTGTCATGACATGTTTCATTTTTTATAGTAATAGCACATTATTTTTCTATTTTCCTTAAGTGTTCTTTGTTTAGTGAATGATTGTCTAAATGTGATACAACTGTTTTTTGTTCATGGTTGAATGTTTAAATATGTCTGTCATACGTTAATTTATTATTTAGGAATTTTTTAGAGAAGGCCATGTTTTTAACTAAGGTATGTTAAAGTTCTTTTGATATATCTTTACATGTTACCTTCGATAAATAAAGAATTTATTATTATTATTTATTATTATTATTATTATGACATCATGTTACTATGGGGGCTGCTAGTCATTTTAACAGGCGGGCAGTTTACCTAAACATTGTTTCTGTTAAACACCAGTCCTCTTCTTAAACTAACAATTTTCTCACATAAAGAGACATGGTCGGTAGGAATACTCGATTCCATGCGGTGCACGACATTTCGCCGAAAGACATTTCGTCGACTACGACACTTCGCCGAATAAGATAGTTGGTCTAATACGACAGTTTGATACAAGTGTATAATATATCAATAGTGCACGGCGATCTCCCTGCTGGTCTCTATTCATAGGGTGGTCTCTATTCGGAGGTGGTCTTTATCACAGGTTTGACTGCCTAAAGCTCACATACTAGTAATTATACAAGATAAATAGCAAATAGAAAAATAGTATCATTGAAGCCTCTATAGCATTACTTTTACTATGTTTAGTAAGATATAATATAATGCCTCTCAAACATTCCATGATCTGTGGAAAACACGTTTTCTAATTCGGCTTCACGTTTTGCGTCGTATGATTGACCGATGCATTATGCAGATGATAGCCTATGTCATGTTGTGAATGTTTATTAATTGTAAATACAAAACAAGACCTGTCCATAAGACAGCAAGCTCGACTATTGTGGGTGTTTGCTAATAAAACAAAACTTTTATCAGTATAATAACCAAACAAATTCTGCTAACTATTAAGTATAAACTAGGAAAGTTGAATCATAAAAAAAGTCAAAATCTATCACTACATATTTAATTTTTGGTAAATTAATTGTTTGATACAAAATGTACCCCTGAACACTATTGCTACGTTTGATATAACTACCATAAGTGGTTACTGAGATATGTGCATGATAGTACCGTGCATGCAAAACTTTAACCAAATTTTCAAAGTCAAACAAGGGCCAAAATTTGAACTAAATTTAAACAAGAGTTATCTGTCTTGACTGTGTGACACCCCTTAAGACTTTAACAAAGTTTCAAGTCAATATCATAAGTGATTACTGAGATATGTGCATGATATTACCTAGCAGGCAAAACTTAAACCAAATTTTCGAAGTGAAACAAGGGCCATAATTTGTAACAAATTTATGCAAGAGTTATCTGACTTGACTGTGTGACACCCCTTAAGACATTAACAAAGTTCAAGTCAATATCATAAGTGGTTACTGAGATATGTGCATGATAGTACCTAGCAGGCAAAACTTTAACTAAATTTTCAAAGTCAAACAAGGGCCATAATTTGCACTAAATATCTACAAGAGTTATCTGACTTGACTGTGTGACACCCCTAGAGACATTAACGAAGTTCAAGTCATTATCATAAGTGGTTACTGAAATATGTGCATGATAGTACCTATAGCAAGCAAAACTTTAACCAAATATAATCAAAATTTTCAAAGTCAAACAAGGGCCATAATTTGTACTAAATTTATACAAGAGCTATCTGACTTGATTGTATGATACCCCTAAAGACATTTACAAAGTTTGAAGTCAATATCATAAGTGGTTACTGAAATAATTATGTGCATGATAGTACTTAGCAGGCAAAACTTTAACCAAATTTTCAAAGTCAAACAAGGGCCATAATTTGTACTAAATTTATACAAGAGTTATCTGACTTGATTGTATGATACCCCTAAAGACATTTACAAAGTTTGAAGTCAATATCATAAGTGGTTACTGAGATATGTGCATGATAGTACTTAGCAGGCAAAACTTTAACCAAAGAAGCAACGCCGACGCCGATGCACAAGTGACTGTAATAGCTCTACATATTCTCCGAATAGTCGAGCTAATAAGTGCCTCTAGCTTTTCATTTACGGGCAGTTTACCTATAACCACTGTTTCTGGGCCGAACCAGTACTACGTGTCCCATATCCTCCGTAATATACTGTATTTTTTGCTCACGCAAAGAAACATGTTCTGTAGCAATGCTCGAACCCACGAAGGTGTATCACTTCCGTATAAGGTGGGATTAGAGGGATTGGGGGTGGTTTCATCAGGACAGACAAGCTTGTCACCAGGTGATATTACGTTATGATGATTTAAAATCAATTTTAAGCTTTGAAGACTGAAAAGGGATAATGTCCGCTTCTGCTAAATAATGAAGGGACTAATGTCTCCTTGTGCACAATTGGGATGTAGGGGTTGTTTAACGCGAATGTTGCTCGCCGCATTCTTCACGCGTCACATTTAAGTTTGAATACATTTGAATTACCTGTTATATTAAAATTTATAAGTAAAGCAAAATGATGTTAAACTTTATAGTTTGTACTAATTTAGATCGATTGTGAAGAAATCTTGAAACTTGTGCGGTCACTCGAGTCCGCTTCCTGAAAAAAAATGGTACTGGTGTCGCAACCCCGGTGGGGCTCCAACCCGCAACCTCCGGGATGAGCGGCAGACACCTTAACCTCTACATCACCACCATCTTGTATTCATAATATAGGATAACTACATATAATTATTTTTTTTATGACAAATTGAATTATATTTAAACCTCCGTCCTATAAACGTTACATTAGGAGCCAGTTTAAACTGAAATTGGGATAAAGTGGATCAGATTTATGACCCTTCATTTTTTTATTACCTGTCTCTTATCGGGATATTGCCTATGGCTAAGGTTGTGCCTTGCTTTTCATAGTACTAAATCGGTCTGTGCTTAAAAACATTTACCGGATATACATGTAATTTGTTTATAAGAAGCTGTTAAAACCATTATTGAACCAATAATATACATGCGCGGCATAATAAGTTAAATGTTTTCATGTTTCCAGTATAATGTAATTTTTTATAAGTTTCTAACATGTGTCAGAAAAAAATGTCAAAGTCAAGGCTAATACACGCCACTGACGTAATCAACTCCCGATAAAATTTAAGTTATTTTATAAATATAAACAGCATGATAACATTTCTTATTTTTAATGAATCGTTATGACTATACTTTGTATGATCAGTTAAATTAAAACGCGCAAAATTTTACCATGTTTACTGAAAAACCTGTTAATCTTTAACTTCCGCATAAGCTATAACAACTATAAAATTATTTAAGAATCACAAACGGGTTAGAATAAAACAATCATACTAGATTATGGTGATATAAAATATATATAAAGAAAGGAAAAGGGACTGTTTTTAAGTTTTGTTTTTGTAAGCCGGACATTACGTAACATTTATAATGACCTGTAATAAAATACTTAAGCTGTATACTAGGTTTTGATTTGTTCATTCTATTTTAAAAAAAACCCTAAAATCTGTCAATGAAACGGATATATGTTTGAATGTTTTAGCTAAAACTATACCGATATTTTTTCATTATATGTAATACAAGTCGGATCTAGATTAATTCGTAATCTTTGTCACAGTCGATTTTTAACAAGGATGTCAGATCAGTGTTTCTTTGATATACCGTAATCGTCCGTGTATTAGACGCACTTTTTTTCGTCCAAAATCGTGTTCAAAAGCTTGATGCGTCTTATACATTAATATAGAACTCAATCCCATTTTTTCAAAGATTCAAAACGTACAAATTCTGTTCAAATTAGCTTTATTGTTTACCGAAGAGTATTGAAACAAAGGGAAGTAAATCTTTCGTAATGGGTGTCTAAGTCCCGTATGGTTCCGTACTTTTCCGGATTTCGTTGAGAAAAGACGCCTACGGGAGTTTTGAAATAATTCGAAGATGAAAATTTTTATTTAATCAACGATGAAAATAAATACAATATCATGCATAATTTATGAATAAATATCAAGAAAACGATTTTTATTGAAAGGCAAAGCAATTAATGACTGTTTCACACCTCCCGAAAGTTTTGCAAACAACCAATTATCGGGTTTGATGTTTGCTGCACGTATCGGTAATTTGAGAACCTTTAGAATGAGAAGTTTGAGTAGGTGTTGACATGTTTAGAAAATTAAGTCACTTTAAGTACTAGAGTTTTTTAGTTTTACTCATAACCTTTGACACATGTCAAACACACTCATTACAAGTCAAATTTAATTCACCTTTTACGGTACTCGATGTTTATTGGCGATTTAATGGTCTTATACCCAAAGTGATTAACACGATTTCGTAATGAAAACGAGTCACGGAAGTAAACAAAATGTCCGATTTTTTCTTCTGTTTTAATTGATTTCAGGTGCGTTTTATACATTGAAATAATTTTTTTCCCTGAAAATTCTCTGATTTTTTGTGTGCGTCTTATACATTGGTGCGACTAATACACGGACCATTACGGTAGTGGTTTAAAGCGCTAATATAAACAAGAGCTGTCCCTCACAAGTGACGAATGCCCCCGAAAGAGGTGCCTCACAGTCTGTGTCCTCTCCATGTGCTCAATAAATGTGCTATGTAATTTTAAAATCCTTCCATGCATGACAGAGTAATCATGCATACAGTATTCCATTACTTTAAACACTAAGTGTGACCTTGACCTTTGAGGTAGGGACTTGGGTCTTGCACGCGACACATCCGCTTGATGTGCTAGACATTTGTGCCAAGTTATTTTAAAATCCTTCAAAGCATAATAAAGTTATAGTCCGGACACAAATGTATGCATATATACAGGATTCCATTACTTATAAACTCTAAGTGTGACCTTGACCTTTGTGGAAGGGATGTGGGTCTTGCACGCGACACATCGTCTTCATGTGCTAGACATTTGTGCCAAATTATTTTAAAATCCTTCAAGGCATGACAGAGTTACAGTCCGGACACGAATGTGTGCATATATGCTTATATAGAGGAATCCATTACCTTCAAACTCTAAGTATGACCTTGACCTTTGAGCAAGGGACGTGGGTCTTGCACGCGACACATCGTCTTCATGTGCTAGACATTTGTGCCAAGTTATTTTAAAATCCTTCAATGCATGACAAAGTTACAGTCCGGACACGAATGTGTGCATATATGCTTATATAGAGGAATCCATTACCTTCAAACTCTAAGTATGACCTTGACCTTTGAGCTAGGGACGTGGGTCTTGCATGCGACACGTCGTCTTGATGTGCTAGACATGTGTGCCTAGTTATTTTAAAATCCTTCAATGCATGACAAAGTTACAGTCCGGACACGAATGCGTGCATATATAGAGGATTCCATTACCTTCATACTCCAAGTGTGACCTTCACCTTTGAGGTAGGGATGTGGGTCTTGCACGCGACACGTCGTCTTGATGTGCTAGACATGTGTGCAAAGTTATTTTAAAATCCTTCAATGCATGACAAAGTTACAGTCCGGACACGAATTTGTAAGTGGGGACGCACGGACGGACGGACAGACGGACAGACGGACGGACGGACGGACAGACGGACGGACGGACAGACGGACAGACGGACAGACGGACAGACGGTGCGATTTTAATATGCCACCCTTCGGGGGCATAAAAATATGATATTGTGATAACTAAATAAATGAATAACATTACATGTTTACGCCATGCGCTAAAATGTTTTATGAACAGTTACTTATTATGTTACAAAAATCCCCTAAATTACATCCGAAGATAACATATAGATAATGACCAAAGAGTTGTTTTTTTGACAGCCTATGTCATGTTGTGAATGTTTACACACTAATTCCACGCGTCACAGTGAAAGGTCACGTGATACTTTAAACTGTGGTTTCAGCTAATTTGGTTGGTTGTCTCTTAAACTAGGGGTTTAACAGGACACGTGACACTTTAAACCGTGGTTTCAGCTCATTTGATTAGCTGCCTCTTAAACTATGGGTTTAACAGACTTTAAACCACGGTTTAAGAAATTAATGTGCAAACGGCACCTGAAACTATGGGTTTAAGAGTTAAACCTAGGGTTTAACAGATTAAATGTGCATTCGGCGCGTAAAACCCGGTATTAAAGTCTTAAACCACAGTTTAAAGTAAATATGTATGTTATTGTCGTTTTAACGAGTCACGTGACACTTTAAACCGTGGTTTCAGCTCATTTGATTGGTCGTCTCTTAAACTATGGCTTTAACAGACTTTAAACTGCGGTTTAAAACTTTAAACCATGGTTTAAGAAATTAATGTGCAAACGGCACTTGAAACTAGGGGTTTAAGAGTTGTTAAACTATGGGTTTAACAGTTAAACCTATAGTTTAAAGGATTAATGTGCATTTCGCTTGCTATTGAGTGCACTGTCTAATATAACAATATCCTTGGCAACAGTTAAGGATTTTAAGTCTAAATTTTAAGACTTTAACTTATTTTCCACACAAACTTGTCAACATACAATTTGCTTATTGTATATATAGTCTAACTCTTTCATTTAAATGTTGAGTGTTATGTACCTTTGATCTGTGCAAGTTGCCTCTACCACCTACAGTCATGATGTTCAGTTATAAACATGTGCAGTATTGGTAGATTGATAAATAAAGTTTCCAAAACCGGGAACTTCAAAACGTTTCAGAATATTTGTAAATGACATTTCCTTATCTTCTACCTACTAACTACTTAGCCAAACAGTGAAACTTTAATTTAAGATTTTCTGAACCACACAGGTGTTAAATACTCATTAAGCACTAATTTATTTTTCACAGGATTTTGATAGTACGTGTCACTGGCTCCAGAGTACTACACTGCCCTGTAATTTTAACAAAAAAATACACCAAAAAAATATACCTAAGTATCACCCTATCATGAAATAAAAATGGTAAAAAGTCATTTTCTGACAAGCCCCCATATACACTGTTCTATATTATTCATATGGTGTTGAACGTTTTCGACAGGGGGTCGGGTCCCCGCTGATTTTGTATTATTCAAGCAAGCAATTGAAGATCAACAGTGGTCACGTTTAACAGACAATATATTTACATGTATCTACCAAACTGGTAAGTAACACTTTTTAAAGAGCTAATGTTTCTATAAAATTCTTTTAGAATATTGAGTTATTTCGCTCTCTCTGTTTTCTTGATATTTTCTGTCACTGCTGACTTCCTGTTCAACTCAAATGACCTTTCAAACGCGTCATACGGTTATGCACAGAAGTGATACTTTGTGCTGCTTACGTAACGTTTTACAAATTGTTTTAACAGTAAATTAATTTCCTGTATCTACTTGTCCACAAGTTAACAAGTTACGGCCACTAACAGTGGTATTTAGCATTGTTTACATACGAAATACACTAATATGACACAGTGCGCGAAATATAACGCGGAATATTTTCAACCAATGAAAACGAATTGTTGCAAAATTGAAAGGTGAACCGGAAGTCGGCAGTGACAGAAAAACACCAGGAAAACGGAGTGAGCGAAAAACCACAATATTCTTGAAGAATTTTATAGAAACAGTAGCTTTTTACCTCACCTGGCTATGCCAGGGTGAGCTTTTCTGATCGATGATTGTCCGTCGTCCGTCAACATTTTGATTCAAATGACATCTCCTCTGAAACCTCTAGGCCAATGTTGATAAAACTATGCAGGAATGTTCCTTGCATGAAGCTCTACCAAAATTGTTCAAAGAATTCCATTCCATGCAGAACTCTGGTTGCTATGGCAACAAATAGGAAAAACTTATGGTAGTGGACCTCTACCAAGATTGTTCAAATTATGAGCCCCGGATCAAAATTGACCCCGCATGAGGGGTCACTTAGTTTTACATAGGCTTATGTAGGAAAAACTTTAAAAATCTTCTTCTCTGAAACCAAAGGCCTAGAGCTTAGATATTTGGCATGTAGCATTGGCTAGTGGATCTCTACCAAGATAGTTCAAATTATGACCCTCAGATCAAAATTGACCCCACACCAGGGCATGTAGCATTGCCTAGTAGACCTCTTCAAAGTTTGTTCAAATTATGCCCCTGGGGTCAAAATTGACCTTGCTCGGGGGGGGGGGGGTCATTTGTTTTACAAAGGCGTATATAGGAAAACTTATTTGGTATATAACATTATCTAGTGATCTTCCACCAGGCAAGTGGACTTGTACCAAGGTGAGCGATATAGGGCCATCTAGGCCCTCTTGTTAAAAAGTGTTACTTACCAGTTTGGTAGATAAATATATTGTCTATTAAACGCAACCACTGTTGATCTTCAATTGCTTGCTTGAATAACACAAAAAGGGCAATAACTCTGTAATGAGTCAAGATAGAGTTATGGTTCTTGTGCACTGCAATTCCTCTCAATGTACTTGACCATTGTATGAAGTTGTATTGAATTCCAACCAGTAGTTTTCAAGTTATGCTCCAGACAAGGAAAAGTAGCAAAGAGCAATTACTCTGTAATGAGTCAAGATAGAGTTATGGTTCTTGTGCACTGCACTTCCTCTTAATGTTCTTGACCATTGTATGAAGTTGTATTGAATTCCAACCAGTAGTTTTCAAGTTATGCTCCGGACAAGGAAAATGCAACAGACCGCCTGACGGACCGACCAACCACCGGGTGACTCCTATATACCCCCCTAAACTTCATTTCGGGGGTATAATGACAATACTGACAATAAGCTGGAAACAATATGGAATTACACTGATTACAAAAAATTGGATCCTGGTAATACACTGGTGCTATTAATTTTCCAGTGTGATGTCAGCAACTGCTTATAGAATGGAAAGCATCTGGAAACAAAATGGCATGAATTTAGAGATCTGGTAATACACTGACACTAAAGTCAGTGTGTTGCCAGCAACTTGCTACAAAATGGATATACACTGGAAATAAGAAGGAAATATTGGTATTACACATGCACTTTTGTCAGTGTATTACCAGCAACTGTTTATAGAATGGACATGCACTGGAAACACAATCACAAGAAATCAAACAGAGATCTTGAACTGTCCATGATCTGAAGATAAAAGAATAGTCAAGGACATTTTATGAACATTTAACAGTTCTAGAGGTGGTAAGATCAGTTTTAAATGACTTCCACAAAATCATTGCCAAATCAGAACTGGGACTGACAAATCGCATGGCATGTAAATATGATGTGCACCCTTAGCAGATTTTTAGAGGGAATTTATCTGATGGAAAGTTTAGGCAAAAGTAAGAGGCTTCATGCAATCCTTTGGCAACAGTAAGTGGCTTTATTGTTTAATTTCAGCTATGACTTATTGACAATTAAACATCTGACTACAACAAAGAAATTGTGTCTGGTTTATTTGTCACTAATTTTTGCAACTTTAATTAAAACAAGTGCTAGAATGTTCAATTTGTCTTTTGTCTAGCAATAAGTGGAGGTGTATTAACATAGAGTTTGTCAACATGTCAACATTGTGACTCTAGTTTGGTCAGTGACCAGATCCTACTTGTGTTTTATTATCATTCATTATGATCATAGATGAAACATGGTTTGACCATGACTGTGTCAAGTTGAACATTGCCACTTCAATTCAGGACCATGTGGCAAACTAATGGACAAACCATGGTTGAAACATGGTGCAATCATTGTTAACAGTCTGTTCTGTCAAATGACAAATAATTAACATGGTTGCATCATGGATTGACCAGGTATGTCAAATGGAACGTTTCCACTTTAAGGCCAATCAAGGTATCAAACTGACATAAATAGTGTAACAAACTGACAGTATCTTGGTTACTACCATTGTATTGTCAGTGTATTACCCTATGACATTCAGATTATTACCAGAAATATTCAGTTATTGCCAGATATCTGACATCACTCTGGAAATACAACTAGAGCTATCACTAAATGTGATTAATACCCCCAAAAGGATTGCTTTATAAACTGAAGAAGTTCGTAGTAACATAATACTTTGCAAACAAACTAAAAAGAGATATTGTTCTTAGCAGTTCCTCTCATTGTGCTTGACCATTGTATGAAGTTGTATTGAATTCCAACTTGTAGTTTTTCGAAAAATGCTCCAGACAGGGAAAAGTAACAAAGGGCAATAACCCTGTAATTAGTCAAGATGGAGTTATGGTTACTGTGCACTGCACTCCCTCTCACTGTGCTTGACCATTGTATGAAGTTGTATTGAATTCCAACCAGAAGTTTTCAAGTTATGCTCCGGACAAGGAAAAGTAACAAAGGGTAATAACTCTGTAATGAGTCAAGATGGGGTTATGGTTCCTGTGCACTGCACTTCCTCTAAATGTACTTGACCATTGTATGAGGTTGTACTGAATTCCAACTAGTAGTTTTCAAGTTATGCTTCGGACAAGGAAAAGTAACAAAGGGCAATAACTCGGTAAATACTCAAGATAGAGTTATAGTTCTTGTACACTGCACTTCCTCTGAGTGTGCTTGATCATTGTATGAAGTTGTATTGAATTCCAACTAGTAGTTTTCAAGTTATGCTCCGGACAAGGAAAAGTAACAAAGGGCAATAACTCTGTAATTAGTCAAGATGGAGTTATAGTTCTTGTGCACTGCACTTCCTCTCAATGTGCTTGACCATTATATGAAGTTGTATTGAATTCCAACCAGTAGTTTTCAAGTTATGCTCCGGACAAGGAAAACTAACAAAGGGCAATAACTCAGTAAATACTCAAGATAGAGTTATAGTTCTTGTACACTGCACTTCCTCTGAGTGTGCTTGATCATTGTATGAAGTTGTATTGAATTCCAACAAGTAGTTTTCAAGTTATGCTCCGGACAAGGAAAACTAACAAAGGGCAATAACTCTGTAATTAGTCAAGATGGAGTTATAGTTCTTGTGCACTGCACTTCCTCTCAATGTGCTTGACCATTGTATGAAGTTGTATTGAATTCCAACCAGTAGTTTTCAAGTTATGCTCCGGACAAGGAAAAGTAACAAAGGGCAATAACTCTGTAATTAGTCAAGATGGAGTTATAGTTCTTGTGCACTGCACTTCCTCTCAATGTGCTTGACCATTGTATGAAGTTGTATTGAATTCCAACTAGTAGTTTTCAAGTTATGCTCCGGACAAGGAAAATGCAACAGACCGCCCGACCGACCGACCGACCGACCGACCGACCGACCAACCACCGGGTGACTCCTATATACCCCCCTAAACTTCGTTTTGGGGGTATAATGACATTGTACCGGTTTCTCCAAAATCCCTCCTTTTGCTAGTGTATTGGTTGTTTATTATCAACTGTTCTGTGTTGTCAGTGTATTACCATACTTTCTTCAGTTAAATGTCAGTTTTGCCATCAGTCTGTTGTTATATGTGTCAGTCTATTGTCATATGTGTCGTAACTTGTTCATAAAGTTTACTTAAATTCAAAATATTTCATTCGTGCATGATTTAATAGTGCTTCAGTATCACAGTGTAGTTGTCAGTTTAATGCCAGATTATTGTAATGCTGTTACTAGATCTGGTATTACACTGATAATAAACTTGATACACACTGAGATAACTGGTGACTCCGGACAAGGAAAAGTAACAAAGAGCAATAACTCTGTAATGAGTCAAGATAGAGTTATGGTTCATGTGCACTGCACTTCCTTTCAATGTACTTGACCATTGTATGAAGTTGTATTGAATTCCAACCAGTAGTTTTCAAGTTATGCTCCGGACAACGAAAACTAACAAAGGGCAATAACTCTGTATTTACTCATAATAGAGTTATGGTTCCTGTGCACTGCACTTCCTCTTATTGTGCTTGACCATTGTATGAAGTTGTATTGAATTCCAACCAGTAGTTTTCAAGTTATGCTCCGGACAAGGTAAAGTAACAAAGGGCAATAACTCTGTAATGAGTCAAGATGGAGTTATGGTTCGTGTGCACTGCACTCCCTCTCAATGTGCTTGACCATTGTATGAAGTTGTATTGAATTCCAACTAGTAGTTTTCAAGTTATGCTCCGGACAAGGAAAATGCAACGGACCGCCTGACCGACCGACCGCCCGCCCGACCGACCGACCGACCAACCACCGGGTGACTCCTATATACCCCCCCAAACTTCGTTTCGGGGGTATAAATATGCGTGAGCACCTTAAGCAGAAAACAAGTGTTAGGATAAGTTAATGTCAATGTTTAAATGATTTGTTGTTTTTCATAGGTGGTAATTGTTTTAAGTAGAAGGCAATTTACCCTATATTCGACTTTAGGCCTTGTTATCTTGAAACGCATCGAATGACCTATTTTGTTTGAAATACATATCAATGACTGCAGAAAAACATTTGAACATTGTTACTTCCTGGTCTCAACCATATTCGTTCTATAAATGTATATTGTGGCATTATTGATACGCATTATTACTTTGTCGGTCCGCATAAGAAATTGATTCCCTTTTTGATCGGTGCCATTGCCTGCTTGTTTGTGTTATCGACGCGCTGTAACTACTAACTAGCTGCTCGATCAGTGTCTGATTTTAGACAGTAGAACTGTAAGTGAAAACCTTTTGTCGAGTACAGTGAAAATCCCTGCTGTCTATGTGTACCGGGAATAGAAATAGAGACAATTCGATCCAAAATACGATTTATAACTGTTGCATTCTGTTCATATCTTATTACCAACTGGTATAGCCTTCACTAATGAAGATTACAGACTGAAATAGCCGTCACAACAAAACAAAGGACAAATATTTTGAATACACAAACAAATCCAGCGTCTTCAGTGCTTTGATTACAGGTTTCAACTGTTTTAATGCTCAATTATCTTTAGAGGTTAGTATTTAACACCTGTCCTGATATTGCTTTAAGGTAAGTAAGGTAAATAACTGACACCTTATTTAATATGATAATTATACAGTAAAGTATCATACCCAGATATATATATGCAATTATTGCAACTCTCGATATTGATTATGATATTAAACATTACAGAGTAGTACTTTTTATGTTAACACTAGTATGAAAACTGATGGAAGGAATATCGGCAATGCGGAACTTAAAATTTCGCGAAATGTACTAAATTTTCTCTGATTGTAAAGTTCGCGATTTTCTTTGCTCGCGAATACAGTGAAAATTAGACACACGCGAAAAAACCCCGATATACGGTATAACCAGATACAAACAAGAGCTGTCCCTTGTAAGTAACAAATGCCCCCAAAAGAGGTATCTCACAGTCTGTGTCCTCTCCATGTGCTCAAAAATTGTGCAATATAATTTTAAAATCCTTCCATGCACCTAAGAGCTTACTGAATGAATGACATTAAAAAGCATTTACTGTTACCTATTGTTCCTATAGCCACCGAAGTATCCAAATGTAAGCACGGACGGACAGACGGACTTTCAAACATATAGATATAATTATGTGGCTACTCTATTGTTCTCTACATTGTTATTTTAGCCACGTAAGAAAAAACATAGCCACCTAAGAGCTGACGAAATGAATGACATCAAAGTGTAGTTACTGATACCTATTAATCCTATAGCCACCTAAGTATCCAAATGTAAGCATGGATTGACGGACAAAGCGATCCCTATGTATCGCCTTTTCTCCAAAACGGCGACACAAAAAGGGGCATAATTCTGTCAAATATGACCTTGACCTAGATTGACCTCTCTTAGGCAAATTATTTTCTTTTCCCAAAATACTGACTCACTATATGTATGTCCCTGTCCCACAATACATCTGTGACTCTTTAAGGCAAATTACCATCTACAAAAATGTATTCCCAAAATATTGACCCATCATTTTCCTGACTCTTAACATACAACTAAACCTCACTAACTATACAATATCTGTATCATTTACCTGAGTAGACATTACTTTACAGTACCTTATCCTATGGAAACATTTGTTGTCTGTATATTGAGCATCCCTTTACCCTTCTGCATTGCATGCATGGTTATCATGCTTTTTATTTCATGAGCAAGATGTGAGAATTCTGGCCGATGTTCAGGTTTTTCAAGCCAACATTGCATCATTATTCCATACCTATGTGACAAAACAGAAGCTTATTTAAGTCCATCTTCAAATCTTCTCTTGTTGTACACAGTTATTTATGAAATTTGAAATGAAATTTGAAAACACCTTTTTGTCTGCAGCAAGTACATTATTACACTGCCTGGTCTATAGAGTAGAATGTATGAACTCCTAAGAAAAGTATGTAATTCTGTACGTCTATTTAGGATGAAAACATGTCACTCCACAACCAGTCTGGTGTGAAACTTATTTAAGTTATTTTTAAAATAACTTACTGTAATCTTGTGTATAACCCGCAGTTTTTGGGTCGATTGTTAAAATCGAACCAATGTTAACATAGTATATCGGCCTTACGGCTGAACGCACAACATACAAACAAGTAGTTCCATATAAACAGTTGTTAGGCATTATAGCGATTTCTGTTTTCAAAATTATACAATAATAAATCTAAATAATTTAAAAACATTTCAGAATAGAATAATATTATTTCGTTATTGTTTTTTAAATGTGTAATTAATCATAAATATTATTAATGCGCGAACGAACGACTTGGACATAAAAATTTATAAAAACTCGTTTTTTACTAAAAACTATAGTCGGCGGACGTAGAGCAGTTGGTAGAGATGCTTGAAATTGAATTTGCGCTGACTTACTGCGGCGGACGCGAGTTCGAAACCCATCTAATACATATTTTTTTTTACATTTTTCTTCTGTTTTACTTATAATTTTAAGACTTTAAACCATTTTAAATGTTTTACAGCAAATAATCATAGTAAACTTCATTCATGTCAAACGTATAAGGATAATGTTAATTAGACATACTGTATATATATTATTCGATAACAGTAAAGTTCAGTCAGTAGTCGTGTCAGGTTTTGCTTGGACAACCAGAATTGGTTTCCTTGGGTTCTTTTGGGGCCATGCCTCAACATCAATCATCACCAATTTCTAGAATATTTACATGTCAGTTTTGTTTGTGGGCCCACTGTGATACTTTGTATCACTGTTTTTCTTGTTCAGTTATTAATTTACTCTGTGTCTTCTTTCATCTTGCTCATTCTTCAGTTTTTGCCTACAATTTAGGATAGGAATTTATTTTGTATTATTGACACAATACAATCAACCCTATGGGCAAATCCCATAACTTTTGAATGACATTAAAAGTTGTGCAAACTTTGAATTTTCAGTTCAGGTTTGTAAATATCCACTTCTCAGTTACCATTCACAGCTATGATACTTTATAGGGTAGTTGAACATACATGTAGTCACTGAATGCAAAAGGTAAGCACATGGGTTCCTATCAAAAGTAAAGTTTACACATAATGGTTAAAGGTCAAACTCTGTGGACATTTGTGTCTCCAGTTTGTTGATAACTTTACTCATGCATGGGTTGTCCTGATATTTACACATGTATGTGTACAGTCTGTGTTGTTCAGAGGCAATCGACCCTCCAGCACTTTCAGTCCTTTGATTTTTAATGTAAATGAAGGGGTTCGTTCTATACACTAAGACAGGACCACGGACTATTCTTCTCAGCTTGAAAATGTTGTTAAATCGGCCAAATGTTTACTATTTCACGTGTGTTTACATTTTCTGACCACCTTCTTTTTGAACAGTTTTTATCAGGCGGCGCTAAAAGCTGATTACCGGTACCGGTTACCTGTCATATATTTGTGCATTATACAGCTATTCATAAAGGAAGGGAATGAGAATTTTAAACATATGACATTCTTTTTTTCCCAATAAACACAATTTTACATTGGTCTTTTTTCGGACTATGTCTATAGATGTACATATATTAAAATCAATACGAACACTTTTTTTTAGCTTCCGCTATAATCATAAAGTTTGTAACTTTTAGTTGTCTCTTTAATAACCAACCAATTATCGGTGATCAATACCGTTGTCTGTATAATGTTAGACAAACAAGCCTATTGTACTTGCAATAATCCTCACACCTTTTTCTCTAATGTGTCTATTATTATGCGATGTTTGTTGTCATGTCAGAAAGGTGTCACTTCGGGCAGATATTTTCCTCTCAACAATACTCCATTTGAAATACCTGTTAACATGTTAACGGTGCCAACCAGGCTGACTACGATACGATCCGGCGTTTGCAGTTTTCTGGTGGAATTGGTGTTATACTGGGCGCCATTTTCCCGCGAAAAATGACATGATTTTCAGATATTAGCCATGCGTATTATACATTGATATAAACCTTTTTCCCGAGATTTTCATGCCAAATCGGGGGTGCCTGTTATACTCCCATACGTTCTATACACACACGATTACGTAAGTAAGTTATAAAAGAGGATAAAATTACTTCCCTTTGTTATAGAATTGCCTGGCCGAAGTCCTGAGATGACCAAAATATTGATCAATTCTTATAAACAACGTCATAAAGTTACAAATCAAAATTTCACCTTTTCCCCAGTTTCATTGTTTCTGGTAGATTTCCCTTTACTGAATCCATATATGAAGTCAACAAATGTAAGACTGCCATATTTCTGATCAGGAATGATGATTTTTCAATTTGATTAATTGATTTATTGCCATAATTGGTCACTGAATAGCTCTACTTAAAAGGCATAGCACAAGAGATTTTTGTCACAGAATCTTTAAGTTCAATGATTAAAGAAAGTGGGAAAAGTTAAGTTCCACTTACTAGAAAATTCATTTTCCAATAGAAAAGTGTTGTTAAATCTTTGTAGTATTTTAACAAAAGTAACTCAGAGAAGTTACTATGACTGAAAAATAACTTAATGAAATGATTTAACCAGTGTTGAGAAAGAAAATAGATATAACTTGTAATTGTTATAATCATTGCAATAAATTCATCCAAAAGTAACTTACATTTGTAAATCAGTCTCACCCCTGACTGACAACAGTACACTAGAAACATGATGGACACAAATGCCTTTATCTCAATGTCACTTGAACATCATTCAATGAAGTCTCATGTTTAAAGAGAATGCATATTAAAAAGTCTGAAAACAAAATTCTCAGGTGCAAACTTTGATATAATTTCCTGTGAAGCTTCGTATGGAAAACAGCAAATCTGTATAGTAGGGTACAATAAAAGCACCTGCCACCGGCAGAAGAGAAATGAATTAGATGGTTGTTTTTGTCGCAAAAACTATAGTCTCCCCCATGGCAGTTTGTCTATATATGATTGTAATACCTATACTCAAACAGGATATTAAAATAAAACAAGAAAACGTGGCCATGCCTGCAAAGCAGGTTTTAACGGCACCTGAAGAAATTGTAGCATTGAAAAAAAAAAAAAAAAAAAAAAATAACAGTCACTTTGATAACCTACATCCCCAAATTTTTTTTTTTTCGTTTAAAACAATTTAAAATTTGAAGAAAAAAAAATCTATTTTTAGTAACAGTGACCTTGAACCGAGAACATTTTTTTGTTGCTTAAAAAATCCTTGACCCTTGTGACCTCAAATGCAATCCCAAGCTTAAATTCCTCTTTATGCAACCTACCTACACACTGAGTTTCATTGCAATTGGTCACTCCCTACTTGAGTTATTGAGCGGAAACCATTTTTCTATTTTTAGTAACGGTGACCTTGACATTGATTCTAGTGACCCCTAATGCAATCCTTAGCTTTTTCTCCAAGCATACCTACACACCCAGTTTTGATGCCATTGGTCGCTCCTAACTTGAGTTCTTGAGTGGAATTCATTTTTCTATTTTAAGTAACAGTGACCTTGACCTTAACCCTAGTGACCCTAAATGCAATCCCAAGCTTTTTCTCCATGCATGCTACCTACACACCAATTTTCACTGCAATTGGTCACTCCTAACTGGAACTGAGCTGAAACTGTTCTTCTATTTTCAGTAACAGTGACCTTAACCTTGACCCTAGTGACCTCAAATGCAATCCAAAGCTTTGTCTCTATGCTAGCTACCTACACACTAAGTTTCATTGCAATAAGACACTCCTAACTTAAGATATTGAGCGTAAACCAATGTTTGACGCCCGCCCATCCGCCCGCCCCGCCTTAAAAAAAACCTGCTTAACAAGGAAATGGTGCTTTGCCCCTCCCCCACCTTGGGTGGGCGGGCAGGCAGACAGACAGACAACTCGACCAAAAACAGCATGTCTTCGAAAATTTATAATGAGGAAGACATATTAAAGGACTTACAGCTTGTCTGGGCAGTATGGTGGCTGATGCAATCTTCTCCCTTCTTTCAGATATGCTACCGTATCATATCTTACATCAGGGTAGACACAACGTCCCCTTGTCATAATTTCCCATAATACAATGCCAAATGACCACTGAAAACACAATACCCACTAAATAGTATAAGCAAATAGCGCACGAGGAAATGTTACCGCCGTTTCTTTTTTGTTATTTCTTAAACAAAACAGTAACATTTAAGCCAATATTTTGTTCAATGGTATGAGCAGACGACATGCGCCGGGCTATAGCAAAATGCCCATATCGGCTATCCGGTAAAATGAATCGTTGTATGCGGGCGACAAAGGTTTTTTTTCTATTTTGGTTTCTTCACATTGTCATCGCCTAGTGACGGTAGTTTTAATATTCGGAACAATACATTTATTACAATACAGGCCTGGAGGATTATGCTTTTCACTCCCCACTTCGCGGGAGTAACTCGGAGACAAATAACGTTACTTCTAGTGAGCTTGGAGTGCCTGAAGTGCCTTCGCGTATGGAGAAATATCGCGTCACTTCGCGGGAGTAAATTTGTAGCACTTCGAGTGATTTTACAGGTAAATAAATGGGTTTAGGGGACATAAAATAAAAATTATTATATTCGGTAGAAATGTGTCTACACGTGAAATGTTTTTGAGTTGTATGCATATTACACTCAAAAATATTTGCCGACAGACGTACATTTGTATAGCGTGTTCAATATATTTAATCACTCAAAATAAAACTTACTCTTAATATTCTGTTTAAGAATCAAGCCTCAAAATGCCAGTATTAGTTGTCCTTAACACCTAAAAACAGAACGTTTTGATTTAAATACACATTAATTGATAAATACTTTTTGCTTTCACAACTCAGTCAGTGGTGTCACACAGCTTGGATTTGCAAGCAAATTTAAAATTGACTGGATTAGTACGACAGGCCATATTTTTCACACCTATCACGAGTGACAATGTAAAGTGACCAATTACAGTGGATTTTTAACAGAAATAAATATTTTAAATCAACATAAAGGTGATAAATATTTTAGGTTCTGACAAAAAAAGATACTTTTTGAAACAATAAAAAAAAAAACATTAACGCTGTGATAGTATACAGTAGCGGCGATTCTCAACGAAAAACGTCGACGGCGATTTCTGATTCGATCTTTGTGATTCAATGGATCAAATTCAACAGGTTGCTTTTACAGGTGTGTTTTACCAATATTTTAATTAATAAATATTTTCAGCGAAGTCACTCCAAAATACTCTGAGAAACGCGAAGTCCCGCGATCTAAATTTTCACTCCAAACGGCTGCCGAAGTGACTCCATTGAATGGAGTCATTTACGTTTTTTCTCTGAGTTACGCGAAGTCATGTTATTTCCACTCACTCCACACCACTTCGCGTTTTCTGCATAATCCTCAAGGCCTGTACTGTAGCTACTACCCTCAGGGTGCTTTTTTACCTATTACCATGGTGACAGTCGGATTAACTGACACTTTCATTGTGTATTTCTAAGGTGCAGAAATGAGGATACGATTAGCAAGAGCTGTCCGTAAGACAGCAAGCTCGACTATTGTGGGTGCTTGCTAATAAAATAAAACTTTTATCAGTATAATAGCAAAACAAAATTCTGCTAACTATTAAGTATAAACTAGGAAAGTTGAATCATAAAAAAAGTCAAAATCTTTCTCTATATATTTATTTTTGGTAAATTAATTGTTTGATACAAAATGTTCCCCTGAACACTATTGCTCAAAGTTTGATATAACTACCATAAGTGGGTTACTGAGATATGTGCATGAAAGTGCCTTGCAAAACTTTAACCAAATTTTCAAAGTCAAACAAGGGCCATAATTTGCACTAAATTTAAACAAGAGTTATCTGACTTGACTGTTTGACACCACTAAAGACATAATTGAAGTTTCAAGTCAATATCATAAGGTGTTACTGAGATATGTGCATGATAGTACTTAGCAGGCAAAACTTTAACCAAAATTTCAAAGTCAAACAAGGGCCAAAATTAGTCGAGCTAACAATCGTTTTGAAAATTTCACACTTGGTTCGGATGACACGTGGCCGTTTCATTCGGTCCAATTTTAATTGTCTTTTAGCGATCGGGAGGCACTAAGACTGGCCGCTGACCGCAGACAGCAGGTGACCGTTTAATCAAGGTGTAATATAGAAGGATTTTCGTCGGGGGCATCCAGAAATCAAGGTGACCGTTAGGGCAGGTTAGACTGTATACTGTTTAAACAAGAGCTATCACTAAATGTGATTAATACCCCTGAAAGACTTCTTTATAAACTGAGGAAGTTCGTAGTAACAGAATACCTTGCAAAAAACAACTAATTTAAAAATAGAGATATTGTTCTTGGCAATAACTCTGTAATTACTTAAGATAGAGTTATGGTTCTTGTACACTGCACTAGTTTTCAAGTTATGCTCTGCGACAAAGAAAATTAAAAATGGGCAATAACTCTGTAATGAGTCACGATAGAGTTATGGTTCCTGTGCACTGCACTTCTTCTAAATGTACTTGACCATTGTATGAAGTTAAATTGAATTCCAACCAGTAGTTTTCAAGTTATGCTGCGGACAAAGAAAAGTATCAAAGGGCAATAACTCTCTTATGAGTCAAGATAGAGTTATGGTTCTTGTACACTATACTTCCTCTCATTGTGCTAGACCATTGTATGAAGTTGTATTGAATTCCAACCAGTAGTTTTCAAGTAATGCTCCGGACAAGGAAAAGTAACAAATGGCAGTAACTCGGTAATGAGTCAAGATAGAGTTATGGTTCATGTGCACTGCACTTCCTCTCATTGTGCTTGACCATTGTATGAAGTTGTATTGAATTCCAACCAGTAGTTTTCAAGTTATGCTCCGGACAAGGAAAAGTAACAAAGGACAATAACTCTGTAATGAGTCAAGATGGAGTTATGGTTCATAAGCACTGCACTTCCTTTCAATGTCCTTGACCATTGTATGAAGTTGTATTGAATTCCAACCAGTAGTTTTCAAGTTATGCTCCGGACAAGGAAAAGTAACAAAGGGCAATAACTCTGTAATTACTCAAAATAGAGTTATTGTTCTTGTGCACTGCACTTCCTCTTATTGTGCTTGACCAATGTATGTAGTTGTATTGAATTCTAACCAGTAGTTTTCAATGCTCCGGACAAGGAAAAGTAACAAAGGACAATAACTCTGTAATGAGTCAAGATGGAGTTATGGTTCATAAGCACTGCACTTCCTTTCAATGTCCTTGACCATTGTATGAAGTTGTATTGAATTCCAACCAGTAGTTTTCAAGTTATGCTCCGGACAAGGAAAAGTAACAAAGGGCAATAACTCTGTAATTACTCAAAATAGAGTTATGGTTCTTGTGCACTGCACTTCCTCTTATTGTGCTTGACCAATGTATGTAGTTGTATTGAATTCTAACCAGTAGTTTTCAAGTAATGCTCCGGACAAGGAAAAGTTACAAAGGGCAATAACTCTGTAATGAGTCAAGATAGAGTTATGGTTCATGTGCACTGCACTTCCTTTCAATGTACTTGACCATTGCATGAAGTTGTATTGAATTCCCACCAGTAGTTTTCAAGTTATGCTCCGGACAAGGAAAAGTAACAAAGGGCAATAACTCTGTAATTACTCAAAATAGAGTTATGGTTCTTGTGCACTGCACTTCCTCTTATTGTGCTTGACCATTGTATGAAGTTGTATTGAATTGCCACCAGTAGTTTTCAAGTAATGCTCCGGACAAGGAAAAGTAACAAAGGGCAATAACTCTGTAATGAGTCAAGATGGAGTTATGATTCTTGTTGTGCACTGCACTCCCTCTCAATGTGCTTGACCATTGTATGAAGTTGTATTGAATTCCAACCAGTAGTTTTCAAGTTATGCTCCGGACAAGGAAAATGCAACGGACCGCCTGACCAACCGCCTGGCCGACCTACCAACCACCGGGTGACTCCTATATACCCCCCCAAACTTTGTTTCGGGGGTATAACAACTACAAGTAGAACTAGAACTATCGCTAAAGGTGATGTATACCCCCTGAACACCCAGTGACACAGTATATAAAATTGATGTAATATTTTGATGCTTTAATTATTGGACCTGCAAACCTCAAGGCTTTTGTGAAGTATAATTAAATTCTGACCAGTGGTTTTAGAGATTAAAAGGGCACAAGATTCTACTATCTCAAGCCCCTGTGACCTTTGACCTAGTGACCCGAAACACGGACGGACAAGCTGAATCCAGTATATCCCCTTACCCTTTGTGTTCGGTATGATAGTATTAAAATGATATTTCTTGATCTAGCAAGCAGGCTGTATTACGCATTATAAGCAGTTGAAATATTATATTTTAAGTAAAGAGTAATAAAATGTATTGTTTGCTCTTACATAATTCAGAAGTAAACAAGGTTTGTACTTTTACAGACTGCTGGTGCAAGTTCTTGACATTATGCATTAGCTTTGACACTTAATAAACTTAAACAAGAGGGCCATGATGGCCCTATATCACTCACCTGACTACCATTGGCTATAACACAAGGGGTCATGATGCTAAGTAACATTCCAAATATCTATTATATGTCTGTCAGCCTTGTGTTTTTTTTAAAAAGTTTTCCCTATATAAGCCTGTGTGAAATCAAGTGACCTCCCCCCTCCCGGAAAGGGTTAATTTTGACCAGGGGGTCATGATTTGAACAATCTTGGTAGAGGTCAACTAGACAATGCTATATATCTAAGCTCTAGGCCTTGTGGTTTCAGAGAAGAAGATTTTTAAAGTTTTTCCTATATTAGCCTATGTTAAACCAAGTGACACCCATGGCAGGGTCAATTTTGGCCCAGGGGTCATAATTTGAACACTCTTGCTAGAGGCTCACTAGACAATGCTAGATGCCAAATATCTAAGCTCTAGAAGTTTTTCCTATATAGCCTATGTAAAACCAAGTGACCCCCAGTGACCCCCAGGAGGGGTCAATTTTGATCCCAGGGCTCTAATTTGAACAATCTTGGTAGAGGCTCACTAGACAATGCTAGATGCCAAATATCTAAGCTCTAGGCCTTGTAGTTTCAGAGAAGATTTTTAAAGATTTTCCTATATTAGCCTAGCTAGCTAGCTATGTTTAACCAAGTGACCCCCAGGGGCGGGGTCAATCTTGACCCAGGGGTCATAATTTGAACAATCTTGGTAGAAGTCAACTAGACAATGCTACATGCTAAATATCTAAGCTCTAGGCCTTGTGGTTTCAGAGAAGAAGATTTTTAAAGTTTTTCCTAAATAAGCCTATGTAAAACCAAGTGACCCCCTGGGCAGGGTCAATTTTGACCCGGGGGTCATAATTTGAACAATCTTGGTAGAGGTTCACTAGACAATACTACATGCCAAATATCTAAGCTCTTCCTAAGTTTTTCCTTTTCGTTGCCCTAGCAACCAGAGTTCTGCATGGAATGGAATTTTTTGAACAACTTTGATAGAGCTTCATGCAAGGAACATCCCTGCAAAGTTTCATCAACATTGGCCCAGTGGTTTCAGAGAAGATGTTGTTTGAAGGAAATGGTGGACGGACGGAAGACGTACGATGGAACCCGGACGGAGAGTGTTCCCAATAGCTAACTCTGGCACTTTGTGCCAGGTGAGCTAAAACTAAAGGCTATTTGTAAATTTGTCAATCAATACATAAAAGACTTCTTAATTTTCTTTGAAACTTTCAGTACTCACCACATCAGAACTGGAGGAATATATATTGTTTTCTATGCTCTCTAATGCCATCCATTTGATTGGAAGCGCAGCATAATTTTTCTGTGATCTATAGTAATTTTTTTCCTTAAGATATCTCGACAACCCGAAGTCAGCAACCTTCACTCTAATCTCATCATCTAATCTATACAAGAAAACAAAACACTAAATTAAAACAAGATGAGCCTATATCGTCCACTATAAAGGCCTATGCTAAATCAAGTGACCCCCCGCCCCCCCCCCCCCCTCATGGGAAGGGTCAATTTTCAACCGGTGGTCATGATTTAAACAATCTTGGAAAAGGTCCAAAAGGCAATGCTACATGCCAAATATCTAAGTTCTAGGCCTTGTGGTTTCAGAGAAGAAGACTTTTTAAGTTTTTCCTATGTAAAAATCAAGAGACCCCTCCGGGCTGGGCCAGTTTTGACCCATGGGTTATGATTTGAACAAACTTGGTAGAGTTCCACTAGGCAATGATACATGCTAAATATCTAATCTCTAGGCCCTGTGGTTTCAGAGAAAAAGATTTTTAAAGTTTTTCCTATATAGCCTATGTAAAACCAAGTGACCCCCAGGCTGGGTCAATTTTGACCCGGGGCTCATAATTTGAACAATCTTGGTAGAGATCCACTAGACAATACTACATGCCAAATATCTCAGCACTAGGCCTTGTGGTTTCAGAGAAGAAGATTTTTAAAGTTTTTCCTATTTGTTGCCATAGCAACCAGAGTTCTGCATGGATTGGATTTCTTTGAACATATGTGATAGAGCTTCATGCAAGGAACATCCCTGCAAAGTTTCATCAACATTGGCCCAGTGGTTTCAGAGGAGATGTCGTTTGAAGGAAATGGTGGACGGACGGACAGACCGAATGCGATCCTAATAGCTCATTCTGGCACTTTGTGCCAGGTGAGCTAACAATCAAAAACGTGAGAAACCCTTCTGTAAATCTGCCATGGATTGCCATTATTTTAGACAGTAGAAAACGGTGGAGTATTGAAACAAGCATATTTTGTTGGAAAACAGTGTAAAACAATGCTAAATCAGGTGACCTCCCTCCCCCTCCCCCTCTCGCCCATCCCTCCCGAAAAGGTGTCATGATGTCTACTAATGTTTATCTGAATTTTCCAAAGTATTAGTGCAGTAAAATACAACATCCCAAATATGCTAAATATATCTAAGTTCTAGGCATTGTGGTTTTACAGTTTTTCCTATGTTAGATCAAGTGACCCCCAGGCGGGGTCAATTTTGACCCGGGGCTCATAATTTGAACAATCTTGGTAGAGGTCCACTAGACAATGGTACTTGCCAAATATCTCAGATCTAGGCGTTTCAGAGAAGATTTTTTGAATTTAATTTTAACCCATCATGCTCTTGATTTGAAATATCTTGGTAGAACAATAATAATATATACATGCTAAATATGTCTAGTGTTACTGTTATGAAACAGCCTGTGCCAATATCATTTTAAGAGGGGTCACTTGTGAGGTTTTGGATTTATGCACTTCCGGAAATTTACATTTGTTATATTTCAAATATAATTTAACTGTAAAAAACAACTAGAACAGTCACAAGAGTGACGAATTATACCCCCACAATACAGCTTTGTGACAGAAGTTTGGCAACCATAAGAAAGGAATGGCCACAATGACATAGAGTTGAGTTATTATACAATAACTTGTGTAAATGAGACCTTGACCTTTGACCTACTGACCCCAAAGTCGAACTTGACCTGTATTTCATGATGTTACAGCTGTGTACAAAAAATTATTTAAATCGGTCAAGCCTTTCACGAGTTATCATCCGGAAACTGTTTTACATTACAGTTCAGAGTCACTGTGACCTTGACCTTTGACCTACTGACCCCAAAGTCGAACTTGACCTGTATTTGATGATGTTACAGCTGTGTACCAAACATTATTTAAATCGGTCAAGCCTTTCATGAGTTATCATCCGGAAACTGTTTTACAGTTCAGAGTCACTGTGACCTTGACCTTTGACCTACTGACCCCAAAGTTGAACTTGACCTGTATTTCATAAAGTTGCACGTGTGTACCAAAGATTATTTAAATCGGTCAAGACTTTCACAAGTTATCATCCGGAAACTGTTTTACAGTTCAGAGTCACTGTGACCTTGACCTTTGACCTACTGACCCCAAAGTCGAACTTGACCTGTATTTCATAAAGTTGCAAGTGTGTACCAAAAATTATTTAAATCGGTCAAGCCTTTCATGAGTTATCATCCGGAAACTGTTTTACAGTTCAGTCACTGTGACCTTGACCTTTGACCTACTGACCCCAAAGTTGAACTTGACCTGTATTTTATGAAGTTGCACGTGTGTACCAAAAATTATTTAAAATGGTACAGTCGTTCAATAGTTATCATCCGGAAACCATGAAAAGCAACAGACCGACCGACAAACCGACAAGCTCACTCCTATATACCCCCCCCCCCAAATTTCGTTTTGTGGGGGTATCATTATGCAGTAGTAAACTTAGGCACAATAGGAATATTTCAGTGCAAAATATTGTACAATTTTGAGAAAAAATATTTTGACCTCACATTTTGTGACTAAATTGACAAATTTTGCCATATTCCAAAATGGGGGGGTAGGGGTACAAAAATATTAATTTCTGAAAAACTGTTGAAGATATTTACTAAATTCAAACTTTATTACAAGGTGAATTGTTAGGATATAAAAATACAGTAATAACAAGTTCCTGTTACAGTTCTTTGTTACAGACCTATGCCGTCATATCTCGAAGCTCGTTGCAATCTAAAAAACACATTTTTTGTTTGTTTTTATTGAATTTCTTTCTTATGTGCACATTGACCCCCATTTTTTTAATTTTTGCATTCTAAAACATGTTTTAATCAAACTGTAGGCAAAGTATCTTAAAAACCTTGTTATTCCTTTATCATAAAAATATTAATTTATCAAAAATTGAAAAAATGAATTTTATGAAGTGGGTGGGGTAACGATAAGGAGAGTAATATTTATTCGGAGGGTGATAGAAATACCACTATCCATAATATTTCATCCTAAAGTATGTCATATTACATTGGAAAAGTTTTTAAATTGATACCCATATTCTGAAAAACACACGACATACACAAAGCGGTCATGTGTTAAACTCAACTTGTCATGCTTATCAATGATCTGGTCACATCAGTATACAATAAGAGACAAGTTGATCTAATTCTACAAGATTTCAGTAAAGCTTTCTATAAGGTCAGTTGCGAGAAAGTCTTGCTCAAGATGCATAATTATGGAGTAAGAGGTCAAACATTTAGATGGATCAAAAGCTTTCTGGATAACCAATCACAATCAGTCGTTCTAAATGGCACACGCTCAGAAGCCATCCCCGTGTCCTTTGGAGTCCCACAGGGGTCAGTACTTGGTCCCGTTCTCTTCTTAGGATCCATAAATGACCTCCCACACAATGTAAATTCCAAAGTTCACCTATTTGCTGATGACACAGCTATTTATCTGGCACTAACATCAGCCAGCCAGTCAACTACTCTTCAAAATATAAACCATATAAATAGGTCAACAAAGAAAGCCAATAAAACCCTAGACTTTCTAGCTGCAATCTAAAGGTTAAATCTGAATCCCTTAAGTCCACAGCATACCAGACTCTTGTACGCCCCCAGCTCGAGTATGGATCTGATGTATGGTCACCTCATACACAATCACAAATTGACCAATTAGAGGCTGGCGAGCAGCCCGATCAAGTCAGATTACACCGGACAGCCAGTGTGACAAACATGTTACAGTCCCTAGACCTGCGTCGACTCGATCTCAGACGCATTGATAGCAGGCTTTCCCTTATGTACAAAATGATAAACAATCAGGTTGCTATCCCCAAAGAAGATTACTTAATTAACCCCACCCTCTCGTCAATCTAGATATAGCCATCCACTATGCTACAGCTACTATTATATTATACTATGAACAGCCTTCCGCCAGAAGTTTTGTCCCTCCCAACACCAGAGCAGTTCAGTGCAGCCGTTGCCTGCATTGATCATGCCTCACCCTAGTCAGAACGCTAGCCTTGTTTTTACCTTTTAACCATACCTAATTTTTCCAATATACATTACTATTTATTGTGTTTCTTTTAAACATGGTGGGGAATCACGTGATCAAAATAATCTCTAAACAAAAGTAAATCTATGAAAATGTTAAAAAATAATGAAAGTTCTTTAGCTTTAAATATGAAATGTAGTAATCTTATGGCGACATTGATGTATCCTAAACTACATAGGTCTCAATCATAGTCTCCTTCCGATTGTAATAAACAATTTTCAGTACACTGAACTAATTTAGCTTTGAAGTGTTCAGCACAATCAGATGATGATTGTTATCGAGACATGAGTAGTTCTAGAATACGTACGTTAATGTTGTCATAAGATAGTCTATTTTTATAATCACGGCTGAACAACTTTCATTATTTTATAACATTTTTCATATATTCACTTTTGTTTAGAGATTATTTTAATCATGTGATTCCCCACCGTGTTAAACCTATCTTATATTTCTTTTCTCTACTTACAGTCTCACGGCTTAACGCGCAAATGTCTACGTCCCTGTAAAGGGTTTGACATAACTGGCAGATAGATAGATAAGGGTTAAAATACCAAAATTTAGCTAATTCTGCATTTAGCACCTTGATCTGATAGTGTATCACTAAAGATTAATATTGGAAGCAAGAGGGCCAAGATGGCCCTATATCGCTCACCTATGTACAAGTCCACTTGCCTGGTGGAAGATCATTAGATAATGTTATATACCAAAAAGGTTTTCCTATAATATACGCCTTTGTAAAACAAGTGACCCCACCCCCCCCCCCCCAGGCAAGGTCAATTCTGACCTCAGGGGCATAATTTGAACAAACTTTGAAGAGGTCTACTAGGCAATGCTACATGCCAAATATCTAAGCTCTAGGCCTTAAAAAGAAGATTTTTTAAGTTTTTCCTATTTCCTGTTTGTTTGGTTTCAGAGAAAAAGATTTTTAAAATTTTTCCTATATAAGTCTATGTAAAACTAAGTGACCCCCGGTGCGGGGTCAATTTTGACCCGGGGGTTATAATTTGAACAATCTTGGTAGAGGTCCACTAGCCAATGTTACATGCTAAATATCTAAGCTCTATGCCTTGTGGTTTCAGAGAAGAAGATTTTAAAAGTTTTTCCTATATAAGCCTATGTAAAACTAAGTGACCACCCGTGCAGGGTCAATTTTGATCCGGGGGTCATAATTTGAACAATCTTGGTAGAGGTCCACTAGCCAATGCTACATGCCAAATATCTAAGCTCTAGGCCTTGTGGTTTCAGAGAAGAAGATTTTTAAAGTTTTTCCTATTTGTTGCCATAGCAACCAGAGTTCTGCATGGAATAGAATTCTTTGAACAACTTTGATAGAGCTTCATGCAAGGTACATCCCTGCAAAGTTTCATCAACATTGGCCCAGTGGTTTCAGAGGAGATGTCGTTTGAAGAAAATGGTGGACGGACGGACGTATGGACGCCGGACGGAATGCGATCTTAATAGCTCACTCTGGCACTTTGTGCCAGGTAAGCTAACAATTGTAAAATGCATGCCTTCTAAAGATTCCTACAACATATGTAAATTCAACCAAAATAATAAAATAACGATTTATAGGTCTTTGATTCCCAAAGTAACTATTTATAATCTAGTAAATAACGCTAGAGATAAGATCGCGTCCAATAATCGTACAGGTTTCACAACAGTAGTGTAGTGTTTACCTATGGCGGCCATTTTCCCGATAATGTAAATTAGCGTGTTAAATTAATTGCTGTAAAAAAATTTTGGAATGGGCAATTTGCTTGCAATAAACTGCAACTGAAGCAGAAAATTCAACCCTTTCTAGGCATGCAAGTTTCATATTGATATGTTGTTCAATTATTGCCAAATATTGTGGCCCAACAAATTTTCTTGGGCATTACATAGGCAAAGAATAAAATATTTCCAACACAGTTTGCCGGGTTTCTGGTTTGTACTCTGAGGCTGGATAGCGCCTAGCAAAAAATATAATGATATTCAGCCATTGAGTACAATTATTTGGACTACACTAAACATTAACTCAAAACAAGGGTAGTAAGTGCACATAGAAACAAGATTTAGTGAGCACAGAAATCATACTTACATGCAGTTTCTACAAGCCAAATCTCTATGTATAAATTTGAGTTGTGCTAAGTAGGCCATCCCTTTAGCAATGTCTTTACCAAATGTGATCAGATCTTTTATTGTGAGTACCTGTAAAATGCATGCCATGCAAATATGTGAAAGCTAATTTATTATAGTTTTCTCTCAGTTACAAAACAAGTTTTCGCAACTTTTTAATTACACCCGACTGTACAATTTCAAGATTTTACATAAAACAATTCCTGGAAAATCATGGACAAAACACTAGAAAATATTGTCTTGTCCCTGGAAATCCTGGAAACTGCAAAATCATTGTACTCTAACTTTCCGTGGTTTTCCGGGTTATTTAAAACAAGAGGGCCATCATGGCCCTATATCGCTCACCTGACTACCTTGGCTATAATACAAGGGGTCATGATTCTAAAATAATTTGTAGAGGTCCACAACACAATGCTAAGTAACATTCCAAATATCTATTCTCTGCCTGTAGGCCTTGTGGTTGTTCAAAGTTTTCCCTATATAAGCCTATATGAAATCAAGTGACCTCCCCCACTACTGGGGAGGGTTAATTTTGACAAGAGGGTCATGATTTGAACAATCTAAGTAGAGGTCCACTAGGCATTTCTACATGCCAAATATCTAATCTCTAGGCCTTGTGGTTTCAGAGAAGAAGACTTTTTAAGTTTTTCCTATATAAGCCTATGTAAAACCAAGTGATCCCCCAGGCTGGGTCAATTTTGACCCTGGGGTCATAATTTGAACAATCTTGGTAGAGGTCTACTAGACAATGCCAAGGCTAAATAACTAAGCTCTATATAGGCCTTGTGGTTTCAGAGAAGAAGATTTTTAAAGTTTTTCCTATTTGTTGCCATAGCAACCAGAGTTCTGCATGGAATGGAATTCTTTGAACAACTTTGATAGAGCTTCATGCAAGGAACATTCCTGCATAGTTTTATCAACATTGGCCTAGAGGTTTCAGAGGAGATGTCGTTTGAAGGAAATGGTGGACGGACGGACGGAATGCGATCCTAATAGCTCACTCTGGCACTGGAAAAGGTGTCTAAATACTCCAGTGTTTTCTTTTCCAGAAAATCATGGAACTTTTATAGCCGCAGCTCCCAGTAAAATGTATCTGATAGACCTGAAGGCTGACTTGAGATGTCTTTTGCCAAGAAAACACATTTTGTATCAGGACTGTAAATGGAAGTGAGGTCCTCTAAGTTGTCAAGCAAAAGCTATACCCACTTGACCACTGAGGTCCACAATAATTGTCACTGTGGCAAGAATTAATCGCTGCAACTGGTTATGTTTTACATATCTTCTTTAACATGCACCACACAGTTTATGCAGAGTAATTGAAGGAAAACAACAGTAACAACAACACTAGCTATCACTGCAAACAACATTGTGCCCCTGGGATTTGGCTTCAAAGTGTAACCTTCATTTTGAGAAAGGGATTGTATTGTGTGACAGTATTTATTTGGCACTCATCAATCTTCGCCAGTTCTTACTATAATTGAAAGAATATATCAGTTAAAAGTCAGGGCTTCAATTTTGAAGAATCAGTCAGACTTGTGATTTTTTACTTTCAGTCTTGAGAGATATTAAGTCAATTTTGAGGGATTAATTCAAAATTAGTATCAATTTTAAATGAAAGCGCTTTGTAACACTGAAATATAACATATCCCTAAAAATAAGGTTTTTGAAAAGCTTAAAATTTTGCTAAAAAGTAAATTATAGTACAACAGTATTTCATTGAAGGCTAGTTATCAGTGCATTTATGGTAACTTTGTTATTATCTACTACAGAAACTGCTGCTGTACCCCAGTGAAAATGTGACTGAAATCCCAGTGAAATCCCAGTGAAATTCACTGAGATTGTGGTATTTTGGTATTTTTTTCAAATCCCAGCGAATTTCACTGGGATCTCAGTGAAATTTCACTGAAATCCCAGTGAAATCACCCTTAATACGTCAAACTTAATTTCACTGGGATTTCACTGGGATTTCACTGAAATCTGGATGTGGATCTCTGTGAGATCTTGTTGAAATCCCAGTGAAATTGACCTCAAAATGTATGTTAATTATGAAGTTCTTTGTGCTCAGGTGAGCTATACAGTGAGGGTGGTTTAATATAATTCTGATTAAGAAAATTATAACTTTATATGCTTTATTTGCAGTATC
>JAFMSR010000004.1:17335383-17375641 GCA_022818135.1 Saxidomus purpurata
AATACACAAACTTGTTTCATTTTACATTTCCAACTTCAATTGGTTAATTGGAATCTTTCTGGAGAGAATGCAAAATTGTATTAATTATCTGTTAAAGAAAAATGTTTTGTTTTTGCAATGAGGACTTGTCTACTAATTGAAATATATATTTGTTGAACTAGTTGTTGAACTTAAGGTAAATGGTTTTTAGCTCACCTGAGCACAAAGTGCTCATGGTAAGTTACTGAGATCGCCTGGTGTCTGCGGTCTGTCTGTCTTTACTTGACCATGTGAATACAAAAGAGTAGGGGTGTAACGATAGTAAACATATATTGCATATATATGCAGTGATTAAAGTGTTGAGTGTTCAATTATTGCCTTTTGTTTTTTAAATCTGAATGTTAATTTCATGTACATTAATTTTAGATGATCCGGTGGGATTTCACTGAGATCTCACCAAAATCTCAGTGGGATTTTCACTGAAATCCCACTGGGATTTCACTGAAAATCCCTACGAGATTTCACTGAAATCCCACTGGGATTTCAACCAAATTTTTCAGTGGGATTTCACTGAAAATCCCACCAAGATTTCACTGAAATCCCACTGAGATTTTGGTGAGATCCCAGTGAAATCCCAGTTATTTTGACCAAATTTTTCAGTGGGATTTCACTGAAAATCCCACCAAGATTTCACTGAAATCCCACTGAGATTTTGGTGAGATCCCAGTGAAATCCCACTGTTATTTTGACCAAATTTTTCAGTGAAATTTCACTGGGATTTCACTGAAATCCCACTGGGATTTCAGTCACATTTTCACTTGGGACAGCATATTCCCCCAACAATCAATTCATGTTTCTTATTTCAATGGATCAGGTGCACACAGCATATTCCCCAAACAATCAATTCATGTTTCTTATTTCAATGGACCAGGTGCACACTGCATATTCCCCCAATCAATTCATGTTCTAATTTCAATGGACCAGGTGCACACAGCATATTCCCCAAACAATCAATTCATGTTTCTTATTTCAATGAATCAGGTGCACACAACATATTCCCCCAACAATCAATTCATGTCTCTTATTTCAATGGATCAGGTGCACACAGCATATTCCCCAAACAATCAGGTACACACAGCATATTCCCTCAATCAATTCATGTTTCTTATTTCAATGGACAAGGTGCACACAGCATATTCCCCCAACCAATTCATGTTTCTTATTTCAATGGATCAGGTGCACACAGCATATTCCCCAAACAATCAGGTACACACTGCATATTCCCTCAATTGATTCATGTTTCTAATTTCAATGGATCAGGTGCACACAGCATATTCCCCAAATCAATTCATGTTTCTTATTTAAATGGACAAGGTGCACACAGCATATTCCCCCAACAATCAATTCATGTCTCTTATTTCAATGGATCAGGTGCACACAGCATATTCCCCAAACAATCAGGTACACACTGCATATTCCCCAAACAATCAATTCATGTTTCTTAGTTCAATGGACCAGGCGCACACAGCATATTCCCCAATCAATTCATGTTTCTTATTTCAATGGACCAGGTGCACACAGCATATCCCCCCCAATCAATTTATGTTTCTTATTTCAATGAATCAGGTGCACACAGCATATTCCCCAAACAATCAATTCATGTTTCTTATTTCAATTGACCAGGTGCACACAGCATATCCCCGCAATCAATTCATGTTTCTTATTTCAATGAATCAGGTGCACACAACATATTCCCCAAACAATCAATTCATGTTTCTTATTTCAATTGACCAGGTGCACACAGCATATCCCCCCAATCAATTCATGTTTCTTATTTCAATGAATCAGGTGCACACAGCATATTCCCCAAACAATCAATTCATGTTTCTTATTTCAATTGACCAGGTGCACACTGCATATTCCCTCAATCAATTCATGTTTCTTATATTCCAATGGACCAGGTGCACACAGCATATTCCCCCAACAATTAATTCATGTTTCGTATTTCAATTGACCAGGTGCACACAGTATATTCCCCCAATCAATTCATGTTTCTGATTTCAATGGATCAGGTGCTAACAGCATATTCCCCCAACAATCAATTCATGTCTCTTATTTCAATGGACCAGGTGCACACAGCATATTTCCCCAATCAATTCATGTTTCTTATTTCAATGGATCAGGTGCACACAGCATATTCCCCCAACAATCAATTCATGTCTCTTATTTCAATGGACCAGGTGCACACAGCATATCCCCCCCAATCAATTCATGTTTCTTATTTCAATGAATCAGGTGCACACAGCATATTCCCCAAACAATCAATTCATGTTTCTTATTTCAATTGACCAGGTGCACACAGCATATCCCCCCAATCAATTCATGTTTCTTATTTCAATGAATCAGGTGCACACAGCATATTCCCCAAACAATCAATTCGTGTTTCTTATTTCAATTGACCAGGTGCACACAGCATATCCCCGCAATCAATTCATGTTTCTTATTTCAATAAATCAGGTGCACACAACATATTCCCCAAACAATCAATTCATGTTTCTTATTTCAATGGACCAGGACTGAAGCACACAGCATATTCCCCCAACAACCAATTCATGTTTCTTATTTCAATGGACCAGTTGCACACAGCATATTCCCCCAACAATCAATTCATGTTTCATATTTCAATGGAATAGGATTCCCCCAACAATCAATCGTATTTCAATTGACCAGGTGCACAAAGCATACTCCCTGAACAATCGTGTTTCTTATTTCAATTGACCAGGTGCACACAGCATATTCCCCCAACAACCAATTCATGTTTCTTATTTCAATGGAATAGGTGCACACAGCATATTCCCCCAATCAATACATGTTACATCAATACATTCATATTTCAATGGAATAGGATTCCCCCAACAATCAATTCATGTTTCGTATTTCAATTGACCAGGTGCACACAGCATACTCCCTGAACAATCGTGTTTCTTATTTCAATTGACCAGGTGCACACAACATATTCCCCAAACAATCAATTCATGTTTCTTATTTCAATGGACCAGGACTGAAGCACACAGAATATTCCCCCAACAATCAATTCATGTTTCTTATTTCAATGGATCAGGTGCACACAGCATATTCCCCCAACAATCAATTCATGTTTCATATTTCAATGGAATAGGATTCCCCCAACAATCAATTTATGTTTCGTATTTCAATTGACCAGGTGCACACAGCATACTCCCTGAACAATCGTGTTTCTTATTTCAATTGACCAGGTGCACACAGCATATTCCCCCAACAATCAATTCATGTTTCTTATTTCAATGGATCAGGTGCACACAGCATATTCCCCCAATCAATACATGTTTCTTATTTCAATGGATCAGGTGCACACAGCATATTCCCTAAATCAATTCATGTTTCTTATTTCAATGGACCAGGTGCACACAGCATATTCCCCAATCAATTCATGTTTCTTATTTCAATGGACCAGTTGCACACAGCATATTCCCCCAACAATCAATTCATGTTTCTTATTTCAATGGACCAGGTGCACACAGCATATTCCCCCAACAATCAATTCATGTTTCTTATTTCAATGGATCAGGCGCTAACAGCATATTCCCCCAACAATCAATTCATGTTTCTTATTTCAATGGACCAGGTACACACAGCATATTCCCCCAATAATTGTGTTTCTTATTTCAATGGATCAGGTGCACACAGCATATTCCCCCAATCAATTCATGTTTCTTATTTCAATGGACCAGGTGCACACAGCATATTCCCCCAATCAATTAATCATCTGTCTTATTTCAATGTACCAGATGCACACAGCATATTCCCCAATTCATGTTTCGTATTTCAACTGACCAGGTGCACACAGCATACTCCCTGAACAATCGTGTTTCTTATTTCAATTGCACACAGCATATTCCCCCAATCAATACATGTTTCTTATTTCAATGAATCAGGTGCACACAGCATATTCCCCAAATCAATTCATGTTTCTTATTTCAATGGATCAGGTGCACACAGCATATTCCCCAATCAATTCATGTTTCTTATTTCAATTGACCAGGTGCACGCACAGCATATTCCCCCAACAATCAATTCATGTTTCTTATTTTAATGGACCAGGTGCACACAGCATATTCCCCCAATCAATACATGTTTCTTATTTCAATGGATCAGGCGCTAACAGCATATTCCCCCAACAATCAATTCATCAGGTGCATTCCCCAAATCAATACATGTTTCTTATTTCAATGGACAAGGTGCACACAGCATATTCCCCAATCAATTCATGTTTCTTATTTCAATGGACAAGGTGCACACAGCATATTCCCCAATCAGTTCATGTTTCTTATTTCAATTGACCAGGTGCACACAGCATATTCCCCCAACAATCAATTCATGTTTCTTATTTCAATGGACCAGGTGCACACAGCATATTCCCCCAATCAATACATGTTTCTTATTTCAATTAACCAGGTGCACACAGCATATCCCCACCAACCAATTTATGTTTCTTATTTCAATGAATCAGGTGCACACAGCATATTCCCCAAACAATCAATTCATGTTTCTTATTTCAATGGACCAGGTGCACACAGCATATTCCCCCAATCAATACATGTTTCTTATTTCAATTAACCAGGTGCACACAGCATATTCCCCAAACAATCAATTCATGTTTCTTATTTCAATGGACCAGGTGCACACAGCATATTCCCCAATTAAATTCATGTTTCTTATTACAATTGACCAGGTGCACACAGCATATTCCCCCAACAATCAATTCATGTTTCTTATTTCAATGGATCAGGTGCACACAGCATATTCCCCCAATCAATACATGTTTCTTATTTCAATGGATCAGGTGCACACAGCATATTCCCCCAAATCAATTCATGTTTCTTAGTTCAATGGACCAGGCGCACACAGCATATTCCCCAATCAATTCATGTTTCTTATTTCAATTGACCAGGTGCACACAGCATATTCCCCCAACAATCAATTCATGTTTCTTATTTCAATGGACCAGGTGCACACAGCATATTCCCCCAACAATCAATTCATGTTTCGATATCTTATTTCAGTGGATCAGGTGCACACAGCATATTCCCCCAATCAATTTGTGTTTCTTATTTCAATGTACCAGGAGCACACAGCATATTCCCCCAATCAATTCATAACACTAGACAAGCCACCTATATGTATAGGTCATCAAGAGACTTCTGCTCAGATGACCCAACAATGAAGTATGACCCCTTTAAAAACAAAAACAAGAAGACGCGGCAATGCCGCCAAAGCAGGTTTAAATGGCGCCTGTAGAAATTGTAGAATTAAAAAAAAAAACAGTCGGCTTGACTCCCGCCTCTGCGAAGAAATATTTTTTTTGCTTAAACAATTCAAATTGAAAAAAAAAAATTCTTAAATTTTATAGTAACAGTGACCTTGACGTTGACCCTAGTGACATTGACTTCAAAAAATTTTTTTTTTGGGTTAAAACAATCTGAAAACTAAAAAAAAAACAAAGAAAATTCAAATGCGGCAATGCCACAAAACCAGGTTTTCAGAATTTCACCAGTCAGTGAATAAAATTTCACTGTAAGTGGCTGTTGTCAATACAAGATGGTAATGAGTATGGCATGAATATGAATGAGTGTAGTATACATGCATGACTGATACAGATTTGTGCAAACATGCAGGGGTATTTAAGGCTTTTCTTTAACATGCAGTGGAAACATGCAGGTGAATTTATACAAGCAAATACAAAAAATTGTGAAGAGTGTAAAGTCAGATCATAGAATGTATGTTGGATGATCTGGGTTCACACTGGTTACAAAGGCTAGGTGGTTTAGTAGTTTAAACTGAAGCACATGCATAGAATGAACAGTTACCCTTTATTTAAATAGCAGCCCACACCATTTTATGATCACTCCAATAGGTCTCAAGAGTGCCAGCTCTGGTTTTAGGATGTGTGCTGTAGACCTGGTCCAGTGCAGAATGGTAATCTGTCGTTTCTCCTTGAATGACAGGTCTGGCACTGAAATGTGTGTTCATGCACTCTATGAGTTTGGTACATTTGGATGGCTGTAGATGGTCAATGTTGTAGTCGCCAGAAAACAGTGCAGGAAAATGTGTTGAACGGAGTTTACTTGCCATATTGATGATTTTTTCAGTTTTACCAGGTGGCCGACAATATATGGATATGATTTCAAAGTGAACACTGTCCTTATAAAGTACCAAGCTTGCCCCCTCAATCCACTGCTCTGTGTACTGTTGGCAGGATATTACTTCAATGCCTATTTTAACATAAATGAATGTTCCTGAATGGGGTCTGTGTTCTCTTTCATCTGTGTAAACACATACTGGATTCTGGAAACCAGCAAGCTTATAATGGTCTAATTGATCATGACGTTTCGCCCATGTTTCTTGGACAACCAGTACATCAATAGTGGAAAGTCTGTCATCAACTTTGTAATGTTCAATATGCTTGTGAAGAGATCTTGCATTGTGGCAAACAATAGATATGGAACAGTCTGTGCCAACACCTTTGTTACATGTAAGCATTGCATCCTTGCCATCTCCTGCTGAACATGTTGGTCAACCATAATCTTATTGGGATCAAAGTCCAATAAACGTAGTCCTTTGAGTGTCTGTAGTCTGCTCAATGCAACATATACCATGTGTTTCTGGACAAAGCCTTTAAATGAAATTGCTGCCATGTCCATGGTGGAGCCTTGTGATTTATGGATGGTTATTGCTTCAGCAGGTGTCAGAGGGAATTGTTTCCTTGCTACTCTGATTTTATCATTCTTGCCAATTTGAAATTCTCTCTGCACTTTTAAAATTGGAGTCCATGATTTGTGAATATCTGAACTTGTAAAATACAGGTGGTGGTTTGCTTGTCTTGTTTCTGTTCCTGTATCACATTCAGGAAACATGACCCAGACCACTGTAGGCATATTGTTTGCACATTGTACCATCATGATTTTGCAGGTGGCACCATTTGTGAGACCATCAGAGGTATTGATGTTATGAGTTATCATGTAGTTACCAGACTCCTTCAGTAAAAGATCATACTGCAAGTTCTGTGTCTTCTTTGGTTCAAGGATTTTAGCATTTTCTAACAGAGTCTTTGCTCCAGCTGCTGATAGACAGGGCCCTCACTCTACTTTGGGGGAAGGGGTCCACAGCCCTCAGGTGGGGGAATTTTCGCGTCGTTTTTGCCAAAAGGGGAAATTTGCCTTAAATGAATAATCTATTATAATAAGAAATATGAACATATAAAATTTTCATTAAAGCCATGTCTGAGTTTCAACATAGAAGTGCAATTATTGACATTGGAAAACAAGAACGGAAATGCAGGGCTTTTTTTCCCGAATATTAGGAAAGGGCCCAGGATTTCTCAAATTGGGAAATTTTATGCGTGGTGTCACCCAAATATTTTACGCATATCCTCATTCAAATTGGGAAATTTATTAATAAACTTTCTTAACACTTTAGTGCTCCCCCTGTTGCAGAAATTAAATACTACTGGCAAAATGTGAAGAGTTTCTCTGGCTTTAAAGAGATGTGCTTGAGTCTTATCCCCACCAGGAACCGTATATAACGGGACGTGAAACTAGCTTCTAGTCTGAAAAAGCTGTCGTCCAATCAGAACACGATGACGTAAAATGGCGGCCATGACAGATCGCGTGTAGAATAATTGTCATTAAAATCTTTATATTTCAGTTGTTACAATGTATTTTCGCTATTTTAAGAATTGGGAGAATAAACTGTAAGTATCCTTTTATTGTTTTGTACCTACTTCAACCGTAATCGCTCTATGTATGGTCTTTGAAAAACGTGTGAAAACTAACCTATAAATGGTCGGTAATCGAAACACGAGGGTTAAACTGTTGTGAATGGTAATTTGAGCGATGAATGTTATAGATGAAATTGATTTTTTTTTATTATCTAATGGATTTTTATTCATCTTTTAACTCTGAATTACCAAAAAATGTGCATCATTAGTAGTCTGTTTCACTAGAAATTGATTTAAAAGCTTCTGGTATTTGAGGGTTTTTGAGAAAATAAAGATGGCGTCTTAGAGTTAAACTGTTGTGAATGGTAATTTTAGCGATGGATGTTATAGATGAAATCGCTTAAATTTTGATTATCTATTGGATTTTTATTCATCTTTTAACTCTGAATAATGTGCATCATTAGTAGTCTGTTTCACTAGAAATTGATTTAAACGATTCTGGTATTTGAGGTTATTTTTGGTGTAAATAGAGTAAACAAAGATGGCGTCTTAGAATTTAGTGGCATATTTAAATGTCCGTAAAAGTGTTTACGAGTTTTAAGAAAATAGTTAAAATTAATTTTTAGGATAACTTTGATAACCAAAGTTCGAAATGAAAGGCCTCTTTTATTCATATTGGATGTTTCTCTGAACAAATTTTTTTTTAAATTTCTTGTTTTTTTTATGTCAAGTTTTCTTTTTGTGATGTTATTTCTATCTTTTAAAAAAACTACTTAAATCATGTACTTTGCTTTTCTTTCAGCAGTTGTCATTACTTTTTGATGCAATAATGGTTCTGAGGTTAACTGCAAAAAATCTTCCACTTTATGACTATGACTACATTGCAAGTATTGCGAAGCTACACGTTGATAATCGCATACTCAAACACGACATTTTCAAAAGTAGTACATACATTTCAATTCATGTGTTGTTGATAATTACTTACTTTCTTTTATTTGCTTTCAGGTAACTTCCAGTTTTAATTTACAAAAACAACGTGAGACGACAGACAACTCATCACGGGTCGCAAGAAAAAGTCAAAACTGTTCGAAGAAAGAGACCAATATTTTATTTCTGATATAGTGTTTGATTGGAAATAACAACTTTTAACACTCCCATCAAAGTATTAAACCAATCGATGTTAAGTTTTACACATTATGCTAATTATGTCAAGGGTCAAGTGTTTTATTACCATGTTACATAACCTTGTTGATTAGACAATGGTCTTATCAGCAGGGGTGTGATATATGTCTTTTTGAAGATCAATAGTTCACTCTGTATGGGATTAGACCTCCTGTGGTTTTGGAGGTTTCAGTTGTCTTTAATAAAGATGTACTAATCGGGTAATCGACTGATTTAATGAATTTTGGCAACTAATTTGCGTCAACTTCAATTGCAGAAAAGTAGCCCTCGGAAATTATATTTCTAATAATTTTGAATATTTGAAAGCAGAAATTAAGGAAATTATCATAAATGAAAAAAATAGAAGAAATATAAATATATATTCGTATATGCCTCATCTGTTGCTATCGAAAGTAGAACAAATACCTGTCATATATATGCTTATTGAAAACCAGGAACCGTATATTAACAAATAAAAACTTGTTGCTTGGTATTCTTGTTGACATTCTTTACTCCAAGAAAACAATATAGTTCTCACAACGTTCTAGTATTCCGTGCAAACTTTTACTCCCCTGACACCAACTTCCGTGATCATAATGCTCCTTTCATGCTCAATCAAGTCTGAACATGAAAATTAATTTGTACTTTTAATTCGTTATTAAAATCACTTCTTTCTCACTTGCAGTGATTTCCCCGAGCAACTCGTCAAGATCAAGATCATTAAAATTAATAAACGCATCTTTTCCATAAGCCATATTAAATAATTTACTTTAAATACCCGTTGAAATACGTATCGTTCAATAAAATTGAGAAATACCAGCGATTTTGCAAAAATAATTGATAAATAATGTTTGTATAATTATTATTATTTGCAAACTGTAGAGAGATCAAAGTGATATAAATGAAAATACACATGAATTGCTGCTAATTAAAGTGTTTCAACAGATGTTTAACAATCGAGTAGGATAAATTTTAACTATGAACACTGTTTTCAGTAAAATACTGGTAAAATTCCCGTCTTTAGGGCTCATTTTTGTGACATTATTTACATTTTTTTGGTTTCACGAAACGAAAACAAATCTATAAATGTATATCACTAAATATTGAAATTTTAAACTTTCGTTTATTAATATATAATATAGCGATGCTAGAGTGAAATAGGCAAAAAATATGATATTGGATACGGCTCGCTCTTATCGGCGCGCGTTATCAGTGGACGACAGCATAAAATCGATACTACATAGGTAGATAAGCGAGTTTCATATCCCGGTTATATAGTATTCCTGTCCCCACAGATATTTTTGTAGATTAAACTAAACAAGTATCCCCCTACAATTACCCCTCTTCAATTCTTGAATTTGGTAAACAGCTCAAGGATGATAAACTGTAACATTTGTAAATGTTTTCATGCAATTATTGTGGTTTGTCACGTATTTTCACGACCCCTCTAATTAACGATTTTCGGGAATATTTGGTCCTTTTTTCGGCGAGTTTAGAGAATTTAAATGAAACAAATGGTTTCTGGATATCTTAAAACGCTTAAAACAGGTCAACAATGATAAATTATACCATTTGTACAAGTTTTTAGGCAATTATTTTTGTTTGTCATGTATTTTCGCGACCCCGCTAATGCCCGATTTTCGGAAATATTTGCCGATTTTTCGGCGATTTTAGATATTTCAAAAGCTTAAAACGGATATCGAATGTATTTACATTAATCTAAATATATACTGAACGTTATCAGACACAATTATTGGGAATTTTCTTTCATTTTTTTCGATTTCTCAGGGGGAATTTTTATCTCTAGAGGGGGAAAAAAAGATACTTTTTTGGCGGGGGATTAGCAGCCGATATTCGGTGGTAAAAACAACTGATTGAGGGCCCTGATAGATGTCCTTGTGGATAATCTGTGGCCTGTGATACAAACATAAGACCTTTTTTTTTTTGAAAGAACACTGTTGTTGTTGTCATCAGGATTTCGACTAAACAAATGCAGATATTTACTGAGGTCTTCATTTTTACATAATTTGGAGGATATGAGATCTATATCCGATTGTGTATGCTTACATTCACGTATACGATTCAAACAGTGAGCAAATTCAGCATCATCTTTTTGTCTCATGACTGTAGTTAACTCGTACATAAGAACTATGTCCTGCCACAGGTTTGTCATTAAAGGACCATAATGATTTGTGTTATTGAGGAAGATCCAGGAGTCACCTACTGGCCGAAGTTGAAACATATCACCTACTAGTATCAGTGTGACTCCACCAAATGGCAATGTAGAATCAAAAATCTGTTGAAGTCTGCTACAAACAAAATTGAAGAGATTCACTCCAACCATTGAGATTTCGTCAATGATCAATACCTTTAGCTTTTGAAACTGACATCGAAGTGTGTTAAGAGTACTGTGATCACAAGGTATGTAATTTGACAGACTTTTTATGGGTGGAATACGAAAAAGACCATGCATGCAGTGTGTTTCCTCGGACATTATACGCAGCCTTTCCTGTGGGTGCACCTATAATAACTTTTAGGTTATCAGGATTCTCCCCTGGAGTTTTGTCAAAATAACGAACTAATGCTTGATAGACTAGTTTCAGGACATGACTTTTACCAACTCTAGCTCCGCCTGACAGGAAGACACAATATGATCCAGATTCAGATTTTGTTCTGATCAGAATTTCATAGAAGAATTGCTGTTGTTGTTTATTTAAAGACAGTGCCAGCTTCAGATACTCTTCATCACTTAGTCTGTTTGGAATTGTCATATCTTGTGTGTCTACAGATCCCCATATATCAAGACCAATATCGTACACAGCCATCCTGTGATTTGGAGGTTGCAGCAGAGAACTTTGGTTTTCCTTAGCCATGGTGGCATCTTCTTCCGACTGTCGAGCTGATGGTGCTAGTTCATCAAGTTCTTCTTCTATCGTTTCCTCAGTAACAGCTTTCATTGCTTCCTCAAGTCCATCAGCAGTAGTCTGAAATCTTTGGCGAATGTGATTTATCTTTTCAAATGATATTTTGTACTCTTCCTCAAAGGTATTTGATGTTCCCATTAATTTTGTTTCCTCTCTAAAGGGTCTAAATAGCATCAACTGTTCTCTAAAGTATTGCTCTGGATCTTTCTTGATGTTATATTTCACATAGCGTATAATAACCTTTTCAGTTGCACGTCTTACAAGACGATAGCCATCAGCAAGCTTGAACTCCATTCCAGGCAATACACTTTCAACATTATTATCAATTTCATCTTCATCACTTTCAACTTCCATTGTTTTTTTGATTTCCTGGCTGGCTTTCTTTCAAATGAAGAAGCAAACTCTGCAAGACAAATATTCTGTAACACTTTTGGTCTTTTTTCATATTTATCAATCAATCCTGAGCAAGTTACATCAGTGGAGTTACTGGGAAGATGTTTAATATGCGACATCGGTTTGAGGATTTCTACTCGCTTTTCAGGGGGTGATGTGTTAACAAACATGACATTTCTGGAGCTTTGTGTGAGAGGAAGTTGTAATAGAAGATATACAGCTTCTTGTGCAGATACTTCACAATGGTTGAGAAACTTATTTGCTATCAATCTGAATTTCTCACGGAGTTTCAGGTTTCCTCTTTTTGCTTCTTCTGCCGCAGCTTGAAGGAGTTGACTCATTCCACGCTGAGACTTCATAATGTAGCTAGCAATGTAGACACATACTGCCCAAGGGTCAAGGACATACTGTAAATCTGTATTGGCTTGCCAAATCTTCAACACATGGAGGTTGTAGCCATTAACTCGTACATCTTTTACAGTCCTCCTCAGTAGAACTTGTTTTTTCTTCAGTGAAGATCTCACGGCATCCAGGTATTGTTCAAATGACAAATCACATTTCTGAAGGAACTGTTCGAATTCAAGGTCTTCATCATTAGCCAGTGATTTTAATACTTTTTGGACTTTTTCATAATTTTCTTTACTAGTTTTAACTGTATCTTTTTTTGTATTTGTCTCAAATGGTTCTAGAATCATAGTCTCTTTCATTGGAGGTAAAGGGAATCCAAACCGACAAATATGCTTTCCCTTTTTCTTACACGATTTTGAATGGCGGTGAACCTGGAGTTGAATGAACTGAGCATCATGTTCCTCTTGATCTGAAGAAGTGGTGATATACTTATCAATGAAATCTGTAACCTTCTTATCTGTATCAATACCATACACAGAAGCATCTTTGACCCAAAATAAGCAGTGTAGATGAGGGGATCCTCTCTGCTGAAATTCAACGCGGATGAAATAGTCTTCTAGCTTTCCAATTGGTGATGCACTAGATTTGAGGATATTGTTCAAGAACAACTGGGTACGATAGTGAAAATGTCGAGCACATGTTGTTGGATTTTTCTGAATTAGGTCACATTTGTCCATCCATGACATGTCTGTAATGTCATCTTCTGAAATGCTTCGACCACTCTTTTTACATAATAGAAGAAGCAAGTCTGTCCACCTTGTTTCTGCCGCTGAGAAAGTTGCAAAGAATGTTGGCAGGCCAAGCTGGTTGATCATTGCGAACAAGTCTTTTTGTTTTGTCTGGTAGTATGAGGGAGATGATCGAAGAGTTTTCAAAAATCGAAAGCCTTCATCATGTTTAAGTATGTTTTCACCTGCTGTAAATGAGACATTTTTTGATTTTCTGAGTGCTGTAGTAGCCATATCTTTCACCTGTAGAGCCTGCAACTTTTTGAGTTTGAAGAATATGTTTGGTACTGATCTAGCAAATCGTCCATCAACATTTCTAACTTCAGCCTTACATATGGAACTGTACTTTACTGGAACTAATCTATTTTCATCGTCACACCTTTTTTGACCAGCAAACAGGACAGGGAAAGACTTTTCTTCTGCATGTTTATCTATGAATAAACTAATGGGGTGTCTATTTTCACCTGGGGCAATCTGTAGGGCATGAACACCATCATCAGTAAAGTCTATGTTTTGAAACAGTGTATCTTTATTGCCAGCTCCCGCTTCTTCTTCTTCATTAAGCTCATTCCAGGTATCTTCAGAATCCTGTCTTTGGTCATCATCTTTACCACCCTTATTTGTATTCTGGAGGTCTTTTAAGTCTTTCTGAGAAGCATAATCTATATCCGAATTTTCATGATTGAACCAATCTTCTTTTAGCTGCACTCCTTCTTCCTTGTAGAGGTCACTGTTTTCTATGAAATACTTAGTAAGGTCATAAATAACTTTTGGTCGTATAGTTTCATGATAAAGAGCTGATTTGTAACAAGTACGTCTTTTGAATAGTAAGTGAATGGTTTCAGTTTCTTCAAATCTTCTAGGGAGAGGAGACACTACCTGAGATGGATCCATTGGCACATTCACAGTGTTTCCATATATACCTATCTGTTTTCCTACACCCAGCTGTTTTAACTGCATAAATGGGATTCTGAGTGCACAGCATCTCTCTTCCGTCTCTGTAGGTTTAAGTGATGAAAGTTGGCTTGGGAGATTGTGTAAGTTGAAACCATTTGCTGCTGACATGGGTGGTATACGGTTGTCAGAAATATATTTGTAGCATGTTTTACAAATCCACTCTTCATCTGCGACACTTTTGTAGTTTGTAAGAACATTTTTTAAAAATTCTGCAGAAACACCTTTGTTAGTCAGATGCTGCCGGCCAACAGTATAAACACTGTGTTGGTAGTATGTTTGTAGGCAACATGAACATGTGAAGTCATCTCCTCTCTTCAAGAGATCTTTGAAAATGTTTATCTGGTTTTCCAGTGAAGTCCAACTTTTTCTAATCTGCTGCTGTAAAAACCTTTCTGTAATCTTTCTCTTTTTTGTTGATCTCCATTTCTTTCTTCTTAACATTTCCCTTCTTTTATGAATTGGATCAGAAATGAGTTTTCTTCTGAGCTTGACAATGGCATTTTCTTGTCTTCTGTAATTATCATTTAGCCTTCTATTTTGACGAGTTGTATTTCTTTTTTGGTTTTCAGATGCTTTTGATTCAGGAAAACTTCGTATTAGTTGGCGTGTCTTGTTTCTTTTTATATTTTCAGAGTTCCTTTCATCTGAAATTTTTCGTTTTGCAGAACGCGTTTGATTTCTCTTTTCATTTTCAGTGTGTTTGAAGACAGGATCACTACGTTGTGAGAAGCGCCTTTTATTTTTCATTTCATATTCAGTGTGTTTATACTTGGGATCACTACGTTTGGAGGAGCGTGTTTGATTTCTCTTTTCATTTTCAGTGTGTTTGAAGACAGGATCACTACGTTTGAAGGAGTGTGTTTGATTTCTCTTTTCATTTTCAGTGTGTTTGAAGACAGGATGACTACGTTTGGAGGAGCGTGTTTGATTTCTCTTTTCATTTTCAGTGTGTTTGAAGACAGGATCACTACGTTTGGAGGAGCGTGTTTGATTTCTCTTTTCATTTTCAGTGTGTTTGAAGACAGGATCACTACGTTGTGAGAAGCGTCTTTTATTTTTCATTTCATATTCAGTGTGTTTATACTTGGGATCACTACGTTTGGAGGAGCGTGTTTGATTTCTCTTTTCATTTTCAGTGTGTTTGAAGACAGGATCACTACGTTTAAAGGAGCGTGTTTGATTTCTCTTTTCATTTTCAGCCTGCTTTTTATCAGCATTACTTCTCTGTTTCTGCTTATGTAGTTTGTTATATTCTTGTTTCATCAAGTTAGATTGTTTCAAAATTTCACTCCAAAGCATGGATTTTTCACTAAAGTTTTTTCCAGATTTGTCCTGTCCAACAGTGAGAACTACATCAAAGTGGACTCCTGTATGATGGTCTAAAAATATACTCTTATTATTCACTTGAGCTGAATTGTCTACCATCCGTGCTGAATGCTTAAGCCACTTCAGATTAGTGCCATATCTAGAATATGTATAAATGTCAGTCTGAAGAAGGTGAGCCATGGAATATATTTCTACCTGGGTAGCCCAAATATTATTTTCTGTCATTTTGGATTGGGTAATGTAGTGTTCCATTGTAGTATTTGGCGGCAGTAGAGAACTTAACACTAGAGCGTAGCTGCACATATGCAAAAGGAGCACTTGTCTGACATGATTGTAGAAGCACTGATCTCCACATAGAAAGTATGATATACATCGGAAAAAACAGTTTCCGTCTCCTCTTACTTTAAATATTGTAGCTGGATTATCAATCTCACATGGTTGACATGTATTTAAGCTTTCATGGATATCTAGTTGAGCATCATACAATGTATTTATTTCAAGACATTTGTCCACTTGCCAATTCAAGTCAACACTATTAAACACAATATGTTGTCTTATTTGCTTTTGTATTATCTGCTTATTCTTACTTTTTGAGTCATCTTTAGTGTCATGGCATTTATTATAGGTTGCATGTTCATCACTATGTACAACTTTTCCAATATTTGAATAATTTTGTAGATCACCCACAGTAACTCTTGTATTTATGTTCTGCTGCTTTTTTACATTGTCTTGATCTATGTTTCCATTACCTTTCACATGTTCTTGGGTATGTTCTGTTATATTCACCTTGCAATCACCTGACACATGGTCTACATTAAGCTTCGCAGCTTGTTTCCTGTCCCTATCTAGTTTTTGTTTTTGATCAATAGATTGCTTCTTCAAGCACGGCATCTTGTTTCAACTAAAATGTTTTTATTTCAATATTATGCAGTTAATACCAATTTCTACACTTGCACAGCCAAATTTAGAAGAGTCATTAACATGTTAAACATAACATACATGTATCAACTGACTGACTTAATATATAGAAAGGTTAAGGTTTGCCTAATTGTAACATACATGTATCAACTGACTGACTTAATATATAGAAAGGTTAAGGTTTGCCTAATTGTAACATACATGTATCAATTGACTGACTTAATATATAGAAAGGTTAAGGTTTGCCTAATTGTAACATACATGTATCAATTGACTGACTTAATATATAGAAAGGTTAAAGTCTGGCGAATTGTACCAATTTCTACACTTGCAAAGCCAAATTTAGAACAGTCATTGACATATGTTAAACATAATATACATGTATCAACTGACTGACAGAATGACAAATTGGTCAACCGACAGCATATATGAATACAGTAATTATATGATATAGATGTAGTGTACAAATGTTACCCTCATTAGCTTTGGCCCTGTCTCACATTCTAAATATGCCTAACATATGACATTGTGCGAAGTGTAACTAAATAAGAACAGCTTGACTCTTGTGCATGACATGCTGTTTCATCATGCTCACATTTGTGTGAATTTTAACTGGTTTCTAAGTAATAGCTTAAAAGTTATAGCTTAGACACAAAGTGATGAACATATGAAAGGACAGTTCCATTACTATATGCTGCCAATAAAAACAAAAATCTTGTACAAATAAATGCCTGAAATAACTGTTTCAGAATCCATGATAGAAAAATGTCCTTCAATATTTTGCAAAAGTGACATAAAATGTGATGAAGTAAAATAACTGTCAACAGCATCATATCTTTGACACTATAATGGACATGTCACATGTGTAGCTTATTTGTCCAGTGCATACAAACAGTAGCAAATTACTTCTGCAAATAGATGTCTGTAATAACTTTTTCAAAATACATGATAAAACAATACTTTGCAGAAGTGAAAAAAAAAATGTGATGAACTTATTTTAGTATCATATCTTTGACATTTATAATGCACATGTCACATGACTGTGTAATGTATTTATCCTTAGTGCAAGATGTTCCTGCATCACTAAACACAGGACTGGCAGTGAACAAACAATCCTCATTCCATTCCTGGGACTGCTCATTTGATTCCTGGCACTCCTTTTTATCATCCTGAGACTGACACAAAGAAGTGTCACTTTCAGAGAGGGTAAAGTCTGGGAAAGTGTCATCTAATTCTTTTTTCAAGGATTTCACTTGCTTCTGCATCCTATCATTTTGCAAAGACAGTTCATATTGTCTCTTTACAGCTACTCTGTGCTGTCTCTCCACCTCCTCCTTGCCCTTCTCTAGATGACGGATGATGTCCCTTGACTGTTGGTCTAATAATCTAACCTTGCTCCGAACCTTATCAAGAGTGTCGGTGCAGGACTTCTTATCCATACTTAAAATGTCATAGCTTGCAGCTTTAAGATGCATATCTATGTTACTGACTGATTCCGAAATCAACTTTCTTAAGCTTGAATATGTTACTTGTTGGTTTCTATTACTAACAGTAGCCATGATTATGTTATTTATATGTTCTAAATTTGTGCTGAAAAGAGAAAGAGATACTAGTAAGCATAAAGCAGTGATCATTCTAGTTGGTTTCATAATCAGGGCTGTATCTCTTAACTTTTTTGGGATAAAATTAGTGCTAGGGATAAAACTAAACAAAGACATTCCATTTAAAGATGTGTATAATACTAGATGCCCACGTGCAAGATGTCGAGTCGCCAGCTGTCAAAAGAGGTAATTCCTTACCAAGTAGGGATAGGTGGAAAAAAAACCTAAATATTGGATGTAATAATTATGCATGTTGTACGACAGAAAAGTGGTCTCGATTTTTCTCTATGGCCAGTAATAAGAAAGTTACAATATAAGCTATTTATAGTAACAACATAGGGAAGTAATTCTAAAAACAAGGGTAGCTCATGGTGGTGAACATTTGTGCCAAGTTACATCAAAATCCCTCCATGCATGAAGAAGAAATGCTCCAGACAAAGATATTCTTCAGTTTGACCTTTAATCTCTAAGTGTGACATTGACCTTAGACCTGGTTCTTGCGCATGACACTCTGTCTCATGGTGGTAAACATTTGTGCCAAGTAACATCAAAATCCCTCCATGCACGAAGAAGAAATGATCCAGACAAAGTCATCCTCCATTATTCTTGTATCTGACCTTTGGCCTTAAAGTGTGACCTTGACCTTAGACCTAGGGACCTGGTTCTTGCACATGACACTCCTTCTCAAGATTTTGAACATTTGTGCCAAGTTATTTCAGAATCCCTTGATCCATGGAAAAGTTACAGTCTGGACAAGCTAAACTTTGACGGACACACACACGGACGGACAGACGCACATACAGCGAACTGCCATTTGTACAGGTATATCGAGCTTTCGCAAGTGGCTCGACAAAAAGTGATGTTATGAATTTTGTGTGTGGAGGACCTTGGTCCCACTTCCCACCAGCCGAGGCACAGACCTGCAAGGTATAGCATAACTAAATGACTCTTTAGCCTAAAGCACTATTAGTTGGGTTGAAAAAATAATTTAGTAATGGGGGAAAACCAGCACCAAATATGAAAACTGGATATAAACAGACTAAAGTGAGTAAGCTAGTAATTGTACAGAAAAGTTTTACAACACAAGGGTTTTTGTTTGTGTACATGTTACACATGAAATGACAAATGTGATTACATGGGATATGATAGCAAGGCCTGACTGCAAAGGTAGAAAGCAATAACTACAGCTGAAAAGCAAACTACTCTAAGCTGAAAAGTACACTATACAGTTTTGACTGTTAAGGGCACACAAGACTTTAATCAGGAATTTCTAAGTACAAATCAAGAAACATTTTCACAGAGTTATCTTCTTTTGCTTACAGATAGGTCTCATGATGGTACACAATTACTCCAACTTTCAAAGTAATATGTCAAATGGTTTAGTCAACAAGTGGACAAGAATGAAAATTTTAACTGAGTTTTAAAGTCAAAAAGGGCCATAATTCAAATAAAATCCATGAAAGAATTACCTTCTCCTGCCCATGTTTGGGGATCATGATGGTAAACAAGTATTCCAACTTTCAAATTAATATCTCAAAACAGTTTAGTCAAAAAGTGGACTGGTACGAAAAACTTAACCAACATTCTAAGTCGATAAAGGGCCTTAATTTTTAAAACAAATCCCTGACAGAGTTACATTCTCTTGCCTACAGAACAAGCATTCAAAGTTTTAAAGCAATATCTCAAAGGGTCAAGGCAATAAGTGGATTTTACCCATATTCAATGTATTTTCCAAGTGAAAAAGGGGCATAATTCTGTCAAAAATCTTGACAGAGGTATGTGCTCTTGTCTGTTGATGTAGGTCATGATGGTAACCAGTATGGTTAGTTTCAAAGCAATACCTCTAATGGTTTTGAAATAAAGTGAGGTGGTATGTAAAACTTAACGAAAGTGTGACACCAACGCGGATGCTGGGGCGAGTAGGTAGCTCCCCTTTTCTACAAAAATTGGAGCTAAAAATTGTTTGTTTGTAGTGCTCTGACCCTACTTTGAAGGTAGGTAAATTTTTTTTTTTCTGGAATTCAAAGGTGTGGCACACATCGGCAAAACTGTTATTTAACCATATAAAATAAAAATAATCCTGGAATTAATTACTTCTTCAGCTGGTATTAAAGACTCCTTTCCTTCATAAGAACTAAAAATATTTCTCATATCGATTTGACTGCGAAAAATTGCTGAAAATTCAACAAAGAAAATAAATATAATGCATTCATTTATTTCATAACATAAAATTGTTTTAATTATACCAATGCATTGATTTCAGTCATAATTTATTAAATACTGGGATCGTTGTTCTTCGATCCGACTGAAAAACTGCTGAGAATTATAAACAATTAAATGTTTGCAAGATGTGCACACCAATTAGGTTGCATATTGCTATTTCCAGGCGATCTCTTGGCATAGATTAAAAGACGCTGATGGATCAGTGATAACATCATGCAATTTGTTGGGGATTTTTTCTCAATTTGGGGAAACAATAGGCCTTGTTAATGAAAAAAAAAACAGATTCTGCAGCTTGGGGAAGTAGCAAGCTACGGTAAAGGGTAAAAATGCTGTGCTGTTATCTGAACATACTAGGAAATATGAGACAGAAATTAAGAGAAAAATTAAATCAAAGATTCACAACGAGTTTGGTCATGTTGCATTTTAATGATTGTAAAAAAGTATTCAAAATAACAATGTGGTAAGTCCTATTTGAAAGACCTTAGGTAAGTGATTGAATGATTCGATTTCTTTCGACACGTGCTTTTTTTAATTTGCCGATCGGCGGAAATTTTATTGTAAAAAATGAACTTCTTTCAAGGAGTGACAGTGTTCGTAAACATAGAATACAAAAATAAAAGCTTAGTCTCATCTTTTACCGAACCAGAAGTGTTCTTTTAACATTTATTTATCACATTATCCGCCAAGCAAATAACACATCTTTTAATTCATGGAAGCTGCCATTTGCAACAGATAAACGCCGATTATTCCGATGTGCGTTTAAAAAACGAACTGGCAAAAATGTAGCGGAAAGTGCTTTTAGCTACGGAGCGGACATAAAAATTGTACAAACAAAATTGTCACCTCGAAGGTCTAAAATATTTTTCGAGTGGGGGCTATTTTCACGGGTCGGTCCGAGCACTGCAAAAAGAATTTTTTTTAATAATGGCCTGAGTGAAATATTGAAGAAAAAAAAAAAATTGGGGAAAAAAAATTATTGACTATGAAATTAGTTATAGTGAAATAAATGAAAATCATTTTTTAGTAAGAATGACCTTGACCCTTGACCCTTAATGACCTTGACCGAAAATTTTTTTTTTCCTTAAAACAATCTAAAAACTAAAATGAAATAAAAATCTATTTTTAGTAACAGTGACCTTGACCGTAGTGACCTTGACCCGAAAATTTTTTTCTACCTACACACCTAGTTTCATTACAATTGGTCACTCGTAACTCAAGTTATTGAGCGGAAACCATTTTTCTATTTTTAGTAACAGTGCCGTTGACCTTGAACCTAGTGACCCCTTATGCAATCCCAAGCTTCCTCTCTACACAAGCTACGTACACACAGAGTTTGATTGCAATTAGTCACTTGTAACTTGAGTTGTTGAGCGGAAACCATTTTTCCATTTTTAGTAACAGTGAGCTTGACCTTGACCCTAGTGACCCCAAATGCAATCCCAAGCGGCGTCTCCACGGAAGCTACCTACAGACCAAGTTTCAATGTAATTGGTCACTCCTAACTTGAGTTATTGAGCGGAAACCATTTTTCTATTTTTAGTGACAGTGACCTTGACCCTAGTGACCCCAAATGCAATCCCAAGCGGCGTCTCCACGGAAGCTACCTACAGACCAAGTTTCAATGTAATTGGTCACTCCTAACTTGAGTTATTGAGCAGAAACCATTTTTCTATTTTTAGTGACAGTGACCTTGACCTTGACCCTAGTGACCCCAAATGCAATCCCAAGCGGCGTCTCCAGGCAAGGTACCTACAGACCAAGTTTCATTGTAATTGGTCACTGTTAACTAAAGTTATCCAACGGAAACCAATGTTTGACGCCCACCCGCCCGCCCGCCCGACATACGACATCGCCATTCTAATAAGTAGGTTTTTTGAAAACACAACACAATGTCATCAGTAGACTTCTTCAAAATAAAGCCATCTAAAACAACTGCTTCTCCTTTCAATGCAGTCCCTACTATTGCTTCTCAACAGCTGTCTATTTCTCCCTTATATCATTTTAATATCAGTCTGCAGACTCATTTTGCAATATAATGCCTACTTTGTTGTAAAAACTATAAATACTTACTGCTAAAAAATAAACGCTTGTGTTTGTTGCAACAGCCTCTTGAATTATATTGAGAGATAAATTGAGATATCTTTATCAGCTTTGGCATCAATATTAATAACTGTAACTAAAATAACCAATGTATTCTTTAACATACCTTCTATTCCATCCAGTACCTTCTCTCCCTATTAAGTACAAGAATGTTTATTAGAAAGTTGTTAATTTGACATTTCCATGTCCAAATTGTTTTCAATGCTAAGAAAGTATACAGTAGTATGTGTAGTTTTCACAAATATAAACATATCTGAAACAAGAGGGCCAAGATGGCCCTATATGGCTCACCTGTATCATCAAGTGACCCCCTCCCCCTCCCAGGAATGGTTAATTTTCACCCGGTGGTCATGATTTGAACAATCTTGGTAAAGGCAGGGTTCAAATTTAGACACGCATACTCGCTAAGATCGAGTGGAAATTTAGAATAGCGAGTGGCTGTAAAACGAACTCGCATCTTTTAGCGAGTCAATTAAATGCCAACCAAATCATTTAAATGTCATAATTTACGAGAAAAATCTGACTGTAAATAAGCTAAGTTAAAAATATTCATGAAAATGTAGTTTCAGTCGTAACTGGGTGGATAACAGTTCTAAAAATAGATCGCTGTTTCCATAGTCGATCATTTCGGAACCTTCGGACAGATACGACGTTTTTCGTTGATAATTGCCGCCACTGTTTGCAGTGTTATGTTGTTTTTGTTTGTTGTTTCAAAAGCATCGAGTTATTTTTTTGTCAGAACCTAAAATATTTATCACCTTTATGTTGATTTAGAATATTTATTTCCTTTAAAATACCGATGTATTAATTGGTCTCTTAGCATTGTCACTCGCGATTGGTGTGAAAAATATGGCCCATCGTACTAATTCAGTCAATTTTGAATTTGTTTGCAAATCCAAGCTGTATGACACATCTGAGTTGGGAATGCACAAAGTATTTATATATATAAATTAACATTCCCAATTGTTCTAAAAATGTTCTGTTTTAAAGAAAATCGCGGCGTTTCAGCGTGTCCGTTTTTTTTTTGTCATTAATATTGTTTCATCAACTATCAAAGCCAACGTTTTTCCACTATTTATTCTAATGAATAACCTTTGCCGAAATTTTTTTTTACTTCAACCTCTTTTATAAATAGAGATAAAGCTGCAGGTGTTACGAGATCAAAAAACAAACGCCGACGCACATTGTACATGTGAGTTGTGTTTGATCTTGGTGCAGCACGTGGCATCAAACAGACCGAGATATTTGACAGTTTGAGATATGAAAAAGTAATTATAGACAATAGTTTAATAATTTTGGATTATAGAAATAATAGTTTGGAACAAATAATGATACGAGTAAGTTTCATTTTTGGTGATTAAATATATTGAACACGCTGTACACGCTGTACTGTAGTCTATATGAATTATAGTATTAAAGTTTTGGCATGTTTAAAGTTAATAAAAATCGTTGTTTGATTTTAGCTAGTAGCTTTTTTATTTAGCTAGTGAACTAAAAAACCACTAGCTAATTTTAGCTAGTAGAAAAAAAAGCTAAATTTGAACCCTGGTAAAGGTCCACAGGGTAAAGGTCCACAAAGTTTTTCCTATGTAAAATCAAGAGACCCCCCGGGCTGGGTCAGTTTGACCCAGGGGTCATAAGTTAGAGGTCAACTAGACAATGCTACATGCCAAATATCTCAACTCTACGGCCCTGTGGTTTCAGAGAAGATTTCTTAAAGTTTTTCCTATGTAAGCCTACGTTAAACCAAGTGACCCCCAGGCGGGGTCAATTTTGATCCAGGGGTCATAATTTGAACATTATCTTGGTAGAGGTCCACTAGACAATGCTACATGCTAAATATCTAAGCTTTAGGCCTTGTGGTTTTAGAGAAGAAGATTTTTAAAGTTTTTCCTATAATTTAATTGCCATAGCAACCAGAGATCTGAATGGAATGGAATTCTTTGAACAACTTTGGTAAAGCTTCATGCAAGGAACGTCCCTGCATAGTTTCATCAACATTGGCCCAGTGGTTTCAGAGATGTTGTCGGACGACGGACAATCATTCATTAGAAAAGCTCACCATGGCAAAGCCAGGTGAGCTATAATAAAGCTTTAGCTCTCAAAATAATGATAAAGCTAGAAAAAATAAACAAAAATGCCAGCCAATGGGTTCACGAGTCTTGACCATGATGTAAAAATGTCAGGAAACCCGAAGTTTTAAAGACTGAAATATATCTTGATAAAAAGGTTAAACTGTGAAAGACAAATAGTACCACTGAATTACATGAACTATCATATATAAGTTTAAATGTTTGTAATTCACCTTTTTCCTAGTCTCATTTCTTCAAAATTTAACAGTGTTTCATTATCATGATGATTGTAAAGAAGCTGTGGATGTTTTGACATATTATATATAGGTATAATGCGGATTAAGGTTGCTGATCCCACTAGATTTAGTTCAAATTTCCTTAAGACTTTTTTTTATTTTCATTGTATTTTTACGTTACAGTACAGACTAAGTCTAGTTTTAGTTTTGCTGTTGAGTTTACAAGACTGTTTCATTTGTTTAAGTTATTTTGTCTCCGAGCCATAGAGATAGACACAGACTGCATGAGAACGTGTTACTTGTCTGTCACTTTCTAATTAATACTTTAATCAGCGTGTTTTGTAAAGCTTGAAATAAATTATACCTGCTTCTTCAACTCATCATGCCATTGCTGTAACTTCTCGAAATATTTCGTCATGTCAATAGGTGTGAAAACTTCCATATTTTTGTATCTGCCAATCTCTCTTTCGAGATCCAATACACTGTTTGGATCATACTTCTTTGTAATTCTCTTCAAAATAATTTCAACATCCTGAAACAATCTTTTAAATTCCACATCCGTTAACTTCGCTTCATGTCGGTGGGCAATAATTGTATTTTTTTTTTTACGCAGACGTAAAAGATCAGCAGCCGTAGAAAAGTCATTGTTTCGTAATTCTGCTTTCCATCCATCAAGTGGCTGCTGCAGGAGACTTAGATGGCTACATGTCAATATCGCTATAAGGCTAGAAATGTCAAAGGTGTCTGGATCCAGTACACTGTTTTGGGAGTTTGAAAAGACACTCTGTCCGGGAATCTTTTTGAGTATTCCTGTTACACGTGGTAATGAAATATATTCTTTTACACTTTTTCCATGTGTTCTGTCCACAACATTGTGCAACACCTTAAACACAGTTTCTGTAGCAACATCAATAAAAAATACTGTAAATACTGCAAAGTAGGTAGTTTCTGATCGTTCATTCGGCATTTCTGTAAAAATAGAACAAATTCCAAACTAGAACTGTCACAAGAGTGACGAATTATACCCCCACAATACAGCTTTGTCACAAAAGTATGTGCATCCATAAGAAAGGAATGGCCACAAGGACATAGTGTTGAGTTATTATACAATAACTTGTGTAAATGTATTGTTTTTAATAGCATACAAAATGTGTAAGGTTAGAAATTATCAATTATTGTTCAATTTAATAGGTTTATTTCAAACAAAAAATTGCGCCTGGACAAGCGTAAGAAACAGAAACCATTCAAATGTTCCAAGTAAACCGTTTTACTGTAAACCATTTTACTGTTCAGGCTCACTGTGACCTTGACCTTTGACCTACTGACCCCAAAGTCGAACTTGACCTGTATTTCATAAAGTTGCAGCTGTGTACCGAAAATTATTTAAATCGGTCAAGCCTTTCATGAGTTATCATCCGGAAACTGTTTCACATTACAGTTCAGTCACTGTGACCTTGACCTTTGACCTACTGACCCCAAAGTCGAACTTGACCTGTATTTGATGATGTTACAGCTGTGTACCGAAAATTATTTAAATCGGTCAAGCCTTTCATGAGTTATCATCCGGAAACTGTTTCACAGTTAAGAGTCACTGTGACCTTGACCTTTGACCTACTGACCCCAAAGTTGCACTTGACCTGTATTTCATAAAGTTGCACGTGTGTACCAAAAATTATTTAAATCGGTCAAGCCTTTCATGAGTTATCATCCAGAAACTGTTTTACAGTTCAGAGTCACTGTGACCTTGACCTTTGACCTACTGACCCCAAAGTTGCACTTGACCTGTATTTCATAAAGATGCAAATGTGTACTAAAAATTATTCAAAAGGGTAAAGTCGTTCATGAGTTATCATCCGGAAACCATGAAAACCAACAGACCGACCCACCGACAAACAAACCGACAAGCTCACTCATATATACCCCCCCAAACTTCGCTTTGTGGGGGTATAATGAATAAACATGCCCTTTAAACAAATATTTATTTTGATTTCAATAAAATTAGGATCTATTTTCAAAAATATTTATACTTACTTTGTGAACTAAAGGATAAGAATCAGTTCAATGAATTCATTGACACAGACATAAATTACTTATTGAAAATTTATGTAATTTGTTGAATAATTGACTATCATCTCTCTGAAAAAAAATCAGATTTATTGCATCTGCCTGTTCTCAATGAAGTTAACAAAGAGAGAATAAGATTTGTTTTTTGGTGTAATATCACTTTATAATTTCACAGATGAAAACTCTTTGATATAGAGAGTGGACAATGTGTGTGGATGCCGCCCATCATGGGTGTTCCCATAATACGTCCCTTCAGGCGTATAAATACCAAGAAATTGGGAAAAAAAGACCTTGTGAATTCAAAGCCGTTTACAGTACCATTTTTAATATAATATCCAAGAATAATGAACTTTTAGTCTAGATAAATTTAAAATAACCAGATCTGAAATCAGCCATTATCGTATTTTATACCTAGTCTTAATTCTACATGTTCATTTTCCTTTAATATTAGTCTGATATGAATGAAAATTCCTATGAATATTTGCAGAAAAAAACATGGGTTGAGATTTGAGCTCCGCTTATAAAGCTAGATGACCATCGACTTAACCATTACAGCACAGAGTGCAACTAGAATATCTAGGAAAAATTTACAAGCTGATAATTATGATGTTGTATATAAATTTAAGGCAATTGAAGAGTATTCAGTTTGAGGTGTTTTGTTATATATGGGTTGATTACCTTACGTTTGAGCCCAACGTGTGACCTTGACATTCAAGGTCCCTGGATGTTATGCATAACACACATTTTGTGGTATGGCCAACAACTGTTTGATGTTATCTTAAAATTGGTCCATGTATATATAAGTTACAGACCGGACACAAAGTGTAGACGGACCGACTGACAGACACACAGAGAGAACACTCAGAGCAAACCTAGTCCCAAACGATGTTCAGTTGGTGACTAACAAGTGGCCCCCCCAGCTGGACAAGTCTTGACCCAACTTGGGCCAAGGGTTTTGATTTGAACAAGCTTTGTAGAATACCATTACACAATGCTACATACCAACTACAAGACTGTACCTAAGCTCTAGGTGTAGCAGGTCTTGAGAAGAAACTATTTGAAATGTTCTTTTTGATTGCCATGGGCCAATAGGAGTTCTGCATGGAAAGTAATTCTGCGAATAACTTAGATACTGTATCATGCAAGAAACTCTCTTGTGCAATTTGTTTTAAATTGGCCAAGTGGTTTTAAAGGAATGTTTGACAACATAATGAAATTATTGACAACCCAAGAGGGACGACGGACAACAGATACGTGCTGATCACAGAACCTCACCATGAGCACCTTCCGATTTTGGAAAAGAATACTCTGAAACATTTTTCTGTTTTAGTTCTTGCTGCCATGTTGTGAAATCAACCAGAACCATTTGAACAAGGTTGTTGCCAGGACGCCTCTTACCAAGATTGATGATATTCCATGAAGTGGTTGATGGGAAGAAATTGTGGACGACAGACGGGACAGTCATCGATCCTTAAAGCTCACCCTGCAGAGCCAGTGATTCAGGTGAGGCAAATAGTATTGTTAATAGCAAATTGCGTTGAGGCCAAAAGTTGTTGTCATAATTTTTGCTGCTGTTCCTTTTATCAAAAAGTGCGCATCTATCTTTTAAAGCAATACAATGTAAATTACATAATAATAATGCAATACGGTCACTTCCCTAGTGAAAAACTATTAAGATTAGTTTTAGCTTGTTTATACATGATATGTATACATAAAGATTTTATACGTTGTTAAAATACATATACGGCACATATAACAGTCAGGTATTGCTTCGTTCCAATGAGTCTTTTTTTTTTCAACACTACTGATTTAGTTTTGACAAAAATCTTCCCATGTCTTGTTCCCTTATATATTTCAATCTGTTAACTTAAGAACATTTTTTAACAAGAGCCTTTTGTAACACAATTTGCTGGAATATTTAAATTGTTGTGAAATTAAAGCATATTTGCCAAAATACAATTGACAAGCGACACTGGAAAATGGGCATTCAGACAAAATACTTGCATGCACACTAGTTTTCTTGCATATTTTGAACAAACGCTATTTCAATATCAATTTGGGAAAATTTCAATTACCTACGTCCAGCTAGTAGATACAAAATTACGTCATTCTGAAAAGGTAAACCTAAGGCGTCATTGTTCACTCTTAAAAATGACTTCATATACCACAATTTGACGTCAAAACTCACTTCAATTTACATGGGCAGTAAATTATTCTGGTAATCATTTTATTACAGCATCATTTGTTTTTGGTTGCAAAATTATATACTCTTTCGATATATATAATTTATATCTGGTGAAATATATCATGTCCTGTCTTTCCATGATACGTTTTTTTCATAGGGTAGAGCCAAAATAAGAAAGAAACAAAAATTTGAATCGCTGTTGCCATAGCAATGGTCTTGAGGGATTTTGAAACAAATAGTATGTTTCTGTGCAGGAAAATATAGTGGCTATCAGTTTTCAACAGTGGTTTTGCATTTAAAGAGGGTGACAAAAATGTCAATTTTATGCCGTTTGCAATTTATTGTTGTCGAATAATGTAACAAATGTTTGAAGGCCCAGACGAGATGTCCTTTGAGCAGTATTAAATGCCACTTGATAGCTTTTGACATTTCATTGTTGATTACTGTTATGTAGTGTTTTTAATAGACTTGAGAAACCATTTCTTATGCTACAAATATTAAGACCTATTAGAGGTAAGACTTTTTGCTCCCTTACAATGTTTTATTTATCTAGCATTTTTATGTTGATAGATATAGCCTTTGAGGCGCGAAGTTTTATTATGTTCAAGATTTTAAAAAACCTAGAGCTTATACCGCCTCATATACCACCTCAGCCGTTACGTTTCATATGCTGACGTCAGAGCTTTTCTCCTCCAGATCGAAGGTAACATATTTTTATTAAATATTATTCTTTTGAAAATTTGTTGTATGTTTGCAGTAAAATAATGATAAAAAAAAGGAAATATTTTGTTATTTTATAGGTTTAGTGAATTTATACTTACTACAACAAAATAGGAAAACCCAATCAAGCGGGGTAACTCTTACAAATGGTGCAAATTGAACCGAATAGAATTGAAGTCTTTATTTGGGTTTGGACACATTTCAGAGTATTTACTTCAGTATTTAAAGTTTACTTGTACATTCTCCTATTTTCTGGCTTCAAAATTTTATTTTTTAGGCATGACGGGAGACATGCCGGGGGTCTCATCCAAATATCAAGCTAACATAAGTGCTCTTTTGGACGGACCTTGATAAAATTCTCATCAAATCAAATCAGTTTACTTGTACCACACGACCCCGGGTCAAAACAAAACTGTGTCCGTCTGAAGGCAGAAATGGTTTCTTCCTATGTCATTCTTGTTAAGCGTGCCTGTACCAACTGGAACGGTACACAGAATTTACACTAGTTACCCTAGCTCCGGAGGAGAAAAGCTCTGATGTCAGCACATGGAGTAGACTTGTTGGAAAATTTCGCGAAAGACATACTTTTTCAGTAGTTAAAACAACGATAAATTAAAGGTAAGGACAGATTCTGTGATAATTTTAAACACTAACTGTCTAGACCAGAAAACACAGTTGTCAGTTTGTTACAAAAATATTCTTGTATCGGAGAAGTGGGTGGGGTACTGAAGGCATTGCATTCCTTGTGTTTACATATAGAGAGGTGTGATTTTTGGTAAAGTGTGTTATCCGGCGGTCCTATATAAAAAGTAAAGAAATATAGGAAAATACGGCCGTACCCTTTATTTTCTTTATTTTTTGATGAATTTTTAAATATTTGATATCAAATGAAAGCTGAAATTATGAACTTTATGAATATATTATGATGTGAATTTTAGAGCCAAATTGTTAAAATTAAAATTTGGTTATTGTTTAACAAATATGTTGATTTTGATATCAAAATGTTCAGAATTTACAGCAGATTTACTATGTAGTAATTTAGGATTTGTTTTATGCAATTTAATTCAATATTTAAAGAAAATTCATACATTCAAACTCGAAATTTTTGCTAAATGTCAAATCTTTTCAGATGTTGTTAAGTAACTCAAAGCCATAATACCATTTCTGCTCAAGAAAATAGTTTAATTGTTCAGGTATTAATTATGAAACCTTTTCATTTACATCACTGATTGGCTTCCATTCTCAAACAATGACTTCACAAACTTAAGGCTTATCCAGGCTGCCATGCAATCACTTTGAAAGTTAAATCTTTTATTTTGTTTGATTTGTTTTTATTTTTTTATTGTTAAATGTGTTTATAACTTCTTAAGTGACAGATAAAATCTCACAGAAATATTGGTATATAAACCTCAGAATTTTATAGTTTCATTTAATGAATGAATATTCAGAAATACTTAAATTACCTTACTTACTCTGTGTTTTAAAACTTTGTATACTTAGTGAAAAACTGGACATTTTCTAATTCTTTGTGACTCTTAAAAATATATGGACTTTGTGTAAATCTATGTGATATTCTAAGTGAACTGTTATTTAAATGAAATAAAAGATTGTCATATTTGCCTGAGTGTGTTACTTGGAACTTAATTAAACAAGAGGGCCAAGATGGCCCTATATCGCTCACCTTGGTACAAGTCCACTTGCCTAGTGGAAGATCACTAGATAATGTTATATACCAAATAGGTTTTCCTATATACCCCTTTGTAAAACAAGTGACCCCCCCCAGGGCAAGGTCAATTTTGACCCCAGGGGCATAATTTGAACAAACTTTGAAGAGGTCTACTAGGCAATGCTACATGCCAAATATCTAAGCTCTAGGCCTTGTGATTTCAGAGAAAAAGATTTTTAAACTTTTTCCTATATAAGCCTATGTTAAACTAAGTGACCCCCCGTGCGGGGTCAATTTTGACCCGGGGGTAATAATTTGAACAATCTTGGTAGAGGTCCACTAGACAATGCTACATGCCAAATATCTAAGCTCTAGGCCTTGTGGTTTCAGAGGAGAAGATTTTTAAAGATTTTCCTATTTGGTGCCATAGCAACCAGAGTTCTGCATGGAATGGAATTCTTTGAACAATTTTGGTAGAGCTTCATGCAAGGAACATTCCTGCATAGTTTTATCAACATTGGCCTAGAGGTTTCAGAGGAGATGTCATTTGAATCAAAATGTTGACGGACGACGGACGACGGACAATCATAGATCAGAAAAGCTCACCCTGGCGTAGCCAGGTGAGCTAAATAGACTCTACCACTTGATATTAATTTGAAATTCCCCGAAACTTAACCGTTAAGAACATTTACGCTTCTTAATAAATATGTAAAAAAATATGATTTTAAGAGTAAAACCTTAAAAGAAACTTAGATTCAATATCGGTCAATATTTCGGGCATATTTAACTGCATTTTTATGAATGAAAACCACGGCCGTACCTATTAGTTCTTAAAATAAGTAATAAAACATATATTTAGTATCATTTGAAAGTATACACTCTGCAGGTTATAAACATGATAAATATGTAAAAATCGTTCTAATAACAAACAGACAGACAGACGGTCAGACGGACAGACGGTGCGATTTTAATATGCCACCCTTCAGGGGCATAAAAAGTTACAGGAGTACAAACTTTCATACATTTTGCAATTAAATATGTCTCGGTGTTTGCAGCAGTAAAAATGCGGCCGTACCTATTATTTCTTTTATTTATAAAAACAAGAGGGCCAACATAGCCCTATATCGCTCACCTTGGTACAAGTCCACTTGCCTGGTGGAAGATCACTAGATAATGTTATATACCAAATAAGTTTTCCTATATACGCCTTTGTAAAACAAATGATCCCCCCCCCGGGCAAGGTCAATTTTGACCCCAGGGGCATAATTTGAACAAACTTTAAAGAGGTCTACTAGGCAATGCTACATGCCAAATATCTAAGCTCTAGGCCTTGTGGTTTCAGAGAAGAAGATTTTTAAAGTTTTTACTATATATTCCTATGCAAAACTAAGTGATCCCCAGTGCGGGGTCAATTTTGACCCGGGGGTCATAATTTGAACAATATTGGTAGAGGTCCACTAGCCAATGCTACATGCCAAATATCTAAGCTCTAGGCCTTGTGGTTTCAGAGAAGAAGATTTTTAAGTTTTTACTATATAAGCCTATGTAAAACTAAGTGACCCCGGTGCGGGGTCAATTTTGATCCGGGGCTCATAATTTGAACAATCTTGGTAGAGGTCCACTAGCCAATGCTACATGCCAAATATCTAAGCTCTAGGCCTTGTGGTTTCAGAGAAGAAGATTTTTTAAGTTTTTACTATATATTCCTATGCAAAACTAAGTGACCCCCAGGGCGGGGTCAATTTTGACCCGGGGCTCATAATTTGAACACTCTTGGTAGAGGTCTACTAGACAATGCTACATGCCAAATATCTTAGCTCTAGGCCTTGTGGTTTCAGAGAAGAAGATTTTTAAAGTTTTCCCTATATATTCCTATGCAAAAACTAAGGGCCCACCTGCCCGGGGTCAATTTTGACCCGGGGTCATAATTTGAACAATCTTGGTAGAGGTCCACTAGACAATGCTACATGCCAAATATCTAAGCTCTAGGCCTTGTGGTTTCAGAGAAGAAGATTTTTAAAGGTTTTCCTATTTTTTGCCATAGCAACCAGAGTTCTGCATGGAATGGAATTCTTTGAACAATTTTGGTAGAGCTTCATGCAAGGAACATTCCTGCATAGTTTTATCAACATTGGCCTAGAGGTTTCAGAGGACATGTCATTTGAATCAAAATGTTGACGGACGACGGACAATCATCGATCAGAAAAGCTCACCCTGGCATAGCCAGGTGAGCTAATAACATATTGAATTAGATATCATATGAAAGTATACACTCTACAGTTTATAAAAAATGTAATTATAAAATTATAGAATCGTTCAAATAATTAACAAGAGGGCCAAGATGGCCCTATATCGCTCACCTTGGTACAAGTCCACTTTCCTGGTGGAAGATCACTAGATAATGTTATATACCAAATAAGTTTTCCTATATACGCCTTTGTAAAACAAATGACCCCCCGGGCAGGGTCAATTTTGACTCAAGGGGCATAATTTGAACAAACTTTGAAGAGGTCTACTAGGCAATGCTACCTGCCAAATATCTAAGCTCTAGGCCTTTTGGTTTCAGAGAAAAAGATTTTTAAAGTTTTCCCTATATAAGCCTATGTAAAACTAAGTGATCCCCCGTGCAGGGGTCAATTTTGATCCGAGGGTCATAATTGGAACAATCTTGGTAGAGGTCCACTAGCCAATGCTACCTGCCAAATATCTAAGCTCTAGACCTTTTGGTTTCAGAGAAGAAGATTTTTAAAGTTTTTACTATATAAGCCTATGTAAAACTAAGTGATCCCCCCGTGCCAGGGGTCAATTTTGATCCGAGGGTCATAATTTGAACAATCTTGGTAGAGGTCCACTAGCCAATGCTACCTGCCACATATCTAAGCTCTAGACCTTTTGGTTTCAGAGAAAAAGATTTTTAAAGTTTTCCCTACATAAGCCTATGTAAAACTAAGTGACCCCCAGTGCGGAGTCAATTTTGATCCGGGGCTCATAATTTGAACAATCTTGGTAGAGGTCCATTAGCCACTGCTACATGTCAAATATCTAAGCTCTAGGCCTTGTGGTTTCAGAGAAGAAGATTTTTAAAGTTTTTACTATATATTCCTATGCAAAACTAAGTGACCAGCCCCCCCGGGGTCAATTTTGACCCGGGGCTCATAATTTGAACAATCTTGGTAGAGGTCCACTAGACAATGCTACATGCCAAATATCTAAGCTCTAGGCCTTGTGGTTTCAGAGAAGAAGATTTTTAAAGTTTTTACTACATAAGCCTATGTAAAACTAAGTGACCCCCTTGTGCGGGGTCATTTTGATCCGAGGGTCATAATTTGAACAATCTTGGTAGAGGTCCACTACCCAATGCTACATGCCAAATATCTAACCTCTATGCCTTGTGGTTTCAAAGAAGAAGATTTTTAAAGTTTTTACTATATAAGCCTATGTAAAACTAAGTGACCCCCCCGTGCGGGGTCAATTTTGATCCGAGGGTCATAATTTGAACAATCTTGGTAGAGGTCCACTAGCCAATGCTACCTGCCAAATATCTAATCTCTAGACCTTTTGGTTTCAGAGAAAAAGATTTTTAAAGTTTTCCCTATATAAGCCTATGTAAAACTAAGTGACCCCCAGCGCGGGGTCAATTTTGATCCGGGGCTCATAATTTGAACAATCTTGGTAGAGGTCCACTAGCCAATGCTACATGCCAAATATCTAACAATCTTGGTAGAGGTCCACTAGCCAATGCTACATGCCAAATATCTAAGCTCTAGGCCTTGTGGTTTCAGAGAAGAAGATTTTTAAAGTTTTTCCTATATATTCCTATGCAAAACTAAGTGACCACCCCTGCGGGGTCAATTTGGACCCGGGGCTCATAATTTGAACAATCTTGGTAGAGGTCCACTAGACAATGCTACATGCCAAATATCTTAGCTCTAGGCCTTGTGGTTTCAAAGAAGAAGATTTTTAAAGTTTTTACTATATAAGCCTATGTAAAACTAAGTGACCCCCCTGTGCGGGGTCAATTTTGATCCGAGGGTCATAATTGGAACAATCTTTGTAGAGGTCCACTAGCCAATGCTACCTGCCAAATATCTAAGCTCTAGACCTTGTGGTTTCAGAGAAGAAGATTTTTTAAGTTTTTCCTACATAAGCCTATGTAAAACTAAGTGACCCCCAGTGCGGGGTCAATTTTGATCCGGGGCTCATAATTTGAACAATCTTGGTAGAGGTCCACTAGCCAATGCTACATGCCAAATATCTAAGCTCTAGGCCTTGTGGTTTCAGAGAAGAAGATTTTTAAAGTTTTTCCTATATATTCCTATGCAAAAACTAAGTGCCCACCCCCGCGGGGTCAATTTTGACCCAGGGCTCATAATTTGAACAATCTTGGTATAGGTCTACTAGACAATGCTACATGCCAAATATCTAAGCTCTAGGCCTTGTGGTTTTAAAGTTTTTCCTATTTGTTGCCATAGCAACCAGAGTTCTGCATGGAATGGAATTCTTTGAACAATTTTGGTAGAGCTTCATGCAAGTTACATTCCTGCATAGTTTTATCAACATTGCCCTAGAGGTTTCAGAGGAGATGTCATTTGAATCAAAATTTTGACGGACGACGAACGACAGACGACAGACAATCATCGATCAGAAAAAGTTACAGGCTGACAAACTGATATGTTTTGCAATTTAATAGTATGTCTCTGTGTTTGCAGTAGTAAAGTATGGCCGTGAATGTTAACATATTTAATTCTTGATAAACTAAAATAATTTTGTTATCATTTTAAAGTTTAGTTTTTGCACTTTCCAAAAATGTAAATCTTTTGAAAATTGATTGAGTAAAACGGAAGTTACAGGCCTTTAAAAATTTTGTTATTTTGTGTAATTTTAAAGAGCCAGTTAAAGGGGCGACTTTTCTTTTCTGGATGGTATTGTATTAAAAGTGTAATAATTAAGAAAAAACTCCATTGGTAAGTACTTTTATGTGTTTTACTAACAAATTCCAGTTATATCTCATTGGTTTTGTTGTATAAATGCAAATATTGGATAATTAATCTTTATTTCAGATTTCTTTTTTCGGCTTATTCACAGGCTGATTTTAATTAAGCACAATCACATCTTTGGTCAAGGTGTTAAGGAAAGGCATAAAAACAAATTGAAAAGCATTTTTAATACATGTAATAAAGTTAAAAGAAATTTTGAACAAAAGTTTCCGATATAGTCGTGACAAACTGAGTTCATACTTAGAAATCTTCCTCGACAATTACAAAACATCTTATGTGTATATGGGCAAGTTCGGTTATTTCCAGCATTCATATATGGGGCGAGGGCATTATTGCCCCTATATATAAAAAGGGCGATATAAATGACGCTAAGAACTACCGAGGTATAACTTTAATCAATACTTTGGCAAAAATTTACTCACAAATTCTTCTGAATCGACTAACGAAATGGTCAGAAAGATATGAAAAACTTGATAATAAACAATTCGGCTTTCAAAAAGGAAAATCTATTATAGACTGCATTTTTATTTTGCACTCAATTATAAGTAAAGCCCTTAATTCCGGTCATTATTTGTCTGCATAAGTTAATTCAAACTGATCCCGGGACTTTAAAATAAAACGCGTGTCACACAATTTGACAATTTATCATTTCAAAATGAATTAGTATAATATTTACAATGAATAAGTCCTTCTTAAACAGTGTTAAGCAGTTTTCATCTATAGTAAACCCGTAACTACTGTATATTAGCACCTTTTATGATGTTGTTTAATAAACAGCACGCATTTCCTTGATTGGATTATCACACCATATGTGATGATATGATTAAACCTGATTGATTGTAAGTAATAAGTTAAATGATTTCTTTTAGGGTACGTTAAAAAAAATAGTTAAAAAAATAATTTTTTTTTACTTGTAATTTTAAAGTCATTTAATTATGACATTAACGTATTGCATTAATAGGTATATACTAGTCTGCAAATAGTTGAAATTCACAACCCAAATCAGGAAAACTTGTATATCTTAAAACAAATAAATTTGATAACTGCATCTCGCATACAATAACAACAACAACAAATTTTATTAAGCATTTAAGCATTACAATGCTTCTATGCTGCATACCATAGTTTTAACATAACATGGTTATTTTTATATTTTCATATCTATTTATTGTTTGATCTCGTACATAGTTTATTGTTAATAAATTTTAATACTGTAGTCAAATTAATGTGTTGTTCCCATATTATTCAAGGTCTGATCCATAACTGGCCAAACTATCAACATTGTTCTCATAGACAACGTAAGTTATATAATGTAAGTTATATTACTTTATACCAAATGAATAAAAGCCGTATTTACCCAAGTGCAGAAATCGATGTTGGCTGGTGTTAAAAAAAAGGTACCATTTTCAAATTGATACAGAAAAGGTAAATGAGATCAGATTTTTGATATTTTTACATATTTATAAACTGCAGAATGTCAGCTTTCCAACAGTTTATGAATTGTATTTCTTAATTGAATAATGAAGAAAAAAATGGGTAGGGCCGTAGTTTCTCACTTCCCGAAATCGATGTTGGCTGTTAAAAACATAGCAATGTTCAAATTAATGCAGAAGATGTAAATAAGGTCGGATTTTAAAAATGTTTGCATATTCGGAAACTGCAGAATGTCAGCTTTCCAACGATACTGGCAAGCAAGGAAAAGCCGATGGATTTTGCATGTTTTTTTCATTTATTTCAGAAATAGATGAGACAGAATAAAAACGTTGACTATTTTGCAAATCTTGGCCTTGACCTCCGTCGAGGGAGATAATTTTTGTTTACATTGGTTGCGCATGCTCGTAAATATGGGGCCTTAAAAGGGGTACTTAGAGCACACGAAAAATAGGCATTACAGCAGGAAATGTCGGCGGCTTGCATCTATCGCCGATATATAGCTCATGTCACGTGTAACACAAAAATATTTGAAAAGAATCAAAAATAATTATTTCTAATGGATTTTAACAATAAATTGTCTTTGAGAAATTATATTAATTTGCGGCTTTGTAAGTAGGTCTATATACCTACATGTGTCATTGTTGCCGGAAGTATCCGTTTTCTGCTTAGTTAAAAAGATGTAAATTGTTTTGCTAAATACCCTGCACAGCATCTGGAAGTCAGAGCTAACATCAGATGAGAACTCCCGACATATTTTCTATGTGTTTGCTTGGCAATATAGCCTACGATTTCCCTGCATTGAACCTCCCTCAAACAAAGGGGAAATACTATACAATCAGTACAAATTACTCCCCTTGAATCGAAGAGTCAAATCATCCCGATATACTAGTGTACGGTTTGAAAATGTTATCAATACCTTTTTATTGCGTGTTGAAATGTATTTTAACATGATTTTCTATTTTTTAAGAAAAATTGAAGTAATATTTTCGCGCGGAAATCAGAAGTTGACAGCCGTCACATGACCCCCACGTGACTTTGTTGACAACATATGTCAAGGTTGCGAGTACGCTGAAATGAAATCTTAGTAAATATTTACACTTTGACTCATGATTTCTGTCAGTCAGCTTCAAAACAAATCCTCCAATAGATTTTGATCAAAATTTCCTTCATACAGACTAGTTATAGAGGCATGTAACGGAAAAACTACAAATCCGCCGACAATTCCTTGCCATCGGCTTTTCCTTGCTTGCCAGTATATAAATTGTATTAGTTTATAGATAAATGAAGAAAAAAATAGGGACGGCCATATTTTCCAAGCTTCAAAAATCAATACTGGCTATTGTGAAAAAATAACAATATTCACATTGAAATAAAATATGTAAATGCCGTCGGATTTTTCTTTTTCTTTACATATTCGTAAACTTCAGAATGTCAGCTTTCCAACGGTATATAAATTATCATTGTAAATAAAGAATTATGGAAATAAATACGTACGGCCGCGTTTTCCGTCAAACCGTACAATGATGGCCAGATAGGGCCGGATAATACACATTTTCGCAAGATACACTGATCATTTTTATTTTTTTAACAAAATGTCAACTTCCTGCGGTTAGCCACTAACGTTTTTCGGACACCGGACAGATGGACGGAGGGTTAACCTGCAGTCCAGTTGTGCTATCGCACAGCCATAAGTATAACTTAAGACTGTATAAAGATAGTTTTAAAACTTACCTTTGAACAACAATCAACCTCAAATGCAAACCCACGCAGAATGCCAGACGAAAACAAAATGGAGAAATAAATGGCGCATTATTAATAAAGGGAAGGAACTCTGTTACATAGAACCCCTATGTTACAAATAAGATAGTTCATAGCAACTTGTAAATAATATGTTTTAAATTGTCCATCTTGGATGATAATTAGTCATATTATCATATAACAGTACACACAGTACTGTTACCATTGCTAAATGTTTAGCACCCAATTTAATGATAGTAATTAATTTACTATTATACCTTGAACAGTAGCTCATACTGTTATTTTTGTGCTAACAGTTCATGGTAACTTGTAAATATTTGCTTTAGACTGTCCAATCTGATGATAATTAGCCATATTATCATTTAACTATACACACAGTACTGTTACCATTGTTAAATGTTTAGCACCCAACCTAATGATAGTAATTAATTTACTATTATACCTTGAACAGTATTTGATACTGTTAATTTTTGTGCTAATACTAGCACCTTTAATTTTAGAAAAATTGATAGCTATTTCTTTGATCTTTAAAAGATCATTATCAATAGGGAAAACACTAACATAGGCCTAACAAGCTATATGCTTATATGTGTAACATACTCGGCCTTATACTATGTGAACTATGTGTACTATAGAATATCTAGTTCTCGAT